>VZSZ01006778.1:571497-583596 GCA_013398815.1 Ibidorhyncha struthersii | reverse complement strand
GGCTGCTGTAGAATAATTCATGCTGCTGTTAAGGGGGGGGGGGGCAGGAATTCAGTAGTGTTGTTGCAGTTTTTTTTAGAATAATGTTTTTCAGTGTCACAGTGCTAGTACTTCTCTTTGTTAAATATCGTTTAAAAAAGAAATGCATAAAAATGTTCTTAATTGGTGGAAAAATGTGATATTTTACTAATGAAGTAAAAGCGACTGCCAGGATGTGTTTACTGATGAGACAGAAGTTTGTGCTGTGGTCCACTGGAAAATTATATGTTGAAGAATGTACCTGTCCTTTAGCTTCCAACCCAGTCCTGGCATTTCCTATCTCATTTCTTTTCATTTTGGTTGGGAAAGTGTACTATCTGTGATGTTCGCTGTGGAGTATTTGCTCCAGCACTGTCAGGATATGATTACAAAAAAAGACTGCTAGGAACATTTAAAAAACTGCAGATTATTAAAACTTAAAAAAAAAAAGCCCAAAACAAAACTCTAAAACAATGTAACAGTTCAAAGAGAATATGTAAGGCAAGAGCTGAGTATCATTCAAAAATAATAGGCTGTCTTTAATTCTGGCTTTAAATAAATTTTTTTCTGGAAAAAAAAAAAAGTCCCCTCTGATGCAAAATTTTCTTTAGAAGACTAAAATCTAAGGTGATAAGTGATGGGAGGCAAATCAAACTAAGGGTAAGACAAACAATAGTTTGACAAAAGCAATCAATGGAGCAGTAAGCAAAATGAGAAAAACAAGGGGAATATTTTGATACCGTGATCTTAAGGAAGTCTCTTCCTAGTCATCCTGGTGTCTGTAGGAGTGGTCCTGCAGTCATGGTGTGGTGCCTGTTTAACTCAAGGGAGACCCAGGCTTGGAATAACAGGAACCTGAAGGCAGAAGCTGATCCTGGTGATGCACATCTGCACTAGCCAGGTCGTAGCCAACAAGGGAAAAAAGGAGAACTACTTGAGATTTTATTTTTCCTTTGCCATGTGCATCGCTTTGTAATGCTCAGCCCAAAGACTCTGAGGAATATTTCAGTATAATTCAAGAAGCTCATGCATATGGCTGTACTTATTTAATTTATTGGCTCCATCATTGCTTCATTATGAATAACCCTTGTGTTTAAGCCACTCTTGGTCCTAAAATGACAAAAAGAGAATTCTTTCAGTAGTTATTGAAGAAATGGGGTGACTACCTTGCTGTTATTTTCATAAACTGTAATCAAAAGGATTGAGCACTACAGTCACAGATGTACACATAACTTTGTTAAATTTTGAAAAGATAAATTTGCTAAAAAAGAGCTCAGACACTTTTGTTAAGGCACTTACAATTTAAGAGACAGATTTACAAATACTAGCTGTTGGCTTGCTCTGAGGATCAAGGATCCCGCTGAGCACTAAGAATTATTGAAAATCAATGAATTCTTAGTATGCAGAAGGTCAGATGTGTTTCTAAAATACAGAGATGTACAATTAAAGTATTACAGTGCATATGTGCCTTGTTTAAAAGATCTTTTTACAACAGATTGTTACTCCCCTCAATCTATCCAGTAGTTAATTTTAAATCCTACGGAAACACGTATCCATATGTATGCTACTCTGGAAAGTTATGTTACTTTGAGTGTAATAATGCATATTTTTAATGTTCTGTGTGCTTCTGTTTTTGTGTCAAATGGCTTTCAGAGCCATTGTTATCTTTTATGCTAATTACAAAGTTATCCTCTTTGCTGTTTCATAGTACATCTCATGGAATTTTAAATTTCAATCTTTTTTTTTTAATTTCAGTCTTCTCCCGCCCGCCCCCCCGCCCCGACAGTATAGTGCTCTGTCTTTATGCCTCACAGCAGCCTGAGTGTTCCTGCATTAACCTAGATTACTTGATCTGGAGCCTGGATTTTCAGAAACGTACTCTAAAGTTTAGCATATGACTTCATGCTTACGTACCAGAATAGTTAATTTGATCATCAAAACTGGGGAGTTCCCTTCGGTTCCCCCAAAGTCAGAATTTAGCAGGCTGGGGGTGTTCCTGGTTTTAAAATCTTGGTCCAGTTTCTCACTTTTGCCAGGCCAATAGAGTTAGGCAGTGTGTGTGTCTGCCTTTCCCAGAAGGTACCTGCAGTATTGGATGATGTTGCACTGTTTGATCGTGAATTTTCAATGTATTGTGGAACCAACTGCTGGCACTATATACTAGAAATCGTGCAGTGTCTGTTCTTACTTTGTATCGGCTGTGTTAACAGTCATTCTACCGCTGCATGTCAACACTCCTCAAATTATCTTAAGTTCTGAATAATCAGTGTAATAACCACTAAAAAGTTCATTTAAAAATGAATATTGGTTGAGCTGAGGGCTTTCCCAGTCTCCCTCAAAGACAGCAGCAGAGCAGACATGGTTCATCCCAAAGCTGGTATCACCATGGTATAGTTGGTAATCTGTGCCTGTTGTCATTAAAAAAAAAATAAAAATTAAAAAAAATGCAATAAGTGTGCATTAATCCCCCTATATGTAGTGTGCCTATTTATCTGAAAAATGGATTGCTGCAGTTTGAACGCTGCCTTTGAGCAGTTAAGAGCTGGGTAGAGAGGACTAGCGTTTCTACGTAGTGGGTGGGAGAAGACTTTCTCTGTTCTTGGTGGTGCACAGTGAAACAACATTAGGAAATGGTCATGAGTTGCAGTAAGGGAACCTCCAACTAGAGATAACAAAATTTCACCATGAGAGGATGTTTAGTGGTGGTACAGGTGGTATCTCCATCCTTAGAAATATTCCACAGCATACATAACAAGCTCCTGCGTAAGATATAACTGAATTTAATTCAGCTTTGAGCAAGGGAGTTGGACAAGGACCTTCAAAGGTCTATTCCAACTTACAGTAGCATATGATTTTCAAAACAGGAGGGTCCAAACAGTATTATAGTCTTAAAAGATTTTGCACCACCTTTCCAGTTAAGTACTTAAAAACTAAAAGGTTCATGTCAGCTATCAAAAAGCGCAGGGGCTGTGAAAAAGCCTTTAAAACATAGCGGATAATTGCACCAAAATAGTATGCTCCTTGAAGAGACAGTCCCATAGTTGAGGTCAGATATGCATGTATTTCCAGTTAGCTTAAATCATGGTTTATTTCAAAAAGATTTGTGAAGGCTATGGTATTTGAGCAAATCATTTTTGTTAGATAGCACAAAATATCAAAAGTTCAAGAAGGAGCCACTATGTAAATTTGCAATGGAAATTTTCAGAACACAAAAGGCTTTTCTTTGGAAAAACTCTTTTGTCTATGAAAATGCTTCTAACCAGTACAATAACTGCTACAAGACATATGTAGGGTAACTAATATGGTCATGGCATTGTAATGTAATATCAGCCTCAGAGGTGGGTTTTCACTGAAAACCAGCTTTTGGATTGAAAACTAGTTAAGGTAGATGTGATGAGCAGCTTGATAAAGTGGAGGAAGACAGGTTTTGCTTTGCATAGTGACATTGATTGTGCCTGGATATTTTACAAAGAACTCGGAGTCTTGCTGGCACAAAACAACTGGAAAAAAAGACTGGCAGGAAAAGTTCAGCTTCAGAAATTTAGCTTCAGGCTGGGCTAGTCAGCAGTGTTGTTGATCCTCAAGTAAAGGTAGCTTTACTTTGACTTGTCAAGACTATGAATATGAAGAGGAGGAGGTGATGTGCTGGCTGTGTATTAAAGGCTTTGTTTATCTCATTGCGCTTGGAGAACTGTGTAATGGTTGAGCCAATGCAATGGAAGTGTTATTTGGACAAGGCATCTAGAGCTTTTCATCCATAAGGGACCTTCTGAATAGAAGATAAAAGTCCTTTGACTAATGCCAACTTTTGTTGGAAAACTGTCCTTCAGTGTAAAGTGCAAACAGCCAATGAACATAATCAGAAACTCTGTGATGATTTGAAAGTCAGTGTTGAATTTGGTGGAGCAGAGCTAGTCCCAGAGGCCTCCTCCAAACTGGTGGTCACTCTTGTATGTGTTCGTCTTGTTCTGTGAGGTGCAAATGTTTTGGAGAGAAATCTTTTGAAATAGTAGTGTGCATTGATGGAGCTAGCTAGGACAAAAATCAACCTCAGCAGTTATACTGCAGACTGTACTTACCAACAAATTGGAAAAATACCACATCTAGAAGTTAACCATAAGCAGAGCTGAGAGGCATCATGACCTTAGATTGACTTTGAGGACTGAAACACAGGATGCTGAAGTAGAAATCACTGTGCAGATGTACTGAAAACTATGATAAACCAAGTGACTTATGCGTTAGTTCCTTTTAATTATCAAAGACAGAAGCATGGTGGGACAGAGGTAGCCTCTGAGGAGGTAAGAGTCCTACTGAAACCAGATTTAAAGTCAAGTCTCACAGGCACTGAGTTCTTGCAGTGGTTATGAGTGCTGAAGATTGAGAGGTGTGAATTACGGGAGTTTAACATAGTGAGGAGGCCAACAGCTATGGGAGATCTAATAATTGCCCTGAGTGAGTCCTAATGACTCATTGCAAAGGTTATGGACAAATCCTGCTTGTCAGGAAGAACTCTGTTTTATGGGTGAAGCACAGGGCTGTTTTGGTTACTATGGTAGTAATCAGAAATTGGTCAAAGACTGCATCTTGGAACTCTACGAATACACCCAGTCTGTATTGCTGGCAGAGCAAATTATAGGAGCAAAATGGAAAAATACCGAAACGGTGAGTTGTATATTGAAAAGGCAGGAGTAGAAGGGAAAGTTAAAGGGTCTCTCCAACTTTTCAGTTGGACCAGTGGTATTACTTAAGTTGAGGTTTAATGGGGGGGGAGAATAAATAGAGAAATTTGAGAATAAAACCAAACTTTTCTGAAATAGTGCTTGGCAGGGTCAGCAAATTGCTGTAATATACTCAAAAGCTGATAGATGACAATTTTTCTTAGTTACAAGGGCTGCTTTAGGGACCACAAGGTTTGAGAGGAGGAAATGCTTCTCTGGGAATGGACAGTAAAGTGGAAAAATGTCTGTGATAACACTCCTCCCAGGACAAGAGAGGTAGTGGGAAGGGCAAATTTTAATAAATGTTTCTCTGAAAGTCTGTAGAGGTTAAGAAATGCCAGCTTTATGTTGTTCTGGAATAGCCTGGCTTTAGCAGTGACCTTGTTTTGACTTCTTGCTTTCTTTTCGTTTTACTTAAATGAATTTCCAACTTCTTTTTAATCTCATAATTAATATGTTTAATTGCAGAACTTACCAGTTTGAAAGTGTCTTCTCTTGTTTGGACATCCCTATCATAGTTTATTTTAATAGCCATGGAAAAATTAGAATATAACCAGTGAAAATACAAATAGGTAATGGCTCTGATAATCCAAATTAACTGTATAAAAATGAGCCTTTTAATGCTGTTTCATGATGGCCTTACCCCACCTGTATGGAAACTGCTTTTCCTCTGGTTTCCTTATTTTGGACCTGTAATCTCCTATGAACAGGTTTTATTTTCTTTTTGTCTGTGAATGCAATGTGGAAGTTCAGAAGAATGACACTTTTCATTACATTGGTATGTTCATCTAAAAGATTAAAGAAGTTCAGGTTTTAAGTTTTTGACAGCACTTTGGGTCAATTCCTGTTTTTAGCTAAATTGGTTCAGTCTTCCCAAGCTACACTAATATGAATTCCTGAATGTATGAAAAAGCTTTGTGAAGCATAACATGTCTACGGACTTTTCTATAAATGTAGCAAGGAAAATCAGACGAGATGGGTACATCAAGGGGAAAAATCCTGGCTAAGCAGTGAACTTGCAATAAAAATAAGAAAAGTAAAGGCTGTGTAAATTAATGGCTGGAGTAGCACAGTATCCTTTTTGAAGGTGTAGAGGAGAAGTGTGAAGGACAAGAGTGCCTCAGCTGAGATTTTACAAATTGCAAACTTTAGGCATTCAGTTTCTTTTCAGATTCTAACATATCTACTAATGCCAACCAAACCACTGTTCATTCAATATTCATGAATGAAAAGTCATTTTGTTCTTAAGTCTGCTTCAGAGAAAGCGTTCCCAGTACTGAGATCAGCCTTTGGAAGCTGAAAATGTTGGAAGAACAGGTGAGTTTAGAGAGATGTTAAAATAATAGAAAAATGAATAAATGTCAGCCCCAAACATAAGTGAAGCAGTTTCCGCAGGAACACAGATGTGTGGCTTCTGTGCATGACATATTTAGCAGTTTGATTGCATGTTTGTTCTGACCTACAATTGAAAAAGGCCATTTGAGAATTCTAGCATTTAAGGATCCTAACAAGGGATCGTTATGCTAATATCTCCTGAAATATCCCTAAACTCCAGTGTTAAAGTTCATAGTTGTAAATGGCTCACAAAGAATCTGAAGCACATTAAATGATTGAGTTCCACTTTACCCTTGGCAAAGTACTCTACTGACTGTTAGCACAAAGAAAATGTACATGGAAATGTTCTTTAATGTGTGTCATGGTGATCTTGAAAGCTGAAGTAAAAGTAACATTGAACAGTAACCTTTATCCAGTAAGTACCGTGTTTTCATAGGTTGCCATTAAGGTGAATTTACCCAACGCTCGTTTTGTGGTAGCCCACCAGCTAATGCAAAGCCCTTCTGGGGGTCTGCAGCCTCTCCTGCCTGTGATACACCTTACTGCACTATATGTTAAAAAAAAAAACCCAAAACCATCTCCCAAGGCAAAAGCTACATTTGTAGAGATGTGTAACTCTGTAGAGACCTTTGGAAATGCAATTGATTACAGATAACTTGTTGATTAGTGTGAAACACTTCGAAGTGTCCAATAATGTAGCTGTTTATGCTGAGCTTTGTAGAGCTTGTAAAATGAGTTGAGTCTTTGTGAAACTTTCTAATCTGCATAAATTTAGGCTCTACTGATTTGAACACAGAGAAATGTGAAAAGCTTTCCATGCTACCTCATGTGGCTTAGCATTTTTTTTGATGTGCAGATTTGAAGTCACAACCTGAGCAGTGGCCCCTCTGTTGTGGCACTGTGCCCCAGCAGGTGCCGGGGACATTTAATTGCCTCGAAGGCACCGTGCCATGACTTACTCGCTGTGAAATTCTCTTATTTCTGCTGTAGTTGTAAGGGGTATCTAAATTGGAACATAAATTGTCTCTAGTTAATTATTCCATTAAATGAGCAATGTGGACTGCTAAGCATTATTATTCCCATTTTACAATTGAAGAAATGAAGTTAGCGATGTCTTAGTGATACGGATGTGAGTATTTAGTTGCATATCTGGACTCTCATGAGTATCATAAATAATACCAAAAATCTGGCATGTTTCAACTGTTCTGGTCATTGAAAACAGACTGATAATGAAGATAAATTTGTGCATATGCTGTACTTGTTCTGAATGCACAATTGCTATTCATCTCTGCAAGAATCAAATGCGAGGTCTGAAGTCTGGCTACCAAATGCTCTAGGATAACTAGCAAGCCCAAAAAATTAATCCCCCAAATGGGATATAGGAATCATGGAATCATAGAATCATAAAATGGTTTGGGTTGGGAGTTTAAAGATCATCTAGTTTCCACCCACCTGCCCTGGGCAGGGACACCTTCCACTAGACCAGGTTGGTCAAAGCCCCATCCAGCCTGGCCTTGAACACCTCCAGGGATGGGGCAGCCACAGCTTCTCTGGACAACCTGTTCCAGTGTCTCGCCACCCTCAGAGGAAAGAATTTCTTCCTGATAGCTAATCTAAATCTCCCCTCTTTCAGTTTAAAACTGTTACCCCTCGTCCTATCACTGCACTCCCTGATAAAGAGTCCCTCCCCATCTTTCCTGTAGGCCCCCTTTAAGTACTGGAAGGGGTTATGAGGTCTGCCAGCAGCCTTCTCTTCTCCAGGATGAACAGCTTGGCCGTGCTTCTTGTGATGCAGCCCAGGATGCAGTTGGCTTTCTGGGCTATGAGCGCACATTGCCGGCACATGCTGAGCTTCTCATCAGCCAACACCCCCAAGTCCTCTTCAGGGCTGCTCTCAATCCATTCTCCGCCCAGCCTGTATTTGTGCTTGGAATTGCCCTGACCAAGATGCAGGACCTTGCACTTGGCCTTGTTGAACTTCATGAGATTTGCATCTCATAAGTATAGTATAGTAATACTGCTAATCTGTTTGTTGTAGGAAACCCAAGTGCTCTAACAGATCTCTACATTTAGGTCTTCTCTTTCATCTGGAACATGATTTTTCTGGAGATAAGAATACACATTACAACCTAGTGGTATTTTTCAAGGATTTTTATATGAGGGTGTTGTTTTTAAAACTGGAAAAAATGCTTTGTTTTGTTGCAGGTCATTTCTTTTAGCAAGATGTATGTTACCTTTCAAAACAGTAGGAGTATGTGACCTGACTGGGTGCTTGTAAGAATTTCCTTACATTCCCAGACATTTTCTTGTTAAGCCTTGATAATATATGGGTTTCAGCACTTGTTGCAGTTAATCAGAGATATCTGAATGGAGCATCAAGGACACTTAGCTCTCAGGTGGGTCTGTGAGTGCTCTTGGAGTACTTGAGTTGTGAAAGAAAGAAATGGATTTAACCAGCTTTATTTTAGCTCGTCAAATCACCTTGCCATGCAGAAACAGAATGTAAATTACCAGTGAAAAATGGTCTTTTTTTTTTTTTTTTCTGCGATATGCGGTGTTTGTCCAGATCCAAATTTTCCTTTAGGCATGCCAGGCTTCAGTGGAGTGGCATTGCCGAAATACCTACATGTGGTATGCTTATCGTTTCCTTCCCTGGTACGGGTGGAGCAAACACAGGGTGTCATAGAGATTCAAATGACAGTTTTCTCTTAAGGGTCATTGTCCACATAACATGATATTATTATTCATTGCAATAGATGATTATGTTATTAAAATACTCAAAGAGTAAAGTATTTGCATAGAGCTTTTTGGCACACACGCGCTTTAGGGTTGTAATTAGATAGTTGAGGGTTTCTTCTTTATGTGATTTACCACCAGCATTGGGGCACTTAAAGGGTCTCGTAGGCACATGTAAACGTTGTCGATTTGTGGAGAGCCTAGTTCCTCTGCAAGATGTATTTGTGAGATCCTGCGGGGAGCCAAGGAAATCTATGTTTCAAATACAGTGTGCCCTGCAGAGAGAGCTTTCGCGTAGGCACTTGCTGCAGATGTCGGAAAAAATGCTGAACTTCTAAGTGCTCACCAGTGTGTGTCTCATCCAGCCCAAGGGAAATAATTTGAAAGTGTTTATAAAAATACAGCCTTGCCATCAGCATTCAGGAGGGGATGGGAGAAAAATTGGATCCTGTGTTGTGGCAACCATACTCTTTATTGTAACAAAACAACTAAAGAAAGAAGATTTCTTGTAACTAGAGAGAAGATCAGGAACTGCCACATCTGCAGGCTTGTTGTGGAATGAATAAGGAATAATTTTATTTCTTATTTTATTATCGTTATGGCAATCCTTTAAAACATTGCTGAAGAAGAGTGGCTCACTGTTAGAAAGACAACTTTCCTTCAGTCAGTTTAATACAAATACAGGATGTTTATCTCACACTATCGAAATGTTTGTCGTTTTACCTTCAAATCAGACACAACATGTATACATCTGCCTATTAACATATGACTTACAAAACAGCATGCAAAAATGGGACGATTATTTTTAATAGCGGGGTCACATTTAGGGACAAAAATCTGTCAGTACTTTGTGACCAGCGTAAGTTGTTTTTGCTTTAGGGCAGTTGTGTTGCGTGGAGCTCAGATAAATGTTATTTCTGATATAAGTGTTATTTAACTGTTATTTCCAGGCACTGAATAAAGATGCAAGCTCTAAATTTCAGCCTGGAAAGCAGGAGCAGGCAGCTATAGGGTGCAAGACCTGTGCCGTTTTGTGGGGTGAGGTGTTAGCGCAGGGGTAGCGTGAATCTCCTATGTTCTTACACTTCAGATGTGAGAGCCAAGACAATTTCTGCAGAGTGAATCCTGCTTCTTCCTTCCCCAGGTGTAAGTTAGGGGTAGCTCAGGGAAGCTGCAGGCTTTCACTGATGCAAAATGAGTGCTTCTTTCCCTGAAATCTTCAGAGTTCACAGCTTTAAGGAAATTTTTCATGTAGCAATATTCATTCCTCTTCACATTCCTGAAATAGAAATGATCACAGTCTGGTGTCCTTAGACCAGCACTGCTGACCATGCTCAGAGTGGTTATGTTAATCACCATGGGAAGGATGTTTTTCACGAGAGAACAGAAAACATTTTTTTCTTACCACTTTCAGAAAGCCTTTCAGGAAAGACTTCTTCCTTTGAGGTGCCTGTACTGCATAATCTTGGGTATTGTTTAATATCAGATGGATCCAAAAAGGGGTGCTGGGTGGTACCAAGAGTAGCTGCACCCTCTGAATATCTGGGAGGCTTCTATATCTGAAACGCGCAGGTCCCCACCCTGCCAGTCAAAGCCTGTGCTGTAGAGGCATGATTTCTAATGCCAAGTAAAGCAAACTCATGAGAAAAAAAAGTTACACAGCTTCCTCCTTTTTTCCTTGCATTATGTTTCTAGCCTACATAAGACAGCTATGATTAAGTCTATGCAGCTGAATGGTGGGATTTCATTCTTTGGATATTTCCTTCGTCTACAGCATCTATGACCCTTGCAAAAAGTGCTTGGCAATAAAAAAAAATCCAAGTGTACTAATGCTGCCTCCCATGTATTGAGTTTAGAGGCCAGTTTGGTTAAACCCCCTTACCAAACAGCAGTGGCTTAAGGCAAAGCAAATGACATGGGAAAAAGCATTTTCTAAATAAATATTTTTCACACTCTCATGCATTTAGAGTTTGGTTTACTGATCAAAATGGTCTTTCCAAGGAAGCTGAACCTCCTGTCGCCTGTGGGAGATAAAGGGGTCATGGCTGGTTTGGATGACATGAAGCATCTTTGGATTTGCCAGGGTCACAGAAGCCCTCTTGCTCCTCTTGCTTCTTCCTCAGTGTTTTGGGTTTGCATGACGGGGCGGGGGCTACAGGGGTGTCAATCTGAGAAGCTGCTAGAAGCTTCCCCTGTGTCCAACAGAGCCAATGCCAGCCTGCTCCAGGACAGACCCGCTGCTGTCCAAGGCTGAGTCCATCAGCAATGGTGGTAGCGCTGCTGGGATAATGTATTTAAGAAGGGGGGAAAAAAACCTGTGCAGCTGGACCTGAAGAGGGGATTGAGTGAGAATATGTGAGATCAGCAACTCTGCAGGCACCCAGGTCAGTGAAGAAGGACGGGAGAAGGTTCTCCAGGTGCTGGAGTAGATACTCCCCTGCAGCCCATGGTGAAGGTAGGCTGTTGCCCTGCAGCCCATGGAAGTCTGTGGTGGAGCACCTGCAGACTGTGGAGGACCCCATGCCGGAGCAGATGGTTGCCCAAAGGAGGCTGTGACCCTGTGAGAAGCTGGAGCAGGCTCCTGGCAGGACCTGTGGACCCATGGAGAGAGGAACCCAGGCTGGGACAGGTTTGCTGGTGGGAGGGAAATCAAGCTCTTTTTATTATTTTTTTTTTATACGAGGCCTTTGCTGTTCTGGATACCAAAACTAGCAACAGTGAAGTGTATGTATGAACTAAACAGGATGATTTTCTACTTGGTGTTGGGCTAGGAAAACAATTTTGGTGTTCTGAAAGACCCAGCCCTAAGCCTTCTCCTCTCCCGGCTGCACAGCAGCCGTTCCCTCAGCCTGTCCTTGTGTGCCCTGTGCCCCGGCTCCTCACCATCTCGAAGGCGCTGGGCTGGCTCTGCACCATGTGTGTCAGTGTCTTGCCTGTCCTGGGGAGACCAGAATGGGACGCAGGAGTCCGCATGGAGCCTCGAAAGTGCTGAATGAGAGAGGGGAGCATTTTTTTTTAAATGTTTTTTCTTGATTTTTTTCTTGGGTTTTGATGGTTTAATTGCATTTTACTGGCCAATAAACAATTCAAAAACCAATCTTGCCAAAAACATCTTCCTGTCAGAACTGAAGTCATCTGCTTCTCCAAAGAAAGAGCTGTGTCTCCATCTTCAGTGTTTCCAGGGATGGGGTGTCTACCTTCTTTGATGATCTGTTGCTACTCTCTTGGCACTGCCGGGGGGGTTCTGGCTTCATCTTCACTCACCTGTTTGGTAGCTGAGGACAGTGACCCC
>VZSZ01006778.1:426326-571173 GCA_013398815.1 Ibidorhyncha struthersii | reverse complement strand
GGCAATAGGACAAGAGGAAATGACCTCAAGTTGCACCAGGGGAGGTTTAGATTGGATATTAGGAAAAAATTCTTCACCGCAAGGGTTGTACAGGCTGCCCAGGAAAGTGGTTGAGTCACCATCCCTGGAAGTATTTAAAAGACAGGTAGATGTGGTGCTGAGGGACATGGTTTAGTGGTGGTTTTGGCAGTGTTAGGTTAATGGTTGGACTCAGAGACCTTAAAGGTCTCTTCCAACTTAAATGATTCTGTGACTTGTGACCCTGTGATGGACCTACGCTGGAGCAGTCTGTTCCTGAAGGACTGCAGCCCATGGGAAGGACTTGTGTTGGAGAAGTTCGTGGAGGACTGTCTCCTGTGGGAGGGACCCCACACTGGCATAGGGGCAGAGTGTGAGGAGTCTTCCCCCTGAGGAGGAAGGAGGGGCAGAGACAAGGTGTGATGGACTGACCACAACGCCCACTCCCTGTCCCGCTGTGCTGCTGAAGAAGTTCGTGGAGGACTGTCTCCTGTGGGAGGGACCCCACACTGGCATAGGGGCAGAGTGTGAGGAGTCTTCCCCCTGAGGAGGAAGGAGGGGCAGAGACAAGGTGTGATGGACTGACCACAACGCCCACTCCCTGTCCCGCTGTGCTGCTGAGGGGAGGAGGGAGAGAAATGGGGAGTGAAGTTGAGCCTGGGAAGAAGGGAGGGGTGGGGGGAAGGTGTTTAAAGATTTGGTTTTATTTCTCATTATCCTACTCTGATTTGATTGGTAATAAATTAAACTAATTTCCCTAAGTTGAGTCTGTTTTGTCTGCCATGGTAATCACTGAGTGATCTCCCTGTCCTTATCTCCACCCACGAGGCTTTTGTTTTATTTACTCTCCCACTTCCAGCTGAGGAGGGGAGTGGTAGAGTGGCTTTAGTGGGCACCTGGCACCCAGCCAGGGTCAGCCCACCGTACTCAGACCTGTGTTTGCTTCGCTGTTGAGCTTTCTATGAATAATGTTTGAAAGTTTGGACATGTAAAGAGAAAGGGTTGTGATGTATAAAAGGCAGCATTTTTACAAGCTCAGAAAGATACATCTTACTGTTTAATCATAGCCTCAAAATCACAGACCCAGAAGTGTTTATGCTGTCTTTGTCTTTGCTTGCAATTATGATAAAACAGAATGTCTTCACAAGTTATTGTGTGAAATTCTGGAAACGGAGGCAAAGGGGATTGTTTTCTGGCTCCATCAAAGTATTTAAATAACACAAATTTGGCTGTCAGGATATTATCAATGAAATGCTTACTTTGGAGTTGTTGCTATCATCCAAGCCTAGGTTTGAAGATTAAAATCAGAAGGTCAAGATTTCACAGACATTTCTCTCCATGGACCTTTTCTGTGCATACAGGTTTTTTGATTCAAAGATAGATGGCTGGATTTTGAAAACTGTTCAGTATGTAGCAACTGCGAATGATCTCAAAGGGAAGATTTTTAAAGCCCCAAACAGGCGCACAGAGCAGTTATACCCTTTAGCAACTCTAGCAAAGTTCATTGAGCGAATGGGAAGACCTCTGCTCAGGTAACCTGCCACCCTGGGTGGGTACCTGGCTGTCACCTAAGGGGGTTTTTAATGTCGTGGCCAGAGTAATACTTTTGAAGTTAGTGAGACTCTGCTTTGAGCATATTTGAAATTACAAGCATATGATCGTTGTAAACGTTTACCCGTGTCATAGAAAGAAAAATCCACCTTATTCAAAGAGACAGCAGAGCACAGATTAAAACAACACCTTCTTTTCTCTGACATATCTTACAGGTGCATTGTCATGGTGCTATTCTTTATCGAGCTCCAAATCCAGTTAAAAGGAGTCTATTCTATGTGTTTCATTATATTTTACTATTTTTTTTAGAATGGCTTTTAGACCATTTATACTTTTGTTACTTCTTCAATCTCTTGGTGAATGCAGTAGCAGTATTCTTTAATTTAATAGTAAGGCATTAAGTTGGCCTAGCATTAACCAATGCCAAATTATTTACTGCCGTCTCATGCAAAGTACTGCATGCTCCCAGAGGCATGGTTTGCACATGTGTAAAAAAAAAAAAAAAAGTGGATGTTGTGCTACAGTATCAACTGATACTGGTCTTAAAAGCACGTTCGTTTTGTCTCAAGTGAAATACCTTTCCTTTCGCAGTACAAAAGGATGATGATCTTTTCCTGCAGTCCCTTCCCATAACACTGGAATGTAAAACTCGCTGCCAGCTAACGTACAAAGCAGCTGGCACTGAACAGAAAAGACACAAAAGATTGACCAGAATTCAAACTACCACAAAATGAAATGAAAGTAATCTCCTATCAGAAGTATCTCAGAAGTATAGTTGCCTTTGAGCGGTGAAAACTAGCATTTAAATTACGTAACAGACCTGAACAGAACCACGGAGCATAAGAGGGAAATATATAACACTCAGGTCAGCTGAGCTCCTCTGAGCTTTTCTTGTCTAAAAGGAAAGGCAATGGCAGATGAATGCACTCAAATACTGTAAAAAATAATAATGCTTTCTGGTATTTAATGCTTTTCACTGGAAAATCTCCAGATGTTTTTCTTTAAATATAATTATGCATTGCAACTGATTTTAATATCCCATTAAGGGAGGCTTGATTATATCCCTTTATAAGTGCTAGAAACAGAGTTCTGTCCTTATCTATCCCAGGTGAGAAATATGGTGAACGGTATATCTAGGAATAAAATCAAGGTGTTGTAAGTAGAGCAATTGAATGTTTTCACTCTGGTATGTGAAAATGGTAGAAATTAATTTTCTTTCCCTTCAAGTTCAAACACTACAAATATCACAGGCTGTCTGATCACAGATTTATCTTGTCGTTTCCCAAGAGGGCTGTTTCCCTCCCTGGTAGGTGAGTGCTTGCTGCCCTTTCCTGCCTGAGGGGTGGTCTTCATTTTGCAGAAGGCTAAATCTCCCAAAGAAAAGTTGTACTTAAATTCACTTGAATATATAAATCAATGAGTTTGAAAAATGGCTGTAATCTGGGTACCTGGTACCTTTTAAAATCGTTAAACCATATAATAGACAAATGGAAATAAGAGAAAAATGAATTAGAAGTGAGGAAACTAGATATTTTTTCTTCTCTGATTTTTAACAGGTAAATTTAATGGAAGATCAATAGTGCTGGCTAGGGTCAGCTTTACTTGAGAAAGGTAAATAGGTGCAGTTCTCAACATGGTCTTCTACAGCATCTCAACCATGACCATCAATACTCTTTGATTCCAGTAGTGCATCAGTTGGAAGCAAAAAGTGCCAATCATGCTGTCTTGTGCACTGATGTATGAGGAAATCAATAATAATGGAATTTAGTCATCAAAGCGTGTTACAAGGTGGTGTACAAACATTAATTAACCTTTAAAAATAAGTATGGAAAAAGTAATATTGTTCCTGTTTCGGAGCTTGTGGTAACTGGAATAGAGGAAGATAAGCATGGCTGGGTTTTTCAGAAGTTTTAAGGGTCTTATTGAAGAGGAAGGAAGGCCAAATCCTCCCGTCCCGGGGTACAGTTTTTTGTATATGACATCACTAGAAAATCTCAAATCACCAGGAAAGGTATCTAGCTTTCCCCCCCTGCCTAACACAGCAGTTACTGTCAAGTAGCGCCCGTTGTAGATGGATGCTGAACCAGCGCTTTGGCTTTCCCCTCTTTGATGCAAGACCACATCGCAACTAGAGAGCTGTACTTGAGGCAATGCATTTTAAAGGAGGTTTTGCTGGTAGAGAGAGGGTTTCTTAGGTTATTTTGTATACGTGTTAACAGTGTGGACTTATGCTGGTGTCCAATGTGAAAAGAAGGAGACGTAAATCCTGAAATACCAGCTTTGCATGCTCTATTACAGTGTTCTGTTTTTTTTAAATTGTGGGTGTGGGTGCAGCTCCCTACGCCTGCGGCAGCGTCTTCACTAGAACTGTGTGAACTCTTTGCTTTTTTCCTAGTATATAAAATAATTTGTCCTTGTGACATATATAGGCTCTTTCATTAGATTTAATTTCTTCTCTTGTTTATTTTATTTCACTAAAGAAAAATACGATACTATGCTTGTCATTGCCTTAGGGTTTTTTTCCTATATAAATGCTATCTTTTTGATGATTCCGAGAATTCTGAGGGAAAAAAAAATATTGATTTCTCTGTGTCAAAAGGCTCTTCTATATCTCATAAATATTCTTTTTGTCAAGATTTAATAATTCGTTGTCCAAGCCAGTGCTTAAGTGAAATAGATTTATGTTAATACAAACTTTCTTTGGTATTAAGATGATCAATTTTTCAAGTGAGGAAAAAAGGGAATGTGTCAGGAGGAACAAATGATCATATGTACTATGGTTTACTTGTAACCTCGGGTTCAAACCAGATGATTCCGAGGAAGAGTTCATCAGGTAGATGTTAAAATGCATACAAGGAAAGAGGTACTTTTTTCATAGCTACCGGTAGGGGAAATAGTAATACTCATCAAAGTCAACAGGTGTTGAATTAAAATGTTTGCAAGATGGTTTCCCACACTTGTCTTGGATAGCATCCAGGAACACGAAAATTAGAGGCAGTATTTGTTTCAATTAAGGCTGAAAAACCCAATCCAGTGAGCTTAAAAAGCAGTGGGACAGTTTTCCATGTTGCTTACTGGGCTTTCGGCCAGGCTGCAGCCAGCCACGCACCCGCGAGACAGGGAGAGGCTTTCCATGGACTTCAGTAGGAGTCCCCTTCATGAGGGAAAAACCTCCCTTCTCCTTACTAGAGGTAAGAGTAATTAGGTTTTAAAGTACTTAATGTATCAGTGAAACCACAGTGATTCCAGTTAGAGTAGATGAAAATGAGACAAGATACTCAATTTTACTAAGTATTATAAAAGCCAGTTTGGGACTGAGGAGATAAAATTGACTGGTACAGTATTAATCTGTTTGGGCTATTTGTGCCTATTAAAGAAAAACACTTGATACATCAGGACTACGTGCATGTCACCACTTGTATAGGATCACCTCTGACTGAAGAAGTTTACAAAAAACCCAACCTGTGTCTGTTGCCTGCCTTCCCTGACCTGCTTTATTAATGTGTTATTTTCTTACAGGTGTTCTCTCTAAATGTAGGCTGAGTTTTGTTGCTGACTTTTTAACCATGAGGAGTACAATTTAGAAATAAATCAGTTCCTAATTTAATTACCTGGGCTTTGTTTTTAATTATATGCCTCTACTAATCAAACAACAAATTATGTAAAATGGAGACTGGAAAAATAAATTTGCAGGACATTTTTTCTTTGCGGTTCTGGTGAGTCATCGTGTTATGAAATCATACCTTATCCACGAACTGAGTTGGGAAGGTAAACTAGAATGCAGATATTTTGCTACATGTGTATTGATGTTTTGTATTTTAATATGACTCAAAGTTTGACATGCTGCCTGACAAAAATAAGAGGGTTATATTTCTTTCCACAGCAAAGTTTCAGACCAATGAGCCTCCTGGCAGGATGATCAAAGTTGAGTTTCAGCGATGGCTGTACAGATTGCCAGATTATATTGTATATAATTAGCATATGTTGTTCAAAATTCTTCTTGGTTATACCAGTGAGAAGCCAGAAGTACTCTCCTGAGATCAATGCATTTTCTCTGCTATTTACACTGCTGAAATCACAGTTTAGCTCATTGTATGATTTTATAATACGTTGTACACAACTGTGAATACATATTTGATTATAATAGAAATGTGATTAAATTTCAGCTTTGTTCACTTCACCTGCTTTTGCTCACTATCTCTCTACTGAGATTTATTCCGTCGTTCAGAACTCTTCAACTGCTTCAGATAGCTGCCAGAAAAATGAAAACAGCAAACAACAACCAAACAAAATCCCTTCTGCCAAGACCTTGATTCCTTTTCCTCCTACAAACACGGGTTTCATCTCTGCCAGTGTGGCAAATTTATACATCGGATATTTCCATTCTCTGTAATGACAGAAATAGAGGCTTGCAGCCAAACTATAAGAAACAGATAGGTCTTCAAATACTAATTCTTAAGTACTGGCCCTTTTGTGAACAGGCTAAGTATAATTTCCTGTATTTCATGCACAGTGGCTTGTTTTCCAAGAGGAAAATTTAAAATTATTCTGGTAATTTTAACAACTTTGCAGTCTCTCAAAAGAGGTTTTCTGTAGTGTACGTGGTGGTACGTGCCTTATCGACATGCACATGGGCTGCCCGGCATGAATCTGAGCTTTGTCATTTATGAGGACTTCTGCAATCCCAAACACCAAGTAGCCCTACAATGATAAATATAACTTTGCTGGCATTATTGTCCTGTCTTTATACGTGAGAGGTGAGCTCTTAGGGTAAATCAGCACTGCTGCTTTAATGCCTGTTGATATAAGTTGAAGTTCTCTTGCTGCAGTTTTTCCTTTAGTATTACATCCAGTTTTATGAAGTAAGCCTGTGTTTATTGTCATCTTCTCTCTCTGTTTGAAACAGAAAAATACAATATATGTTTTCTGAAAAAGAAGGGCAGATACTCTTATGGAACTTGCTTCTGTGTAGTGCCCTGAATTTGCATGACATAGCTTTCCTTTTTGTTGGAAACAATGTGCCAGCCGCTGACTGGATCAATAAAAATTGATTTTTGAATAGTGAGTAGAAGCAAACAATTGCATAAAAAGGGAAATAATCTTATGCTGAAAGCAATTGGATAATACACATTTTACCAGTAATTGATGGGTGCGTAGAGATAAAAAATAAAGCAGGGCATTCATGACCTGGGGGGAAAAAAAAGTTAAATGAGGTTTTAATTCTGATTTGTGATATTTTTATGACTGGTATAGAACAAAGTATCTAATTTTATTCTAAGCAGGGTGGCATGGTTCTTTTTTTTTCATCTTTGCTGGTTTATTTCTGTTTAGTTGTGAGAGAAGTGTGCTAAGTGGCCCCAGAAGGGCTTTCAAAGGATAGATTGCTATTGCTTTCGGTTGTACAAAAAGGTTAATTATGGAGGTTGGGAAAATGTTGCTGCTTTAATGATAAGGGACTACTATACAGAAATGACTAACTGAGCTAGTTTTCATGGTCATCTTAATTTTAAAATAAATGACAAAACATCAGGCTCCTTGATCATTCTGAGCATTAAAAATGAAAGGTCCGACATGCATGAGAAAAACCTAATGACCAGAAAATCTGGGATAGGTGACAGAAGAGGAGATCAACCAAAAAATAATTCATTAGAATTTTTATGTAACATGATCTTTCTAAAAACTAATTAAAAAAATGTAGGAAACCAAAGTTGTAGATTTTTTGCTAGAGTTTATAGACTGTTAAATAAAACAGAATTTGTAATAAATTAAACTGTAATTTTAGCCCCTATTTTTTACGCTTCTCTTCATGGATCTTATTCTGCCATTCAAGTAAATTAAGTGCTGCAGGATTTCAAAAGAGAACAGAATTTGGATTTTATTGTTGACATACTAAACTTTACATATTATTACCATTTTTACTTTAGTGCTGGTCCTGTAATACAAGTTTTCAAATAGAAAGCACGTATTTCCCCTCATTTTGCACTAAGTGACCGAGAAAGAAAAAGGTCTGTTCAAGGTTTGTGCAACATTCCTTTGCCAGGAATATAAAGACCTCTAAATTCCAGCATTTACTAGAACATACAAGACAGACACTACCTGTCAAATTAAAGAGTGATTGCTTAAGAGCATCATCCTTGAAAAGTGTTGAGACCAATGGTGGGTAAACCTCCATAGGTACCCGAAATTCACATTCTGCTTAAATAAGTGTTCTTATATGAATTCATTGAGTCCAATGAAAATTGCTCCAGGCTAGCGAACCTCTAAGAAATCTCACAATAACCAGCTGTCTTCTGAGATTATCTCAGCCAGGTGCCCTTGAGGATCACCTCTGTGAGCAGCACTAAATATGGGCTCTTGGGCTCCGGGATTCTTCTGCCTTGGAAATGGTTGGTGCTCTGCTGCCAAGCCAGTCCTGGCAGAATTTCGCAGCAGAGAGAAACCCTCTAGGGCTTAGATGCAATTTACTTTTTAATACCTTCTGTATCTATTACCTTATGGCTTTTGACTACTGTCATTATTTTAAGTCACCTGTTAGACTCTGAGTTACGTTTGAGGACCAAGATAATGCAGCCTGGACTACAAGGAATTTGAGTTTTCATGTTCCGCTCTTATTTGCATTGAATTTTGAAGACAAGACGTGTTTTAGTCCTATTCCACCCTACACTTTACTGACTTGAATGAATTGAAAAGCATCCTCCGTCTGCCTACTATGCAAACAGAGTATCAGTAGGAAGTGACCAACCAACAGTATCATCTGTATTCCCAATATGCTCTGTTTGGTTTTAATTCTTCAAAATCCAATACCCCAGTATTTAAAAAATTTATAATCCTAGCCTGTTGCTGTTGCAGTCAATGAAAAAATACATTGAAGTAATGCAGAACAGCTAATACAGTAGAAATTAGCAAAGGTAGATGTTTGGAAGTTATTGCATCAATTTATAATTCATAAAATTAATGAGTTTTGTATAAAAGTTAATATCTCGAGATACTTAGAATGAAAAAAGTTATTAGAAACATTATTAAACTGAAATTAAGAAACATTTTGCTTTTCATATTCATTTTTTGCGCATATCTTTTGCAGTTTGGAAATATGTTTGTCTTAAAAATTATGATGGTGCAGAAACAATAGTTGTGGAAGTTTAGCGGTACTGGGGCTGTGGTGAAATACGGGATCTCAGCAAAGCACTACCTATGTGAATTATTAATATTTGCATATTTGACTTCTGTTTATTCTTTTATTGCTTCTTTAATATAAGTGAAAAAGGTAGTATTTTTCCAGTGTAGGTTTTAGTTCAGGTCAGCAGTGGCACTTGCCCTGTGGCATCACGCAGCTTCCCAGTGCAGGCACAGACTGAGCTTTAAACCACAGCAGATATCAGGAGATTGTAGCTATTCCTTAAAATTGTATGTGTACCAAATAAATAGATATGTTTGTGAGCTTTTGCGCTTCTGTGGTTTCTTTTCCTGTCTTGTTGGCAAGAGTTCCAAGACTTACTCCCAAAATTACGTACAACATTGGCTACCATAGTCTACAACTAAAGAGCAAAACTGTTACTCGTTCCAAAGAGTCATTACTGAGAACTTGGCAGAGACAAAATGTTGGGATGCTGTGAAGTTAAGGAAAATACTGTTGGTGAAATAACGTGGGAAAGCTGGTCATAGAAGCTGATGCTAGTAGTGAGGGGAGCAGGGTGGTGGATAGAAAAGACCATTGCAAACTGAAATAGGTGGCATTGCAAACTAAGATAGGCAACTGAAAGCAAGCCAAAGACCTGGAGAGGGAAAGCATTTAGTAGAAAAACACTGTGCTGAGTGTGAGCTTGTGAGTTTGTAGTTTATCCAAGAGAATCTTGGATGCTGAGAGCAATAAAAAATTACAAAGCACAGAAAATTAGATTTGTGGATATTGAGAGTCTAGAATATTATGGGGGTGAAAAAGACTGAAAGGAGGGATTGGGAGGAAAAGCGGTTTGGTGTGACGGTATGTGCAGTGAATATATCCAGCCGTTGGTGAAGACTCCCCAGGGCTTGAGGTTTGCTTGCGGGAGTAAATACACAATACCTCTGCGCTCCGGGGATCTCTTGGGCATCAGAGACCCCTGGCTCAGGCTGGCGCTTAGGTCCTTTCTGGTAGACTACATTTCACTTAATTTGTAAGTCGTTGCACATGTAAAATTGTAGTGTATATATACAGTAGGTTTATAAATGCAATGCATCTTTTATTGAAATATCTTCCCCAATAAATCTAAAATATAAGCAGTTGGCTTTGTTTATTCAGAAACATGTAGTTTTGTTGTGACAAATAGCTCCATTTGCTTTTGTTTCACATAAATACAGGAAATAAATATTTTAATTTACTGTAGTTATTCCTGACTAGCATATGTTAGTTTGCAGCATAAGCAGCATATATATAGATTTAAGAGTTAACTGGGATGTAAGTGTAATTCCTTTTGAGCATTTAGCTATTAACTTCATGCAAGTAAAACCATTGACTTGCTTATTTAATGACTTATTTGTTTATATGGAAAATCAATTAGCATGGCCCCTGTGGTTTCCTTACCTTTTCTCTTCAAGGGTTCTCACCAGGAGAGGGACTGACACAGCAGGCTTTTGGCACCCACCACATCCCGCGGTTCGCAGGGGGCTCCCATGGTGCAGGGACCAAGTGCCAAGTCCGTGTATCAGAGCAGGGTAGGAGGCGGGGAGTGAGACTGCAGGGCCTTTAAACTTACCCTTAAAGGGTAGCATTAATAAATACCAGCCTTGGGTATCCATGAGGAAGATAATGTTAATGGAAAGGGAAGCATCATTGTTTTATTTGAATAACTCAAAAAGGCTCTGTTCCAGGCTGTGCTGTATGAGTGCTTGCAACTGCTTTTTTATTTTTTCCCCTTTTGTTAAGAGATGGATGTCCTTTAGCACACAAAGTAATGTACGTGCCAGGGAGAAATGTGCTGGAATAGCACCGTATATGCATGAGGATGGAGGCGAGAGGAGCTGGGTACATCTCTCTCATTTGCTGCCAGTTCGGCTGGTTCTGGGTGGTGGGGTTCCAGGTCTGGGTCTCCTCGGAGCAGGAGCAGCCAAGAGCCAGTGCTTCCAAGCTGTTTGCTGGGCCTTTCTGTCACTGCTTTGACGGAGGCACATATCCTCTCGGGAGTCTGTCTTGAAGCCTCCAGCATTTTTTGCGCTGGTGACTACACCTAAATTGGCCCAGATTTACAGAGAGGTCCATATATGCTTGCTACACTGAGATAAATCAGTGTTTTTTTCATGGAAAGTCAGTTGCATTCCCATTTATCTGCCTGCATATGGTTATTGATAGGAACCCTTCTAGTCCAGGAAAGCACAAAGCAAAAAGCCAGCGATGGGCAGTGATCCCCACACCTTTCTTCTGGTGTTAACGTACTGAATCAGCACCAGCATGCACCAAGATCGCATTGGAGAGTGGAGCTGTTGACAGCAACCTGTGCTTGTAGCTACCCAATCCCAAATTAAAAATAAATAGCAGCAACAGCACAAGCAGGACGTGCTGTTAAAATATTATTTCGATACAGCATATGAAGGAGCAGCAGCAGGGTTGGGTGAATAAAAGACAGCCAAAGCACTTGCAAGGGCAGCCTTCTCCTGGCGCATCAAGGTTGGCCACGTCACTTGATTTTCAGTAGACGTTAAAGCATACGTGGTTTTTAGTTGCAGATTTTCCTAAACCATCACTGCAAATAATAAAGGAAACAAAACAGCAATACCTGATCTTCTAAACTCTTTTTTATTTTAATCATGGAGCTTTCTAAAGATAAGGAGATATTTTGATGGTTCTATTTAGCTTTTTTGGAGTCTAAATCTTTAAGTTTTGTAATTGTGAAGATGGAGAGAGAACATTTATTTTTAAGAAGGCATCTGTTGAAACAGTCTGCTTTAGGTGGTTTCTAATAAGTTTGGTGACTTAGAAGGAAACTGAAAAATAAGGAATATTCAAACCTGATTGGAAATACTATGCCTCCGAGTGAATATTGGTTAATTTAAATAATTGTGCTCAATTTTGAAACTAAAAATTTTAAAAGGCAAAGAGATTATTATTCATAGAAAGGATATCATGAGTCATTTCACAGTTTATTAACCCATGCTGCTCAGCAGAGAAAAGGCAGAGGAAATACCAGATCCCTGCTGAATAAAGTTTGACTATTGTGTTGGGTGTTGATGAACTGAAACAGTGACATTCAGCAAACAGTTTTTAAGGCTTTTGTGGCTGATATGAAATGGAGAGTAAATATTCCTAGTGGACTGTATAAGCTTATACCATCAGCGTCTCCGATTGCCTCAGTCAATCATAACCCCCCCGAGATAGCGCTGGAATTGGCCTTGTGTTACGCAGGCTCATTGACTTTTATTGTGTAATGTATTTCATCGTCTGCGGGAAGAAAACAGAGGGGCAAACAGTCTTTGCATTCAACTAATTCTTAATCGCAAGGAAGAGAGCTTGTTGGAAAGGAAATCAGGACAACCTCTTGCTCTTGGTAGAGGAGGAGATGCTCTGACTATTTTAGGAGACATCATCAGGCTGAAATCCAATTAATTCATTATATTTTTACAATACTCCACACATACTTTCAGGTGTTATATGTGTGCCTGGGGTGTCAACAATGTGATTTTTTCTACTTCTCTCAATTTTCACCTCTACAGCTCCATGCGAGCCTGACACGTACAAAAGGCAGCCAGACTGAGACTTTATTGTGCAGTCTGCCCCTGATGGGAATATGTGCACAGTACCCATTAAAGTGAAGTGATTTCAGCACAGGATCAGTGCTCTGCTTGGACACAGCTGGAAAAACTGGAGCTTAAGAATATTATTTCAGAACAGCAACTGTGAAGCTGGTGACTCACTGCAAAAAGTGCTGACAGTATCTTACTATGCATGTATTTTTAACATACACAGTAATACATGTATAGAATAGAGTTAAAAATATACAGTATGGAATTACCATTAAAAGAAAGTGCCATAATTACTGAGCTCAGAATTTGTCTAGGAAAAATTCAGGTTCTCAGAAGTCCCAGAAGACAAATTTAATAGGTTACATCGCTAATTCTTCTTTAAGCTGTGGAGCTCCTGGGGTTGGAAATGGCTACAAAAAGGTAAAAAAAATGAGACATTTTGGATGTACCTGAAAGGGGAAGATTGGAATAAGTGCTCGGAGTCAGAACAGATTGGTCATTTTGAGTACAAGACCGAGGGAAGCTGGTGGGCTGGGGTAGAGGAAAATCATTTTGGGGGAAGTCCTCTGTTAAGTACTCTGTAAGAAGATACTTTCTTTGCTGTCTTTATTACAGAAAAGAGAGGTTATGCTCATAAATGAGTATGTTTCACAATGAAAATACACAATTCTGCGTTATCAGCCTCTATGCCAAACAGGAGATAGACCTGCGAGGCCTGCTGGCAAAAGGGTAACACATTTCCATTTAATGGAAATTAAATGATGTCACATGTAAGAACTTGGGTGCAGTTGGCCAAGAAAAGAAGAAGTAGTAAAGGATTATTTATCATTAAAGGCCATAAATCATCATGGTCAGATCTCTTTAGAGCAGAATAGTGCCTCAGCTGCTTGGATGTCATCCCCGGTGAGCAATAACTGAGTAATGGCATTCCTGTTAGGGCAAATTGAACCCAAGGAGAGTTTTGTAAATGTTCCCAGTTAATTAAGATATTACCAGTTCAGCAAAAATAATAAAAACATTAAAAAAATTGAATGAATGTAGATACAATTAGCATGTTTTAATGGATTCATTCTTAGATCATTTATCTCTTGGTCAGCACTGCTTTCAAATACAGTAAAAATGGAAGAGATGCGGAGTGTAATGGGAATAAGCGTGGTTGTGAACTTCTCTAAGAGCGGTGCGGTGCTAATGCTCTTGATCGCCGCTCACACCTACACACTGACACTTTAACTGAAAGCACTTGCAATTAAAAAATGAATCCAGGTGCCTGTTGGTGTTGAGGAAAAGAGAGAGAGATGTTATGTTTTCAAAATATCTGTAAACTTTAATATGACAAATCTGGCAGCAGGTGGAAAGACTTGCTACTTGAATTGTAGGAAGAAAATCTTATTTATATTAGCTCTCTTACCTTTCAGGTGCTTTTAGAGAGGCTGAAACGTATAGCTCAAAGGAAAAATATTCTGCTTGAAGCTAGGAAAAAAAAAGAAGTCAGGCCTGTTACTCTTTCATCTTGCTACAATTAGAATACAACTGTAAACCATGTATTTAAAAAATTGTTTATGAACTCACAGGTCTGAACTGAATAACCATCTGTAAAATTTTAAAAATTAAAATTACTTTAGGAAATAGTGACCTTGCAGAGCTTAAATTGCTTATAAAATTCTGAAGGCTGAATTAGTTAGGAATAGCGATGAACTAGATAAAAACTAAGTGAAAAAAAAAGTACAAGCTGTTCTTCTCCATCAGTCCAAAGGGCTTGAAGAAAACCCTGACTTCTTGCTGAACTATCTGTGTATGCTGTTTCTTCCAGTTTGCTTCTTATCGTATTTGTGGTCGGACCCCAACAGCTTTAGCAAACGACTTGCACGGTAGCTCAGCTTGGAGTGATGAACTAAGTATCTCCTGCAACTGCGATCGATGCTGTCAGCGGGATGGACCAGCACGTGCCGGTGGGGAAGGACGAATGTAAAACGGCGCTTACACAACAGAAGCCTTTCTTGCAAAGTGTAGGTCGAAGCCAAGTCTTGCAAACTCAGCTCTCTTAGAAGAGCCAAGGTAATGTTAAACCTACTCATCTGCGTGTTGCAGACCCTACACTGTTAGTAGTAATAGGGTGGTTGTCTTATCTCGGGTGGTGGTGGTCTGCTGCGGTGAGAAAGGTCTTGTGCTACTCTTTCTTCTCTACCTTTGTGTCAAAGGTGATGCTCCTGTGAAAATTTTTGGTGGCAGCAAAAAAGTTCCCAGTGGCCTCTGATTGTCAAACATTATAGACGTTTTATTAAATGGTAAATAAAAGGATGTTATGGAAGGAAAGCCGTAAAGAGAGAGATCTTGGCCAAAATACCAGGCTGCAAAATGGTCTATAAATTAACATGCTAGTTAACTCAAACACCAGCAGAAGCAAAGAAGTTTATATTGGCCATTATGGGGCACTTAGGGGTTTTTACAGCAGGCTGAACTTTCTGCCAGTTAATTTTTATGTTGTTTTTAAACTTGATCATCTTCACTACTGTTGTCCAACTGCCATTAATTTAGAGAACTGTCAATCAAAACTGATTATTAGTATGCAGGAGTTGTGGTATGCTGCGTATATAGCAGAATTCTTTGAAGGCGGAAATGCTTTAGTCCGTTTTGCTTGTATACAGAACGGAGGTCAAATATGACAGTGGCTGTTAACGAAATGATGAACAATCTTACAAAGTGCACAATGTATTTTAAATAGTAGTTTGAAGTTGAGTTTGGAGTTTTAAAATTCTATTATTTAATGTTTAATCATAAAAAAAAAAAGTACTTTCTGAAGACTAGGTAGCATTGACATGATGTAGACAGTTTTTAAAAGGTTTTCTTACAGATACAAACCAAAAGTTGCCAAATTAAGAGTTGAAGTCTGAAATGGACAGAATTGTTGTTCCAGTGGTGCAAAAATAACAATTAAATAGCTGTAAGAATGAGCATTACTGTTAATAGGGAATAAAATTCTCTGTAGGAAACCCTAAGTATAAGATTATTCTACTAGTTGAAAACTTTTACTTGCTTTATCAGAGCTCTGGTAAGAGGCTGGGCCATTTTGGTTACAAGGTAGGTCGGTTGACTTTCTGCTCTTCATTATAGGTAGTGTCAGATTTGTACCTAAAACAGAACAAGGAACAGTAATAAAACTCTGATATAACCAGCACAAAACCTCAATAATGTACAAAATGTCACTTAGGAAACTCTTTGATGTTTGTGGAAACAGGGTATTAGCTTTATTTGTCAGTTCTTTCCATTTGCATTTCTGTGCTCTTTGCTTCCTGAGGAAATCTTTTTCCATTTAATTAGAAAAAAAACCTAAGATACGTACTTGTTAACAGGCTTAATTTGCAGCGCTATGCCAAAGGTTCTTTGCAAGTCTTTGTAGGGAGTGTAGGAAGAGAAGAGGTTTTCATATTGTTCCTGCTAAGCCCGAACGATAATGGTTATTGCTGCTTTTGTACCACTGTCTCCATTATATCTGCTGTTGAGTTCCACACTTTTTGCTCTTAATCAGATTTTAAAAAGACCCAATCTCACCTGCCTCCCCATGTCATGCGCCCGCAGATATGTATGTAACAACACCAATTCTAGGTGTTGTTAAACCCGTGACTTTCAATATCTTATAACTTTAGTTAGGTACATATGTTATCAAAATTTGGGATAAAATCTCATGGAAACAAAGTTTTTCAAAACTTTCTAAAATTTTAAGTTCATTTAGGATTACAGTCATTTCTTGCCTTTGTTGACTTTTAGAACCATGTAAAAACCAAGAAGGGTGAAATATTATGACATTAATTTCTCTTGTATACAAAAATACATACAATACGAATGTCGTAATTTGCAGTTTTACAAACTTTCCTTTGTGTGTGGACTTTCTGTACCAAATCATACCACGTTTGCAGCATAATTTTTCATGCAAAGTAACTTTTTTTTGACAGTTCACATGTTCTTTTTCTTATGCAGATAGGTTGCCCACCAATATTTTGGAAATAATGGTAAAAAAATCATTCCATCCACCAAGAAGGATTAGGGAAGATAGAGATTAACAATGACAAAGACAACATTACCTTCTCCTTTAAAAAAGAATTTATGAACCAAATTGAGTGCTGGACTTCAGTCGGCTTTTTGGTTAGTACTCCAAAAAATACCAAACTGTTGACTGATGTAGAATGTTAATACCCATGGAGAAATTGCCATAGTGCATTATATGTGCAGAATGTCTCAGCCTGAAAAAGCTGCCCTGTGTAATTCACCATATTCTACCTAACGAAGGACTAACTCACAAAACCCCCACAAAACAGGAGCCTGATGGCCAGCTGTAGTTACTTGTAATGCGAAACACTTGTTGCTGAGCACATTTGTTACTTTAAACTAATCACCGTAGTAAAACAACAGCAGCGTAATCCCAAAAGGTAACTTCCAAATCAGACAGATTTCCAACTGCCAATAAAATGCAGCTGGGGATTTACTCACTTTGGGTGTTTCGTAATAGCGGAAAGCAACGGAATTGTCAGAACAGAAACATTTAGCACCAATAATTTGATTTCAACAAAATGGTGATGGAATTGAGGCAGAATTGATTGCTTTTTGCCAGCATGCTCACAGATTTCCTTGCGGATCAGCAGAAGAGCTGCCGGCTACCGGCAGCCTGGGCAGTCCCCCAGCATCACCCTTGCTTTTTCTGGCTGCCATCTCCTCCGCATAGGTGCTTAGGGGAGGGAATAATTCTTCAGATTTAGACAACAGGGCAATTAAATATCATAGTTTGTCTTCCAGCAAAAATGAATGACTTGCCAACCTGTCTGTGAGTTTTCTTAAAACTTCTTTGTAATTGCCGCACTGAAGGTTTGCGAAACAGCCTCTCACAAGGTTAAGGACCGAGGCAGGCAGCCCGCGGGTGGTTCGCTGTAGCAGCATCCAGCCCAGCACCTCCGTCCAGCACTTCCAGGTGGAATTAGTGTGCAGATGTAAATGAAGATTAAGACGTTTCTGTTTTGTGTAATCCCTGGCATTTTCAACACAGTGGATAGATGGGCTATTTAGACTATATGTACAAGCTTGGAAGCAGTTTAGCTCTTTAATTACCTGTTTTATTTAATAGCAAGTTACTAAAGTATACATAGGTAATTTACACATTAAGCAGTATATTGCCCTCATCCTCTCTCCTTTCTAATTCCCTTCTTAAAAACAACATCTGCAAGTAACTTCTTTATAGGCAAAATCCTCAGGTTTTCCAGGATTTGTTGCAAGATAAAATGTGACTATTTTATTTCATCCCTTTAGTTAGTTAGCGCCTTTTCATACTCATAAAGCAGTGATGTACACTGTAGTGCTTGAGACTTACTTCACAGCCATCCACTGTACCCATGTTCCCACTGAAATTCCTTGTGTTGGTGCGGATAAGAGGGTCTCTGCCCCTGGAAACAGCTGCAAGACAGGGGGGCTGGGTTTTCAGATCTTTAAGTCACCAGATAATGGTTTGTATTTTAAAGCACAGTGTACATTTGTGGTACTGTTCACGTGGTGAAGAACTTAGAATCCACACTGAATGTCCCAGAATGTGCTAAATGAGAAAAACTACTGAGCGTAGGAACCATTAAAAACTTAAACTCATTGTATGCCAAATAATTGGTATAATTAATAATAATAAGCAGGTTTTATACATACTAGAAGTGGAATAGTTGAATTTATTTCTATAGTGGCCCTTGCACTGTGCTCTGAAGAAGTTTATGTTTTGGAAACCTGCGATTTGGGCTCGATCCTCAGTCCTCCACCTGCACAGCAGCTGGGGTTCAATATCTCTCTGTGTAAACCCAAACACCTGCAACCTTGCACATTTTCACAAGCAAAGACAGGGAGTTTGGTTCCACAATTGCATTTTTTTTTCCTCAGTCAATTTTGAATAAAAACTTGCTACTCATAGGCACGATTGGCAGACGGCTGTGCGGGTGTTACTAGATTTGCGGAGACTCGCAGTGCTCGATTCAGTCCTCTTGGGTTGCCTCAGCAAGACTTCAAGAAAGATGCTTGCACATCGTTAACGCACTGGTAGCTACAGAGAGAGGTTTAGGAGGCTATTTCGCAGCCTGGAGGAGTTGTCATGTGTTCCACATGAAAAGCTAATGTAGCCTTCTTTTAGAAATAACAGCTGGAAATCATGCTGCAGCAGGTAGGACAAGCTATACTTGAACTGGTTTTGCAATGCCCAAGGAAAAATAAACAGAGCATCTATGTTGAATCCTGGGGCCGCAGCTCCAGGAAAGAGGATTACAGGGCTTGACTTCACGGGATGTCAAGCTGCACGGGGAGAAGCAAAAATGCCAAGGGGACACCCGTGTCCCAGTCCACCGGGGACTTTGCAGAGAAGCCGTCAAATAGCCTTCACTGTGTCTAGTCTCCACCATCTCTGCTGGCTCAGTTAGGCTGGGTGAAGTTATCGCAGCTTGCAACACTATTTCAGAGGGAAATCCTGGGAAGTTTTTCTATGAGGCAATGCTGAAACATCCCATTTGATCATTTTTAAAAAAATGTTTCTGGATTTCAATTTTAAATTATTCTTGTTAAGTGGTTTAATTTGCTTTTACAAGATGATAGAACACAACGAGGACAGGCCTGATTTAAAATAAATTATTTGGACCCACATAATTTTTTTTTTAGGATGTTCATTTACGCACATTTTGAAAATTTAGGGCTTGGCGAGAATTGGAACAAAAATAAGACTTCAAGTACCTATGTTATGTAGGGTTCATATGTGATTTGACTAAAATTATAGTATGCTGAATACAAGTGATACCATGCCCCCCCCTCCCCAAACCAAACAAGTTAATAAAAAGCTTTCATTGTTATATATTTGTATCATTGTACTGAATACATCATGTGAATTGAGTTTTTTTGATCAAGAAGAAAAATCATTCATCGTGTCTGACTTACATCTGCACTGACTGTAGCATTTAGAACTAGGACTGAATTACTACTTCACTGAAAACCCAAAAGTATGAGATTGTACACTTAACAACATTTCAGAACCTTCCAGTATTTGAAGTAAGAATCAATTATCTGCTGTATGAGGCAATACAGGTTTTTAATTTCTACTATCCTTTCAACCCATAGCGTCAGAAATTAGTCATGATTTATATGTGAAGCTACACACGATGAGTCATTACCATTATCAGTGGCGATATATCCTCTTATGTATGATATGTGTATACTATACATATGAAACACATAAAGCAAAATTCATACGTATGTGTACAAATGCAGTTATTATAGTGTACACATAAGGACATACCAAATCTGCTCCATCTGGAAAAGGATGACCTTCTGCAGTACCAAAAGGATTACAAAATCTTTTCCAGCTACTTACAAGTGTATAGATCATATTCTTCGAGCACCCATAAAAGTCATAGTTACTGTCAATTTGAGAAATTTTAGCTCAGTGCTCCTGTTTCTCTTTTGCTGTCACGGGAGAAAAGAAATCCTTCTTATTATAAGGACAAGATGTACGACTGGATCATACCTTGACAAATGACCTTTTCCTGGCTTTAGTAGCTCCAGGACGGGTATCCTTGAAAACAAGCGGGTGTTTACATTTGCCATTTGAATAGGGGAGCATTGCACGTTTTGCTTTGTCTCTTTGGGTAACGTAGGTGAAAATTGCCTTTTGACGCATTTATCGTATAGGTTTCTCTTGTGCTGAGGAGCAGCCTGAAATTTGCTGCTTTTGTTTCACTGAACTCTTTGGTTTCATAAAAATAGATACTGAATATCTTGAGGAAACAGATTCGTGCAGTATTGCTTGTTGTAATATTGCATTGCTGCATTAAGTGGAAAAAAGGCATCATTGCAGCCTTTCACTAGGGAAGGACAAAATACATCCTTCCTTATTCATTAGACCCTTTCAGGCTGTGACTGTCCTGTCACAGCTGAGATGACAGGAGGCCATCCTTCACAGCGATGAACATGTCAGCCCGTCCTCTTCTCAGCTGTCACTGTATCATTATGCATATGGCAGAGAAAAAAAAAAAAAAGGGTGCGATTTGATTGAAACATGGATTTGTGCAGACATAAGGATCGTGGCTCAACAGATGTGATCCTTACGTTTGAAATAGGAATGAAAATACGAATCAGCCTTTATTAAAGTTTGCACAGCTCCCTCTTATTGCTGACATGTTGGGTGAAAGAGGTTCTGTTTCTTCACCTTTCCTGCACAAAACACTTGCTTTTTGATGCCATTCACTATTTGGTCATCCACAAAACAAGCTCCTTTAGTTTTAGTAAGACTACAGGCTGTGTCTTACGGTGTTTGCAGTAACAGATACGGCTCCCAGACCTAACCTCCACAATTTAAAGTAGGAATACCTAGTAAAGACTTTACCGAGTAGCTTGTTGCCTGTCTGAACCTTTAGAAAGCAAAGCTTTAAGTCATTCATGGTTGGAGGAATTGTGGTCTCTGAGGGGGAAGGCTGCTGTACGTGGCCGTACTGGAGCTGGATCTATAGCTTGGAGCAGGACCTCAGGTAAAGGGCTAAATCTTAAGAATCTTTTAGTAAGCACAGCTCAGAAAATGCAAACTGTATTCTTTGTGTTAATAATACAAAGCAGCTGTAGAAAAACCTTAAATTAAAATCACTATTGCAGTTAGAAATCTGTATTATTCTTGCAATTTACTACCCACTGCTTTGACCCAGACTATTTATGTAGCTTCTTAGCTTATTAACTATACAGCTGTCCAGGGAGAATAAAAACATCCCACGCAGATTTCACAACTGCCTGGTGTCAGAAGAAGTGACATTGAAAGCCATTATATTTGAAGTCGGTTTTAGGATGGATTTTTGATGCAGCAAAATGATACATTGAATTTACTGTCAATAAGTTATTTGAAAACATGATGATAATGTGACAGTAAAAAATAAATGTGAAGATGTTGACCTATGTAGAAAATAAATTGCTGAAGGGAAGTAAATCAGATGTAATGCCTGTGATGACCACATCAAAGCCTTTGACAATGTGATATATGAAGAGGAGACGATATCTACAGGAAGGGCAGAAGAAAGGAAGAACTGGAAGGATTTTAGAAAATACTTACAATTCTGACTTTATGCTTTTAGATCCAGCTGATTAAGGAAAAACAAAACCAAATCCAAACTCCTGAAATTCACATAATGCATTTGGTCTGTTTTGAGATCCACTAATGATAAAAAAGCTTGCTAGAGGATCCGAGGGCTACCTGAGAAGAAAAAAAAAATGTGATTCAGTATCCTGGCATAAACTTGATCTCATTTACTCTAGTTATTGCAAATTAGTGGAAATTAATTTAAGCCATACTTACTGCAGAGGTGCTACTCTGGTCTACAGAGTCAGGAGGGAAACGTGAACTCCAGCATCAGCCATCTGTACAGTGCTTTTTGTTGAGGCCCTGAAAAAAACCCATACTCAGTACTTTTTTAACTTACATAATGTGTTCCAGTCCCAATTGCTCTATCTATCTATTAACCTATATACGTCTATACCGGGAAAAAGAGTGCAAATCTAAGATGCCATTTGCTATTTCAGTCTGTCCTTGAAACTTCAAATAAATCAGACAGAATAAGACCACTCTGATTTCCGCCAGCACCACACATCGTAGCATTTCACAGGGAGTAAGTAGCAGGGCTCTCACTGCAGTAACTCAGTGTAGCTGCAGCGTATTTACAGGTGGGGGTTTAATTATTTTCAGATTAAAATGTAGCGTCAGTGATAATGCACTTCCTGGGAACCACACTCTAGGCAATAACACATCTTTTGAAGTATGAGCAGTGCTGTATCCTTTTTTTAAAGAAATAGAAACGCTGAATATTTTTAACTGTGACATGCTTTTAAAAATACTACCCTCCACCGTCACTGGTCTTTAATAAGGGCAAACATCACACAATAAAATAAAAGGTCATTTATGACTGGAATGTAAATATATGATAAATCCTTATCGAAGATACGCCTTGAAGTTTGTTGGAGCAGTTCATTCCAGTCTGGCTTTCATAAGGGTAGAGTATCTTAAGCTATTTGATTATCAACAAATACTACTCTTCATGATTTTTGTATTACACTTGTCTTTCTTTCCCATTTGCTTTGTCTACAAAACACACACTGCCTTGTGGCTTCTTTAAGCTGATCCTGTGCAATCCCTAGCATAAGGGCAGCTGGTGCATCCAGCTAGGGGGTGGGTTTTTTGGGTGGAGGTTGGGGTTTTTTAATTTTTTTAATTTTTTTCCAGGAGCACTTATCTCACTCAGTGAGCTAATACAGGCTATATTTGGAAAAAAAAAAAGAAAAAAAAAAGATCAGAAAAACTAGGATAACTTAAACAGATGTTTAGAGGCTTTACTAGCAGAGCTGCACCGTGGTAATTGCTGCTGAGAAGACTCCGTGGTGTAAAGCTGGCCCAGGGACCAAGGAGCAAGGGCGCAGGAGCTGCACAGCTTCGTTGTAAAGCCCTGAAAATTTGCCTATAGATCCCTCCCTCCCGCTGGTCGTAGGTACTCAGTTGTACCCCACAGATTAATTACAAGGATTGACAATTAATAGGACAAAACCAGGTTCAGCTGTGCTATTCCAGATTGAAGAATTCCTGCCATTACCTTAAAATGATGTATTTCCTCAAAGGCTTGGAAATCCGAGTCTGAGCTAAACCAGAGATGGGACCAAGAAAAGCATAAATCAAAAGTTAAGAAAATCATTGGGGTAAATGTGACCATTCAAAGATTTACTTTGTGCTTGATTTCATTCGCTTCCTGTGTGCCCCGATGGAGGACTTTGCTCTGTGCCTATGAATAACATCGCGCGAGGAGACTGATAAGATGCAGTGGAAGTTTTTGGGAGCAAGGTAGTGTTACTCTTTTAATTCATTTCTACAGGAGTTAGTATTTTTCTGCATTTTTCTGCATTCTTTGGTTCTATTTTAAGACTTTTTTTTTTTTTAGGAGCACTTACGTCCAGGTCTCATTTTTTACTTTTCTGCCGTTCTCTTTAAATAATAGAGGTGTTTATTTAAGGACAAGTAAGAGGTGCTGGGAGGGGCAGGCATCGTGATGGAACTGTAGGCTCCAAATTGAAAAGACTTTTAAAGTTGGGTATTACTAAGAGCGCATTTAATCAGGGAAAGTGACAAACAATTTGTTGTAAGACACATAAATACTACTGGGAAACTAATTTCAGTGGCATAGAGAACAATCAACTCCTGCATATAAAGTAAATGGAAAAAGGGTACCCCTGCACGTGATTGCTCCTGCCCTGCACCACATTCGTTTGCAGCAATTACTTTCTTCTCTTGACCAAAACAACCTTTTTTTTATCCACAGAGTAAAGCAGGGGCAGAAGAATATTCAGAAAGCACAGTAATATGCAAAACCAGCCGCGGGATTTTCCCTCTTTTCCTTCTTAGTTGGTCGTATTTAATAATCATAAACTGCCTTGTTGCTTAAGAGCCTGACCTTCTCCGTTAGCAAAGCTCACGCCTAAAAATCCTGCAAAGTTTCAATTTCTAAATGTCACAAAATATCAAATGGGTGCAGAAGACAGGAAGCAAGTCAATAAATGTTTGTATTCTTCTCTTGATGCTCTTTTGTATTTCATTTTATATGGAAAAAAAAAAATTAACCCAAAGTTTAATCTCTCCTCCAAATAAAGAGAGAGAGCAGAGCCTGGGGTAACAGTCAGTTAAAGTATTGATTACAGTGCATAGCAATTTACTGAAAAAATAAATAAATAAACCCAGAAATGCCTTCAAACTATTTACAAGAAAGCATACTGTTTCCTATGGTGGGAAGAAGTATAATTAAAAAGCTATCAACAGTCTGGGATTGTCAAAAGTACTTTGTCACCTGAAGCACATTCCTTGTAATTATCTTTTGGGCTTTAAGCTAGATCACCATTAACCTCCAAAGAAGAAGGGTTACTATGCTTTCTGGTGTGAGAAATTGTATCGTCATGTAAATTAAACCCTGTTAGGTAGTCAAATTGGATTTGGGAAACGATTGAGTATTAAACCTAGTCATGTATATTATCAAGTGACACAAAACATGAAATGCTAAGAGGGAAAGAAACAGAAAAATATTTTTTTTCCCTCCCTTAAAAATGTCGACATTGTGGTACAAAATATTTTTTTTTGGTGAAGGTAGAAACAAGAAAATGAAGTAATATGTATAGGTATACACATTTTGATTACATAATTATTATTTTTTTTAAATCTCCGGAGAACAGAAAATGAGACAACCCAGTGCTAGCTGATAATAATATACCAGTACTTGAAATCACACTTATCTATTACTCAGGATCTCATACTCTGACACATAATTACCAGGGTTGATAGGTAACGGTTCCTTCTACCCGTACGAATCCAGTTGCCCAGATTTTCTGCTGCTGCATCTGCAGCAATAGTGGCTGGATGGAAGGCAACTTCCTTCATCTCTGCAACTTAATCTATCTGGTTTTATGGAACACATGAAAAAGTTTAAACCAAATGCTGAGAAATTAATAATATTCTTGAGAACATTGAAAGTATTATTTAGGAAAAAAAGGAAAGGAAAAAAATGGCTGAATTTTCTTTTTACTGTAGTCAGTATATGCCTGAAGGATTTGTGTTTTGAATCCAAGGAGAATAAATGCCTTTTAAGTACAGATTTTTTTTCTTGTTAGCTTTTCTAGCTGTGTTTACAAAGGTGCAGTATTTGAATGACCAGCATAAATTAAAGGGTAGTTTCACTCGGCTTGATAACACGTTGGTACTTGGCAGCGCTGGAGGTGAGCCTGCAAAGATGCCAAGTCTGCGGATGTTTAGCGATGTTTAACGATGGCATGTTCCTGCAGGTGTTTTAGATGGGCTGAGTTGAGGTGTGTTATCAGAATTTCAGGATTTCAAAATTGCTTGTGGTGGCAAACTTGTTCATTGCCCTGTTTCATGCCATGCCCCGTGTTTGCTACCTGCTCGCTGAAATACCATGAGCTCTTCCAGAAATCTCAAGCTCATAATAGAAGTGTCTCCGTCTACCAAGCCCCGGTGTGGCGATAGGAGCTTAACGTGTCCATCAGATCTCCCAGCTCAGCACCGTGAGTGGCCACGCTCGGCTCTGCTGACAACCTGATGTTTGCAGGTGCGTTCAACGAGTGCCCTTCACACGTACTTAACAAGGCTCTGGCTTGACATGGGCTTTTTCACGTGTGAAAGAAAATCTTTTTCCCTTTTGCAAAATATGGGGTGCAGAAAGGAGAACGCTGAACTTCAGTCAATGGCGAGGGAAGAGTGGATAATATATTACTTTTCTCAGAAACAGGAGTGAAGCCCGGAGTTTTGCAAATTTCTAACGCGCAGTTCCGTTGTTAAGGAGCACACACTTCTTTGTAGTTACTAAAAATAAAAATAATGTGCCAACAATCTCCAAAGCTTTCCTACAGCTTTTTTTTTTTTAATTTTGAAGAGAACTTTTTAAATTTTTTTCTGCCAAATTACTGCATGTTGACAATGGGCTGTATCCAGCATTTATAGTCTCTGCTTTCAACTTGTGTAAAGTGGGTAATTGAAGTGGTGTGCACAATAAATGAGAACATCCATTGGTTCCGTATAAACCTTTTAAAAGCCTCGGAACGGAAAGTAAGGCAGGCTAATATGAATTGCAAAAGGACACAATTAATTTGTACATGAAAGAGGATTTTTAGTATGCCATTAGCCTCTGTAACAGCCAAAAATAAAAAGGCAATCATGTATAACCTTGCCAAAAGTATGACAAACTGCTTGTCGTGAAAAAGTTTTGTATTTTAAGCAAATGCATAATGTTTTTATAAAAATTATTCTGTTAACTCTTACTTGCTGCCAATGAAATTAGGTTTAAAAAATGCTATTAAAAGGCACGATCATTTCAGAGTTGTCAAAAAAAATCAAGAGTGTCTGCTAAAGCAAGTGGAAGTGCTGTTGCTGTTTGGAAGACTTTTAAGTTTTCAGGAAACCAATTGTTTCTCAATTCCTCTGTGTCCTTACTCCTTTTCATATGCCTTATTAATGGAAGCATCAGTTAAGGAAGTGAGGAATATCATCATGAGGAAGTTGTGAATTATCTCTTCTACATCCCGTATCTTTAAGACGCTAATTTTTCCCATCTTTTTTTTTTTTCTATGAAAGTCTCTTCTCTTTTATTCCCCTTTCTTCTCCCTAAGTTACTTAATCTTTTTCAGCATACATTATCTGCATATTATATAGCATATATTCTATTTTTAGAAAAAGTGTGTAAATTGTAGCAAATTAAGCGGTTTTATTTCTAGGTACAGCGAGCCGAGGTCATAAACTGCTCTTGAAGATTCCTGCTAACAGTGAAAGTTAAATTATGCTATAGATATTAAAAAGACAAGATTGTGTGACTGATAAATTATTTTCTGCATACCATGAAAAAAATGCATTATGCGATTTCAGTAGCCTGATTTAATCAATAACTCTGTAATTCCTAGTCAATCATAGTTTACTTTTATCCATCCTTACAAGGGTGCAATAATTATTAGTTCTCTATGAAAGTATCTGACAGCATTAAATAATACAGGTAGAATAGCAACACTTTTATGAAACAACAGGGAGCTGATGTCTTGTCATTGATTGTGGGCAATGATAATTTATGTGAGTAACACTTAAAATATCGCAGTAGCTGGAAGAGAGACCCCTGAATCTTACAACAATAATAGGGATTACAACTTCTATCTACTGGAAATAAGGTGGGTGATATTTGCTGGAAAATGCATTTCTCAAATATTGCATTTTTTGCAATGTTTAACGTGTATTTATTTGGAAAAAAATCATTATGATAATTTATGGTACAATGAACTGTGGTATGAGTGAATTTTATAAGCCTTTCCCACGTGCCCACTAAGGGAGAGTCTTATTGATTATCAGTCTGTTTTTTTCATCAGTGCAACTCATTTGTAACTCCATTCAAAATCATTTGGTAGTGGGAGAAGGGACAGTTTCTCAGTGCCTATGGCAGTTGAGACAATTTATTTCCAGACAGAAATCTCTGGCCCACGTGAGTCACGGTGCTGCGGTGGCAGCTCAGTGGCTTCTGTGCAAAGTCCTGGCTGATCTGAACCCAGTTCCCTCCTTGCTGTTTGCTCACCTTCATACTCTTCCTATGCAGAGGTTTTTCTCTTTCTTTTGATATCTGTTTGGTTGTACATATCTGCACAAATGACTTCTTAAAAAGATCCAGTTGGGTCTCTTTGTGTTGGGTAGATTTATGAATGCCTGTGATACCACTTTAGTCTGGCATAGTTTGCCATATACATATATCTGTTTAGATTAATCATATTAATTATGTCCTGGGTTTCCCTCTTTCTCTTCTTCTTTGACGCAGTAAATCTGTAGAAAACAGGACTGATGAGAAACTTGCAGTCAGTGCATGTTGTGTAGCAGAGAATCTGTTTCTCACCGTTATACACAGGTTTTTCTTCTTCCTCTGTGATCCTTCTTTGCCATTTCTGATAAATTTCTCAACTCCACCGTGTTTTATTTCTCTCATTTTTCCGTCCTCCTCTGGATAAATGCTGCCTCTCATATTTTCTGTGGTTGTGTACCACTCGGGGCTGTGCTCGGCCCCGGGCAGTATTTCTTTTATCCTGCTCTCCACCACGGTCTGTTCTCATTGCAGCCATGGCACAGATTTTGCGTTTGTGATAACTTACATTTTCTGCCACTTTTCCAGCTGTGGAAAATACCCCTCTTGATAAGCCAAACATTGCAATTAATGACAATTACAACCCCATTAAGCATTCCTCCTATATGTTGGCTATCTATAGTGCTAACCCCAGGGTAGGATTGAATGGTGGGGACAAAGATCTACAGCCTGATCTAACGTTGAAGTCAGCCCTTGTATGGGCAGGGGTTGGACCTCCTGAGGTCCTTATAACCTAAATTATTGTATGGTTCCAAATATAGCCTTTTTTTCCAAAGAATTCTTTAAAGAGATGTGTGAGACTCCCTAAGGATGCATGAAGCATCTCCTCCTCTTCCCCATCTGGATTTCTGTGCTTCATTTTGTCTCCCAAAGAATACACACTTGAAAGCACAGCTGGGGTATTAGGCTTCTTTCCAAAAGAGTTAAAGAAATATCAAGTTCCAATTAGTCTTAAACTTCTTGACTTTTTCCTGCTTTATGTTCTGAGATAGGGAAAATTAATAATCACTGCTCCCATATAGAAAACTAGGAATTACATACAAAAGAATAATCAGAATAATTCTGGATTTTACTTGAATGATTCTTTCCAGGCCACTTAAATTTTCTTGGCTTATTTGTTTAGAAAAAAAAACATTAGATGAAGGATTGCGCCATTTGCATTATCACTTTTGACAAAAATGCGGAAAGGCGAAGAGTCAGGCTCACCCTGGCATAATTTGATCAGTTTTGGTGAGGTTACACCAGGGACTAATTTGGCCCGAGAAGCTGGTAATCATGAACCACAGATGTTACAGTATTTGAAGGCAATGGTCCATAATAGCAGAAGGAACAATATTATGCCCCAAAGGACCTATCAAGTGAATGAGATGTTGGAGAGGGTTTTTTACACAAAGACTGAATCAATACTGGTTGCAAGATCCCAGTGTGCCTAAGAAAATGAAAGACTTTACTGGATCTTAACTTTTTAGATTAAATCTACTGATGTCTGCTTTAGAGCAACCAGAGGGCATTTTAATATCATCCCCTAACTGCCCTGAATGGACAGTTCAATATGCAAATGGAATTTCTGTTTCTTTACCAATAGTCTTAAAAAATTTGAAGTAATGTCTTCATGTATAGCTGAAAATCTTGCAAAATTTTTGTCTTAATAGAAATGCTTAATGTAAGTTCTTAAAATATTTTCAAATATTTACTGTCAGTAAATGTATGTCAAAATCTACAGACATTTATATATTTTGAAAACCAGTTACATAGTTTATCATCTGGAGGATAGAGGTCAGAGACATATTAGAAATAGAACAATTATGGTTTGTACTCTGTGATTAAATATCAGAAGCATTAACCAGCCACAGCATTACAGTCATAATATTAGAATAAAAATGACAGTTACTCTTGTAAAAGGCTAATGAGGTTGTATGTGTATATAGCTCTTCTGTAATTTAAAATCAGATACAGACCTGCAGATACTGATTCATTCCTCCCACTCCAAAAAAGAGGAGACTTCCCAAATCTTTGTATGCCCCAAGGTAAACATTGAGTCCTTTGTTATAATCCAGCCAAACTCTGAATCACTGATGGCTCATTCCCAGCAAACCAGCTAGTTAAAACAGGCAGCTCAATAGCTCTGTCCTTTTGGGTTTCCTTCACCAGGCAAGTCATAAGGGACAAAGATGATGAACCTCAGAAGATGCTTTGGGTTTCCTTACTACTTCTTTAACTGACAGTGGAAAGTACTTCCTGGGCAGCTCCAAGTGTCCGGTGCAGTCCATTTACTTCTCCCGTTGACTGAATAACAAGGTGCTCTCTATTCTCAGAAAATGTCTTANGTTTGGGTTGGTTTTTTTTTTTTTTTTCTGGTTTATTTGTTTATTCAGCATTGCTTCTGAAAGGTCATGTGAGTCTGAAATTCTGCTCGTCTTGGCATCAGCTGTGGACTTCTCTGTTGTTGCTGGTTTGCTATGTGCGTGTTTTATTTAGATTAAAAGGGAAAGTACATTCAAGGCTTAGGCGGTTTAGCATAATTAATTGCACAGTACAAATAATTTAATTAAGTTTAAACATTGCTAAATTAAAGTCCTCAGAAACCACATTTACTGTTTTTATACTGCCAGACATACAGTCTCCGTCTTCGCTGAAGATGATTGTTTTCAGCCTACTCAGCACAAGGAAGTGCCAGGGAACAGGAACAGTCCAAAAAAACCCCAAAGCCCAGTGAGGGCCCCTTGCGCTTATAAGTAGGGGGTTGAGTGCTCTTACTGTAAGACAAGTGGTTCCCCTTAGCTGTTGGATGGATGAAATGATGCATGTCTCTCTCTGCCCCTTCGATCCATCTCCTGGAAACGTTGCCCTTGCCCCATATAACAACTTATATTGTAATATTGTGTTGCGTTTCGCACGTCTGTCCTGCAGAAAATGGGTTGAACTTGTCTGTCAGCCCCGTGCGGTCTCCAGACAGCTATGATTTCTTCATTACTCTTCCCATGATTGGATGTCAATTAGTGACTTAAAAATAAAGTCTTCATCAAGTTATCAGTCCCTTGGGCTCATGAGTCTCCCAACACCTCAACCATTTTATCTAATTTATTATAAGCCAGAAATGAAGTACTGCTGTCAGGTTGCACTGGGGAGAAGGAGCAAATGAGCTCCTTTGTGCTGTGAGGTCTCGGAGACCCAACCTCCGTCCAGAGGGACCACAGTGCGTCCTCCGAGAGGCTCGTCCTTAAACCAACTTGCTCCTTTCGGCTCGGTGACTGTTTTCACCTACGTAATGCGAATGCTTCTACATATGCCTAGCACTGCATATTTCTGCCCTTTTGCTACTCAAGAAAAAGGTTAAGAATGAAAATATCTGCCAGCTAAGGTCTTTTCAACTGATTTTTCAAGATAGAGTCCAGCTGAAAGATTTTGTATTGACAGCTGGTGAAACGTTCGTAGAAATGACATCTGCCCATTAAAAATATCCCTCTTACTTTTCCTTGTCCTCAGGGATTTCAAGACTGCAAATCATTTTCATGAGAGATGTAACCTTAGATCGAGTTATGTAAAAATATATCACTTCCATCAAGTGAAATAATCACAGTATGATACAGGAATATTAAAAAACTGCCTTCCTGCATGGTATGCACAGGAATTTTCGGAGTTTTCCTCTAAGTGTCTTCGATTGTTATTTCATATTGTGACACCTGTAATTGTATATAGCAATCTAGATTTTAAAATCCTGACAAGGCTGCTATGGGTTCCACAGCACACATAAATCCATCACAGCATACGAGATAGATTTTAAATTGATGGTACCACACCAAGCACTGAAATAAAAGCACTAGCAGCACTTATCCTTGTAGACTAATAGCTGCAAATGATTTTATGAATCATTAGTTCAGATCCTATAGTCCTACCCATTTTAAACCATTTCTAGATTAATGCTTTTTTGTCTGTGATATGATATTAATAGTCTACTGAAAAGCATCTATTTTCTAGCAGTGTGTCATAGCAACATTTTAGTGATGGAAAGGAGTTTGTAGTATTGCAATAACTGATTAATTGCTCTGCTTCAGGTAGCCGGTGCTTTTTCACGAGAGCATCTCCTTAGAGGTAGTATCCTGTGAACAGATCCGGCTTCTGAGCACAGATTACCTGCTACTGAGGAGTTCTGCTTGGATGATAACATGGGACAAAAGCCCCCTCAGATTTCATACCCCAAAAGTAGTCCAGCAGGAACCAGCAAACGGTGTTTCAGCGTTCCCCTGATTTTGCTTCGGGTTATGTTGGTAGAGCAAACTCAAGCATCAGTTATTGCGTAGTCTGTTGTTGCTCCTCTCCCTCCCTAACTTCAAGGCAACGGGACCATCTTATGGCAAACACGGTGCCAGCAGGGCTGGATTTTGGCTGGAGCTGATGGGTGGGAGCTGGAGAGGGATGGGGCACAGGGACAGGTGTCACTGCAGCCGGTCCCTGCGTTTTACTCCTCTCCAAAATGGAGTCATTCCCTTCTGACCACATTCAGGACTTTTGGTATGTCCCACAACAAAGAAGTGCTGAAAGATGTGTTCTTCAGCAAGTAAATAAGACCATGAAATCTCAGTTTTGTGAAGGACGCGTCATCTCAGACCTCTGCTCTTAAGTCTGAAAAAAAGATCCCTTTATAATAAGGTGGATATTTTTTGTCTGTACGGTTATTATGCAGTTAAGCACTCATTTTCTTGTTCAGTTCAATTGTTTTTTCCCAGTATTTCTCTAAAGATTGTGTGGTAAACGTCATCAGCAGTTTGCAGCAGGTAGATATGTAGCTCCTGCTAACACGAGCTGTATCATATTGATGAATCCTGATCCTGCTTTAAGTTTTTAGCTGCTATTTTCTACCTATTCATCTCTCTGAATAGTTTTTTTCACAACTGGTGTTTACTACTGATGACATAGACACGATCCCTACGTGATGGGTAGGGATGTGTTTTAGGGATAAAGTCAGCGCAAGGAGGGCTTTGCATTCGGATGCCGGAGGGTTGTTGCCCAGCTTTGGAAACTGTGGATGCGTTTCCTTCTAGGGTGTTAGTTGCAAAATAAAGGGTGATGATTTAGAAAATAATCAATGTTTATCAGATTTGTACTTTACTTGTTCCTCCAGAGGATAGCTGGGTGTCTTCCAATACTCCTTCCACCCTCCATATGAACGTCCTTTCCTTGATGAGCAGCTGTGCCCTGGCAATGACTGTCTTGGCCAGGGCTGTATGGGTTTATCTGCCTCCCATTATCAGGGACAGTCACCGCTGATGGACTGTGGAAAGGCCATGCACCCTACTGCATGCCTAGGGCTTTGTGGAAGCTTGATAATCACGGCCGTTTCAAATACAGCTCCGTAAGAGTAATTAATAATTACACAGAATGAGCAAAACTATTTAAGTGGTTATTTTAAAGTAAATGAGTCTGAGCTCTTACCTTTTGGTTTAATAGGTATTTAATATTAATGATACTAAAGAAGTGAAATAGAATTGGGTAGAAAAATAAAAAAACAGTGTGTCTGCTCCTACTCAGGCAGGCAGAAAACTGCTGGTATTTTCCACCTCTGTTGTCCTCCCCAGAGAAGTCGGGGCGACTGGCCTTCGCAGGAACCTCTCCTCTCCAATAAGTGTGCAGAGCCAAGGAGACCAGGCTCTTCGTCTTACGTATTTAGACAATGATGGTATGATGTCACAGCTTTAACGCAACGGCAGAAAAAAAATCTATGGATCCGTTGTTACTTAATTGGCTTGCTTTATTGTGCTGTTGGATCCAGGAGGATCCGCGGTTAATAATGACAATGTGATACAAGGACCTGGACTGCTGGAGGGCTGACACTTGAAAAGGATGCACTTTCTGTAAAGATAAGTTCTTGGAGACTGTTGCAGTTTTAATGTTGTTACTGCTGCATTTAATTTGCTTCTCCTTTTATAGTGGGTAGTAAATGGTGTTGAATATATTTTCTTCTGTGTCCCAGATGAGAGACTGACATCCATCTATACCTCATTTGAAGTGAAAGTTAGCACTGTAACTTTTTTTTTCCCTTTTCTTCTACTCTATTCTAAATTCATCGGTTATAGTATCTGGTTTACAGTACTAAAAATAATTGTAGAAGTCTGTGCATTTTCTAGACATCTGTAAATAAAACAAGCAGGCATGCCTACGTTTTTAAGTCGCAGCATATCATGTTATATATTAATAGGTGCAAAAGTTGGATTTCACTATCAACATGTTAACACTTATCTTTTTAGGTAGGTAGATAGATAATTTCATATTTAGATCATGTTACCAGACACATTATTCAATCGCTGCACCGCAGACCTTGAACACACACAGGCTGACATTGATAGCTACTGAACGTGCTGCGGGGCTTACAGGAGACTTATCTCTATCATTATGTGTCTCCACATTTTTTAAATAAGCTGAAAGAATAAAAGAAGGAAGAAATGCAAGAACAACATTTCTAGAGGATGACTGTGTAAACCTGGGAAGACGGATGGGTGTTACATCCAGTGCACACGCTCGTGTAGGAGGCTCCTTCACACCGATGTGACCCACGTTCTTGCTGGAGGAGAGGAGAACAGCACAAAGTCAATGTCGCTCCTCCTCTTCCTAAGTTTATTTTTGTTTTGTTTTGTTTTTTCCCCATTCAGGGTTAATCACAGAGGGATCTTGTGTCATATAAATTACAATAACCCATCAACTTCAGTAGCGCTACCAGGAGTTCCACCAGCTGAGGATCAGTCCTCAGGCCCTTCCAGAGGTTAGCAGGGGGTATCGCATACCTGAGTCAGCCTTCTCTGTCGAGTTGCCTTAATCAATTCCTGAACGCTGTGCTCAAACGTATCATGATATTCATCAATTCCCCTCTCCAAATAAGCAAGAAAAATTCCAGGAAGGTTTTTTCTGTCATTACTGATGTTCATAATGTAGTGAGATTGATGGATTGCACTAAAATCCTCGCTGTGGCAATGGCCCATTTTGAAACGCGTTGGAAAAGAAAACAGCTTTAGTGCAGAGGTATGCAAGAATATTTAAAAGTGTTTTGGTGAAATGGGCTGGATTTAGAATGGATATGAGAATGTTAAGAAGCATAAGTTTAAACAAATGTGTTAATCATGAGAGCAAAACTTGTTAGTGAGGTTTAAAAAAATTGCATTTTTGCAAATGCATCCTTTTTATAATTTAATTTTTGTAATTTGTAATAAAACATGTAGTGTTGTGGACAGTCTTTGGGAAAACCTTAGTGATTCTCTCACATGCAAAAGCCTTTACAGGATGTAGTTAAAGGGCTTGTCAGTAAGTTTAAAAAATGGGGTTGCTTAGAAGAACTTCTAGTGAACATCACACATGCAGACGTTTTTATAGAAGGAAAATTATTTTTCATGTATAATTTGTATCTAAAAATCAAAAGGGAACAAAGCACAGGATCAAAGTAAACGAGCTTTTAGATCACACAGTGTGTTGGTGGCAAATGTAACATTCACCAATGTTATTTGCCTCCGTATATTAATGTGTTTGTGGAAAATGTGCATTTAGCCATAAAAAAAAATCTCTACTTTTGATCCACAAATGACTACTACACAACTGTCCAGTTTGCCTTTATTTATCACTAAAAGCAGAATATCTTACACAGTAGAGAAAATAATGTCTTTACAATGATAGAAGGCACAGATACTAAATCCCAGCAAACCACTCCCAAAACTAACCTGCCACTTTCATCCGAGAAACAGCATTTCACCTTGAAAACTATTTCTTGATCTTGAGTGTTTGACACTCAGTCCAGCTGTCTTGTATGGTCAACAAGATCAAGCTATCAGGGACTTCCATGTAAAAGGTCACACAAGGCTATCAAGTCTGCTTTAGCCAAATCTGAACAATCGCAGCAAATCAAACTCCTGAATCCTGTCTCGAAAACTTTAATTTTTGACTCCAAGATCATATTTGCTCTACCTTATTTTTTCCAAGAATGTATCAAGTTTCCTTTCAAATCAGTTTCCCTATACCAGCTTCTTTAGGAGGTCTGCAAATTTTCAGAACTCTCCTAAATTCCAGTCCAAATTTATTCATGAACAATTTATAGCCCCTCGGTCTTGTATGAGTATCAGCCTTTAAAGTTAAATAATTCTTCTTCCTCCCTGCTATTTACTTCCAAATGTACCTATAAAGAATAATTGTATCCCCTCTCAGACTTCATTTTGCTAGGCTAAACAGACCAAGCTCTTTTTAATTTCCTCCTCCTTAATCATCCTACCAGGACTTAGCTGTACTTTTTCAAACCAAGGGATGTAGAATGGTTCGCAGTATTCTGCGTTGCATCCTGCTAATGCTTCGTGTGGTGGTCTTGTCTCTGCTTAAAACTTACCTTCATGAATTATCGATTACTGAATTCAGCAAATAAGAGAATGTACTCACAAGTTAATTTCAAAAAACTTATCTCTTATTGTTTGATTGCAGTGGCGGTTACTGCTTGGGTTGGACTCAAGCCTTTGCATTCAAACATGCAAAAGCTTCTGAGAACCCTGATTTCTCTTAAAGACAGCATCTGTCATTCGTTTAGTGGCCAGCCCAGCCTAAAGCATGACATTCTAACTAGTTTTATTGTTATGCGTTCAAGAAAGAGGCATCTTCACCGCAGAGATGCAATTTTTAGGTTGAATCATAACTGGCTTAGGCTGAATCATAAGCAGGCTTCCACTTGCTATAAACAGAATAAAACCTCATGTACTGTCCTCCCTAGTTTCATCAGCCGTGGCATAGGACGAGTTCTTCAGCATGTGCTAAGATCCATAAACGCCCAGTTTCACCTATGTGTTGCTCATTTTGCAGTTTAGGCTCCTTTTGACGCTTCGCCTGGTTCATTAAATTAATTTAAATACAGTTTTTCACTAATTGGGTGATTAGCCAACATCTACTGTAGTCCTTCTTTTGTCCTCTGGGCTTTTCACCCAGTGCAAGGAAACTCTTTGTTTATGTTGTTCCAGACCGTATAAATATTTGTGAATGTGTATGAAAATCTCAGTTGTCAAGTACAGTGCATAATGTCAGAAATGTGAAAAAACAGCCTCATAAATCTCCTTCTGTGATCTCATTTTGCGATCATTAGGTGACCTGCCAGCCGGCCAGACGGCCGTTCAGTGATCTGATAATTTTCTGTCTGCTCCTGAAAGACCAAACAGATAAGAGGCGAGTCTGTCTAGCAGCGGTGTGGACTCCGTTCCCAGGCCTGCCTGCCATGACCTGCCCAACCTCTCCGTCACCGTAGCTATACATTTGGTAAATTACAGTTATCTGTCCCCTGGCAGGGACTGAGGACCTTGGTTATTAAGAATTATAAAGAGCAGAGAAATATTACGGTCAGTCGGTGGGAGAGCTGAGATGATAACTCATGGTCTCTTTGCCTGGACCTTGGTGCTCTTTGTGCCAAAGTCGAGGGTATTGTGGCGAGTGGCTTTTGGAGCAAACATGTGGCATTTTATCAGTTTCTGCAGAGGCACGTTGCAGAGCTACAAAATTCATGATATTCCCCCAAGACACGTAGCAGGTCTATATATAAGTGTCTTCAGACTTCCAGCCCTGTGCTTTAACCTCTGGGCGTTCATCTTCTTGGGGCTCCGTTCTGGCTAAGACGAGGGTTCGAACGAGTGACCTCCAGGATAAGACGAGTGAGTTGGTACCTCCACTGTGGCAGGCTGGGCTCGGCGGTGGGGAGGTGTGATTGACTGCCTGCCTCTGTGTGCTGGGCTGGGGGGCACGTCGGGGCACGGGGTGGGAGTGAACCTGGCTATGGACGGCCACAAGGTCACCTATGGGGTGGTGATAGTCAGTGGCTGAGTAAAGAGGTGGTACAGAAACACGGCATTATCCTGCCGAGTGAGCAGGATGATTCTTCTCTTTCTCTGTTAGAGATAGGCACTAAGTGAAGCACTGCTTTGTATTCATGCTCTTACAGATAGAAAAGACGTGTGAAATTATATCTGTGTTTTTGAAAGCTAAATGCTGCTTTGTCAGAAATAAAATGTAAGTCTAAATCTGCTGGTCTAAAATTGGACCAGTACCTCTCGATGAATATCGATATGGTATTGTACCAGTGAGAGGCCACAGAAGATCGTGCTCCCAAACTGTCCAATATTGAGAGCAGAGACATTTTCAACATCAAATCAGGGTTCCCTCTCTGCCTGGCTTGGACACCACGGTACGGCCAGTGGCCACTTCTGTGTCTTCACCTGTCCTCTCTGCTATGCCCAGCACTGGTGGGAAGATGCTCACTAGTTTCAGAAGGCTTCAGCTCTTGTCCTAACTGAGCAGAAATCCACCACGTGACTGTAATTCTTTTGTAGTAGATGCTATGAAGAAATTAAATCCACTTTTCATTATGAAATTCCTCCCTTATTCACAATTCACTGGCTGAACAGAAGATGCAAGTCAGGGTGCCTTCTAAAACCCTGGGTTTCTGTTTTGATGAAGTTAATCGTGCAGTACATGCCTCAGAAATCCCCAAACCAGACATTTAAGAAGCATGAACTCCTTATAGGATAATCAAACTAGTTTGGGGAATGCACACCTCGATGGAATCGCACCTGAAAAGAGCTGTTGGATTTTTAAGATTGGAAATAGTACTTCCTCTGCCATCGCTCAGGTATCGACAGTGCAGTTCAGCTCTTGGGATGTTCCTTGTGCTCTTAATGATTTGCTGCTGGAGAGGCTGCGGATGTCCGTGGATGTCAATATGGTTTTCCCACCTCCCATCAAACTGCATGTTGGACTCCTTCCCCGGGGTTTGTGAGTCAAGTTACCTGTGCAGGTAACCTGCTTTTCCGTGATAGACAGAAAACTTGGCATTTGAAGACATTAGATGTCATCCCATTTGCTATAAATGCAGGTTAGAAGGGTGTTAGAGAAACGTGCAGGGGATTAGGTGTTGGTTGAGCAAAGGCAGTCATAAAGTTCCCTGTAAGAATACGTACGTGAAGTTGAGATATGTAAGAGATGGAAATCACTTTCTTCCAAACTAGCCCCAGAGTCTGCCCAACTTGATTCACTTGATGGGTGGTTCTGTTTTCTGCGGTATATGTGACATTTTTATGTGTGCAGGGTGACAGAATGGCTGCCATAGGTAAAGATTATGTCACTTATTTAAAAACAGTAAAATGCAGATTTCCCCCCTCAGATGATAATTGCAGTCCCTTGCAAAAAGCAAACTGGAATCAACACCCCACAGATGCCCGTAGATGATCGTGTGATTTATACGTCTGAAGGCTGCATTGTGGAACTACAATTGGAAAAAATCTACAGAAAAGCATATATGCGTTAAGTGCCAAAGCCTTCAGTCTGAAAGCAGCCTTTGGAAATACTTTTTTGAAAGACCATATTGACAGGCTGAGTTCTAAGCACAGTTACAGTGATTACACAGAATTATAGTCTCCTTTGGACTAAAATGCACCACTATTAGATGGATTTTTAGTCAGGTGTTATGCGAGTCTCAGAGAATGACAACCAATATACCGGAGCAGTTAGGTTTTCTTTTCTATTATTAGTGGCAACTTTCTCCTGAATATTGAAAGAAGTGTGCATTTTCCACTGAAAACCTCACGGATAAAAGACATGAGATAGCAGGGGCTGGTGTGTCTGGAAGAAGACATCCCGATAGCAGAGGAAAATGGGGTCACCGAATACCAACTGTTCATCTTTAAGGGGTTCTCCTACTACCCTTATGCTGTCATTGTCTCTCTTTTGCAACCACCTATGTCTTTAGTTATGTATCATTGCCCACAAGGCATACTCAATTTTTCTTAAAGCTATTCTCCACTTTTTCCTTGGCTACACTGTAGAGCTCCTGCTGCAATTAGACCTTCACACTCAGGTCCTTTCCCCACCTTGCCCCTGGTGTGGTGTTTACAGCATCCTCAGTAACAGCCATGCATTTGCACGCTGTAGACGCTGACTGTGGCACTGATCATCATCATTCCACTGTCATGGTGTGCGGCTTTAACCTTTTGTTGTACCCATCTGTTGTCTCAGCCTCACCTTATGCTTTGGTTATGAAATCGTCGTTGTGGGGGTTGTCTGTCTGGGATCGCTGTTTGTACAGCATTTAACGTACTCCAGTCCTAATCCCAAACCAGAGCTTTTAATTTTGCTGCAATACAAATGCATTGACAAGGTCGGGCCATCTGTTGTAAAAATTAAAGCTACCTTTTGACTGTCTTCCTCTATGCTGGTGCCCTTCACTTACAGAGAGGAACACTATTTCTCTGCCCTCAGTTGCCCTCCATGTATCTCCGGTGCTTCAGCGCTGTGGGCTTTTACCCACTTCTCTGTCCCATTTGGGTTAGTCCTGTGGTTTATTTCTGTTACTCTACGTTCTGCAACGATGTCTCCAAGCCAGGGAGCACGTCTGAGATGTGGGGTGGTTCCTGCACAGCTCAGGAGACTCCTTGGGTACCTCTTTGGGGTGCTTGTTCTAACTCATCCACACCTTTGGGAAGTCCCATGGGGATGTCGTGGACAGGCATGGCTGTGGTGATGGATAGTCCTCATGCCAGCGATCATGGGTAAAGGATTCCTTTCCCTTTGCGCATCTGTGAGTGCCTAGCAACTGTTTTCCCCTGGGTTTTGAAGAATACTTTGCAGGCTACCATAATTTAAAAGGTTAGGTGAAATAGCTGGTGTATTTAAAACTGATAGCATTGTCTCATGTAATTTCTTTATGCTTGTTAATGAGCCTTCATCTCCTGCTGTTCATATTAGGGGGGTAAAACCGTAGTGGAAGTTGAGATACATAGAAGGGCTTTGACAAAAGCCAGTCTTCCATGAAATAGAATCTCAACTTTAAGGAAAAAAAAGACCCGCTAATAAATTACGTTCCAAAATGTGTCTTCAAATAATGCATGAAGTCTGATTTACATAAAAACATGTCTGGGAGCCCTTAAGCTCTTGTTGTTCCGCAGGAAGCCAGGATCTCTTTCAGAAAGACAAATGAGAAGTGTCCCCACTTGCAATCTTAGCATAGAAAACTGGTCCTTTTCGTATGTCCCCCGTTCCGATGAAATGGTTTTCCTAAGCTTAGTCTATTGACAGACCAGTTCAGAGTATGCTCGGGAATACTGGAGTCCACATACACTGTATGCATCCCCCCAATACCACAGAAAATCCCGTACACCTTTTGATGTGTGTGGTCACTGGTGGGGACAACGCATGCAGGATGAGTTTGAGCCCTTAGAGAAAAGAACTGGAGACCTTTTTCCCCGGAGGAATATTGTAGGCAGCAGAAGTAAGTAATGATGCCAGCTAATGCCAATCATGATTAGGGTTTGTAGAAGAACACCCGTTACGGGATTAATCACGCTTCTCCTCTTTGCTGCGAAGGACTCTGCCTGCCTTGAACCTGATGTGTTTTTACTCAGAGTGTGCCCGGGATGGGCGCACAGGTTAACTCCGGGGGAGCTCATGAAGCCTCCTATGGGCAGAATAGTTGATATTTGGGAAAGTGTTGGTTTTGAGGATCTACGGGAAATTCTGCTGAAGAGCAGCCTGGTGCACAGCATTACGGATGCGATGAAAGGTCGTTGTGTTCCATTTTCAGAGGGGCTCTTGTTGGGCTGTGCCTTGAGCAGGATTTTTCCCCGTGGGCTCTGTAATGTGTAAATAGCACCGCTTCCCTCAAAGCTCTGCTCCTAGCCAGGTTTCCATCAAGTCCACATTGGTTGATTAGGCTCATTCTTTAGAAAATAGCAGTTATGGAAATATTATGCACCCGTAATGTATGTTAGTTACAGAAAGATAAAGAAATCAACAAAAAGAAATGATTTCCTTTATTTTTCTTCATGATTGTGCTTTCTGGGGGTAAGATGCTTTCAGAAAGAGGAGGGAGAGCAGCTTAAGCTGCTGAAATTCAGATGAAACCTCAAATGAATTAGTATTCAGTCTTAGTATCAGGGATTTTTTAATCCTTCCTTAGCCTAACATCTCCCCCAAACAGTCTTATGCGAAAAGCAGACCAGGAAAAAAGGAGCTTATAACAGCAACTTACAGGTTTTCTTGAAGGTTAATTAATTGCAATTAATTGTGAAGTACTGTAGCAATGAAAAGTAGCTTTGAATTTGATAATGAAAACCAAAAAAAAGAAAAAAAAAAAGAAACAAGGAAAAACCCATATGGAACAATCCTGAGCTTGCAGATGTGGTTTTTTCCTCCCCTCTCAGCAGGTACGGTTTGCAAACCTAACTCAGACAATTTACAAATATAATTACAGCAGAGAATTAATTTAGGGGCTGTGCGGCATGGTGGAAAGAACAAAATGTTTTCATTAGGAAAGTTGAGACCAGCAATTCTGTGAAGGACTCAGTGAGCCAAGACCGTACCCTTGCGCTTCGCAAAAAAAGGGTATTTTCAGAGAAGTCTGCCCCCTGATTTTGGGTCATTTCTATTTAGATTAAAATAGATATTGAATCAGTAGTAAAATGAGTAGAAGGCCCTTTTTTTGCCTTCAATTGCTCTAGGGGAAGAATATTCCTGGAAAATGAGCTGTCTGGCTTGGGTGGTTCCCCGGAAGGGTGTGCGTCAGGGAAACAGGACTGGGATAGTCACTGGGAGGACTGGGGTCACTGCTTCCATCTTCTCCTTTTTCAGTTCAATGCTCTGAAGAGACTGTTGTTCATTAGCATTAAAGTAGAGCCAAGAAGCTCCAACCAAAGCTGTTGTGGGCAAATGTTAGGAGACAGTTTCTAACCCAGACAGCTCACCAGCATCCAAGGTGGGGGATGGATACGGCAGGAGATGAAGTGACTTGCTCAAGGCCAAAGTCACTGGCAGAATTAAAAACAAATCCTGAACCCACTCCCTTCGTATTCGAGTATTCCCTCTCTCTCTCTGCCTCTTGCCTACCATGATCGCAATGTCTGGGCTGGTGTTACAGCTGAAAGACCCTACCAGGTAGTTTGAAAACACGTGGCCAGGAGCGCTGCGTCACGGTCCCGCCGCCAGGGATGCTGCAGAGCCCACAGGCTCTGGTACTGATGAGTCGGAGGAATTCATGGCACAGCCTCCCCGCTTACCTTGGCCCGAAACAAAAGTCTCACCGTGCAGGGGAATTCATTTCGCTTGCTTTCTCATCTGCTGAACTAATAGGGTCAGATCAATGGGGAGAGCAAAAATTACTTCCAAGTTTGGCAGCTCCCTAAGAAGGCTGCTCTCTGTGTATGATGTGGTTACAGCTCCCTAACCGATGTATTTATTTCACATAGCTCTGAGTGCACAGAGCAGGGTTACACAACACAAAAGTTTACAAAAAGAGATACTTACCTAGAAAACCGAAAGCTAAAATAACAGGGTGCAGGTATACTCGGAGATGTGTGAGATAGAGCTGGTAATGTTTGTTCATAACAGACTCATCCTGTCATAATAAAGGATCCCTTGAGCCATCTCAGAGTCTTATTTCAAAATTTATTAGACTATTTAGCATATACAAGGTTAAGAAAATCAGCACCACAGCCAGATGGCTGGGGAATTGTATCATCCTGTTGCTCTCTTCCCTACTGCCAATAAATTTGGTGGCCAAGGCAGGGTACCAGATGCCAGATGCTGCCAACGGGGCCAGCTGTGGGAGCGAGCGCCTGGAGCTCCTGCATTCCGCTGCGGTCCCCATGGACTGCCCTTGGGCTTTGGCTGGGTAATCTCAGTCACATACGAAGTTACTGCTGCAAGAGGAGAGCGCGACAGGGATGGGATCACGGGAATCGGCACTTTATCCACCCGTTAAAAAGGAGAAATATTACCAGTGCCATGAGGTTGTTAAGAACTGAATTAGATAAAGAAGAAAAGTCATATTCAATTAAATCATGCCCCTTTTCTCTTCTAGACAATGTGACACTGAGGCTATGCTTCACAGTTTATAGATTTGTATAGAAATTGGTGCTAATAGTTCAATTTTGTGTAATTATCGTGCTAGTAACATTGAAAATGAAGAATCTGAGTAGAGGGAGGAGGAGACAATACTTCTATAAATAGTTAATATCCAGAGGAGGTAGATGGGGTAAAATCATATTTAGAGATTAAACTGGCAGCAAAGAACCTCCGTGATCTAATTCCAGCTCTGACCTGGAGTTTCTGTCCATCAGGAGATGTCACTAAAGCTCACTGGGGTTGGGTTATTTATTTATTTTTTAAAAATCTTTTACATGAAGATAACACCTTGCTATCTCACTGGGGCTTTGTGACAATTCATGTCTGCGTAATGCTTTGAAGCAGAGCTTGTAAAGTGCTAAGTATTATTAAGATGAGATGAGGAGAATCTCTTATCTCAAACATCAAGTTCTTCAGGGATGGGGAAGGAGGCAGTGATCTTTTATCCATAATACTTCTCTTCAGACTAAGTTTGATCAGCCTTAGTGTGATTCAACAGAACCCTGTTCAACTGTGGACAAATGGACATCTCTATTATAAGTGATGAAATGGAAAGCTGTATAAAGGGAGAAATCGCCTGACACTGTCTTTGATCATAATCTATCTGTGCCTCAAAGGAGAACATAATAATACAAACATATTTGCAGGAGAAAGCCAAAAATAACTTGTTCTGTTGTTCTGCCTGCATAAAGCCATCAGGAATGTGCACAGACAGTTCTTGTTGTTGTTGTCAGCGTAGTGCGGTGTTGCCGTGCCAGTTAACGGGCTGCCAAGTAGCTCACTACGGGGGCCGTATTCTGCTGATGTGATCCCTCTTTGCGAAATTTGTAAAGCGCTTAAGCATCTTTCAAAAAGGAAATGAAGAATTATGACAAACTGTCACTCGCTGATGATAAACACCCGCTAGACGGTCTCTGGGTTAATTTAAAAAAATAAATAAAGTCATGTTTTTAGGCAAAAGCTTATTGCAGAGAAAAAGACGGGACAGAAGCGGCTATGGGGGCAGATGGCAGCAGGATGGTTGTAGATAAGTTTTAAGCAGTAGCACAGATTCTCGTCAAGTCTTTGAGGAGGAACAGGAGTGAGTAATATTGTATGTAAAAATGCTCGTCTGTCAATAATCGTGTTACGAAGCAGCCCAGAGACGCACTCTAACGTTCAGAGGCTATGCTTTGCTCTTTCAGCAATTTGAGCTTTCTGGACATTATTTCAAGGTCACACATGGCTGTCGCTCCTGTTGTCAATCAAATAAGCAGCATCTCGCTCACTCCTCCTCACTCTTCCTGCCCGACACTGCATTCTGCATCCCTGTGCACAGGGTCAGCCTTCGCAGCCTTAATGCCTTTTACTTAAAGGATGCCTTTTGCTTAAAGGATACGGTGGTTCAAAAAATAAATAAGACTTTGAATTCTTCTGATTTGCAAATCTTTTGAGTACTGTGCTTTCCTTTTTAGAAAGTGTTTCCTTTAAGTAAAAGACTGGGGAATAAATGCAGATTCCTAAACTAGATGTTATTCATTTGTTTTCCTTGTGGATCTGCAGCACCTTTCTGTGAGACATCACACGATGAATATTGACACCGAAATAATGAGTGCCCATTGCTACAGTGCCACTTGCGTTATCTGTTGGAGCCAATGCCTTCATTACTTAATAAAAATAAACTAATAAAATCTATTATATCCATTTGCAAGGTGACCTATAAATTGTACCATAAATTCTTAAGTAATCTTGTACTTCAAAGAATGAGTGTGCTGATTGGAATAGAGTTTTCAGAGTATTTGTACTCCCCAAAGGACATATTTCAACCAGTTTTCATTAATAATTAATCATGACATACTGGTTCTAGAAGGTTAACAAGACCATAACAAGTATAATACTCCCAGAATTACAAGCTTCGGGTGAACGTGGCATGGTATGTTGGCATCATTTGCCGCTTTTATGTGCTGTGGCTACTACTTGGGATGGGGATGAATAATGGACAAGTGTTTGTTCTCGGTCCTTTCCTGCTGTGTGTCTCTTTCTTCCCAAAGACATTTTTCCACGTCACTAACGGTGGACTCATGTACGTGTTCCCTTTTGAATCTGTGCTTTATATATAGGAATATATATGTATATGGGAAATAATAGTAGGAGTATCTTTATTTGAGTTTTTACCTTTAGAGGTTTCATCTGCTCTCTACAGAACCATCCATCTCTGTGAGAAATGGCATTTTTGTATTTCGTACCAGCATAATATTCTAGGGCTCCCTTAATTGCGTGCGTCAGGTTTTGCCACGCAGCCTGCGAGCCCCTCCAAGCTCACTGAGTAATCCTTTCAGAGTGGCTAGGATGCTCCTGGGTATTGATGTATTGTCTTTTCAATATGCACTTTGGAAATTTCAACATACTAGAAGGTAAAATTGTGTACCGTAGAAGCTCTTAAAAGTCAGATTTTGCCAACCACAGACTTGTCAAAGGCAAGCATATAAGGCTAATGAAGGAAGAGTAATGGTATCTCGAATCTCACAGTGCTTTATATTAATTGCTCGCAAATGCTGACTGCTGGCAACTGTTCCACAGTCAAAGCATAATGGACTTGAGAGGCCAAACTTGCATTCCTGCAATGATGTAGCCATTTTTTACAATGCAGTCAAAATAATTGCAGAGGACATCCAAGTGCCTCTGCCCACCCGGCGTGGTTTGGGAGAGCTGCAGGAGGAGCAGCCTGCATCCGAGGGCAGGAGAGGGGGAGCAGAGGAGGTGTAGCAGTTACTCCCCAGGTGTCCTTTGGTAGTCCTGAAAACCAGAAATGGGCTCCTGGCAGCTGGAGAAGTGACCGGTTCTGTGCAGGGTCAAAGGTTTCGTTTTCTCCCAGTCCTCGCCTCGCAGCGGGTATTTTTCAGACTCGTGCAAGGGCATAACGACTCCACTCCCGGCGTCTCTCTCGTTTGGTACCTGGCAGTCATTAACACCTGCGCCTGCAGGTTTTGAGAGTGTCAATTCCCGTGTCGGCACTTGGTAGGGTGAAAAAGCGTTAAATTCTTGGGAAGGTTTTAGTATTTGAAATCCCGAGCTGCCAGAGTTCAGGTGAAGGAGAAGAAGACACACTGATGCTTTTTACCAGACGGATAAACTAAGGAAAACCAGGTCCAGCTGTTACAGTACTGGGTTGCTATTTGAGACTTAAAATGGAGTGCGCATCCCTATTTTCGTACAATGACTTAAAATAGTTCCAATGGGTAAAACAACTGCAGTCTGCGTTTTACATTTTTTGGGGGGGGAAGAGGGTTCATATTAAGAATATTCCATTAAAATTAAAGCCTGTGTTACATGTATACAAACACAAGAATCATACAAATGATACATCATCAAATCTAAAAAGCAATAAACAACAAATGCTTTTGATTTAATAGTAGTAATAAAATAATTGTACAAACTGTAAATGCAACTTACCTAGCATGTTACGTACACTTCAAAATTAGCTCTTACCACGTTTTCAGACATACTCTGCAGAAATGCACAATACGGAAAAAGAAGGTCCAATATCCCAGCCCTTCTGTTGGCTATTAAAGTAATTTGTCTCAATTTACCAGCATAGTCATAGATGATACTCACACAAAATATATTAGTTCAAAAACCAGAGCAGACGAAGGGAGTTAAAATTCTAGACCTCAGCTACTCAAAATATATAGTCTGTCTTTTTCAGAAGAAAAAGTAAAAGATATATTAAAGACCAGGAAACACTGTTTTTCCAGTCTGAGGGATTAAAAAATCTTGGGAGACGAGGGAAAACGGCATGCCAAGCACACGGAGTCTGTAAGAGCAGCAGTTTGGCTTTATTTGCTTCCTTTTTGTAAGATAGTTTCCAAATTTTCAGCAGTCTTCATTAAACTGAGGCAGTTTATCTTGCTTTGTACAGCACGGTGTATTTTTAGTCTTTCTTGCTTTTTCCTTGTACCCTGGAACGTATGTTCTGCTGCTACCTGTATAGACAAAGTGAATATGCAGAAATGGAAAGGATAGCATGGCGCGTTACAGAGTGTCTCTTTTGCCTTCCTGACTTTTTCCCAGCTCAGAAAGGTGTACTGTTTTGTCTGTAGAAGCGTGTTTGCAAGTTTTTTGCATATGAAGCCTGGGGAATTTTTAAGAGCCGCTAATGGACAACTTAAAACAGTAACCATGAAGACTTTGGGGAGTATCCTGTTTATGAAACAGGTTTCCAGCATTTCCCTTGATTCGCTGGGAAGCGTTAGGACATTGCGAGTGTGTGTGATCCAAAAAGCTGATATTTACTCGTAGCCCTGTCCTGTGGGAATGATCATGAATGAGCAATCATAGCTTCTAATTAAAAGACATGGGGAAAAGTATCACGGACAATGAGGTTTTAAGAAACAAAACTTCATTTCCTTGCACGTATCATTAGCAATGGAAAATAAAGGAGAATTTCATAATTACAACAGATTACATTAAAACCTTGCTTCTGCCTTAGGTGTCAGCTCTCCATAACTGGGTGGGTTGGTTACTGAAGCGAATCGCCGTGTTTTGGGGGTGCCAGCAGCGAGGGACTGGGGTGGCCACCCCAGGCCCACTGTAAGTTGTTGTGTCCCCTGCACAGCTCAGTGAAAGTTTTCCATTTTGACAGGCGACTTGTCTGGCTGAAGCTGATCCCCCTTTGACAAATGTCCTCTGCTGCCAAATTGCTCTTGTACAATGCGAGCGTTTAATAACGCTGCACCAAGACTTTGGGAAGATGGACAGGCTCGGAGGGCGCTGGTGCAGCATTGCTTGTGGCAGGCTTTCACCCATAAAAATCACTCGGTTGACATCGGAAGAGGTGTCCGTGTTAATCAGCTCATGCTCATCTTTATGAACAAACTTGACATAGCTGTAAGCTCAAGGTTCAAGGCACGGTTTCAATCAAAATACAGACCGCAGTCATTTTTGTGGCCGGATCTGCGCCCTGTGCTGTGACAGAGGAGCTGTCTCTACCTGTGGCATGGAGCATTCATAAAAGACCTTAAAAGCATCTTGCAGACCAAGGCAGACTGAATTGTGGTTGCTGCAGAACTAGCCAAAAGATGGATCGAGACATTCCTGTGCTTTTCACCCTGCCCTGTGTACCCAGACGATTGCCCTTAAACAAGCAGGGTGGGCCCCCAGGCTTACCTGAAATTTAAGTCTCCCCAGAAGTAACAGAAGCCTGTAACAATGATTTTTTTTTTTTTTTTTTAAAACACTGGAGATCTTTTTTCCTCCAAAAACACTTAAAAGATTTCTTAAAAGTTGCTAGAAATTATATGTAAAGTTATTTTTCCTTATACTGACAGTAAATCAGCTCATACTCAAATTAACTTTGAAAAGATCTGAGCATTCCTGGAATGTTTCATGTTATTTTACTTAAAATATGTACACGAAACCAAGAGTAAATATTCCTTCCTTTTGTGTTTAGATAGAAACCAGGTAGGTTTCCACATTAGGCAGAAAAAGTTACAGCTCTAGCAGAGCGATGGAGATAAGCTCACTCAACCCAACAGAAATGTTGTCATTTTCAATAACTTTTCTTATTCTGCATGAAGAAAATTATGTTGAAGTCTCAAAAAATTAAGCGAAATTACAGTTGCATAATGAAGCTAAGCTCTTTATGGCTGGTAATAGAGGAGCAAGAATTTAGAGTTTAGTAAATTCGCAGTGGCTGGGAAATGTTATGACAGAAAGAGGGCAATGCAGATACAATAACAGAAGAACTTTCCATCCTATGACTTCATGCTTCCTATGAGCAGATTGCAAATTCTGGCACAATCTGTAGCAGAAAACATATCTATTTTTTCATTTTGCAATTATCAGAAAGATCAGCGGTTCCTATTTTTGTAGATTTTTCTGGGGGGATTTGGCTAATTTGTTCAGAAGCTAATCCCTAAGTGTTTTTATAAATCGCAGGCACACGTGTGCACCTAGTCGTGGCAGCCCTTTGCTCAGCGAGCAGCCTCATCCAGATTCACAGTGAGAGGAGGACCTTCCCCACCAAGAATGGCCACCAAAGTGTAGCTCGAAGCATTTCCATGGCTCACCTCAAGTTCCTTTGCAAGTCCTGGACCCCTCTCCGCCTCTGCCGTCTAACTCACCTGCTTCCCGCACGTGCGGCGGCCTAATCCCGCCGCAGACAGAAAGACTGTGCAGCGAGACTCATCCAGTCATTTCATCCCTTCTGGTTCAAAATGGGCTGGAAGGCATAAATAAAGAGAATAATGTTAACAGAGCTTTTCTGAACAGCAGGATATATATAAGTTTGATTCTGGCAAAGAGTCCTGGGCTGTGAGCTACATTTTGCCACGTTCATTTTTTTTTCCCTGATTTGCTTATATATAATCTTGTCAAAGTGATTTTTCCCCCCTGTAAGGGCTGCTATATGAGTGGGAGCTTCAAAGTCAACGGTACAGAAAGTCAAACATGGCTTGGTGTACGCCAAGTCATCGATAAGCAGTAGCTCTTTCACACATGGAGAAAATGAAAATGAATGAAAACATCCTTCAAAGATGGTGTTTCTTCTGCATCAAAATCACTGGCTGCGCGATGAAAGGGGTGATTTCTGAGGTACGTTCACAGGGAACAGCTAGAGCTTCGATACCGAACGTACACGGGCTACAGCGATTTTAACATTGCAAGCGCGAAGGAAGCCATGTACTTGGATCGTTCTGTGTTTTTTTTAAATTAAGGATTCATTACACTAATAAGCAAAACAGATGCATGGGAAAAGGTGTCCTGTAATGAATGTAGAAAGCTCTGTTATACATAACTTAGCAAAGCGTTTGAAATGCTCTTTGGCTTTCCCTTTGTGGATGCTCAGCTGCTTAATGTCGTTTTTATCCTCACAAAACAAAGCGAGCTCTTCTGTAGTGCCTATTGCCTTGGCGTTTAAGAGACGCGCAGCGAGACAGAAGGTTTCGTATTTCTTACTTTTGTCTTAGCCCGTTCGTAGATGAACTGTGATTATCACAACTTGGGGACCGCTCTGTTTTGCATCGAGTACCGTCAGTCCCCGCTGCTTCTCCTGAGCGGGCACCCGCCACTCCATCCGTCTCCATCCTTTTTTCTGCAAGCTCTACAGAGATCAGACAGCAGCTCCCAGATGCTCTCTCTGAGCAAGCAATGGGTTGCCCTAAGCATAAAGAGCACAGATGGTTTAATTTTTATCATCTCGAGAACTTTTATTTTTAATTTCATTTGGGCTAATGACAGAAAAGACAATTAACCTTTCATCATGAAAAGAGCTTCCCTAATCTGAAATCCCTTGGGGTGCCAAGGTGACTTCGGGACAGTGAATGCCAACGTGCAAAATACCTGATCCGTCCGGCACTGCTCTTCTTGTGAACTGCCGGGATGGGGGTTTCGTGGCTACAAAGTCCAGCGCTGCGGTAAAACGGAGGTGAGCATTTCTAGGCCTGAACACTTTCAGTCCCAGAGAGCAGATTCTGATTTTACCTTAGGGAAATAAATGCAATAAAATCTTTCTAACTGGAGTTGTATAGAGTTGCAAAGAGTTTTTATCCCTAAATTAAAGTTCAGGGCAAGTATGAAGAGGAAATTTGCTTCACCTCTTTCGGGCCAAAAGGAGCGCATATTTGTGCTGAACACAATTGCAGTATTTTTTCATGTGCCGAAGCCTCTAAATGGACATAAGTTGTGGGAAAGTGGTGGGGGTTTTCTTTTGGCAAGGCACAGAGCATCTGCATGCAGCCTCTAGTAAGCGAGTGATACCACCTCCAGTTACGTATCACCCATCCCTGGACCAAAATACTGAAGTGCAGCATTGTTGATAGTCATTTCTCTTTTAATTCTTTCTTTGTGCAGGTTCAAACAGTATTTACTGCTTCTCTAAAACAAGGTGCTTGTAGGAAACCTAAACCTCTGCTATGTTTTCTGCAGAGCATAAAACAATATCAGCAACAAACTTCTTCAACGTTACCTGCCTGAAAGCGTGGAAACAAGTCGGCCTCGGGGCTAACAGTACAATCTCTCGCCGTTCCTCCTGCATGAAAATGTCTCTGTATCTATTCCTTCTGACTGATCTGTGGCGGAGCTTCTCCCAAGGATTGCTTTTTCAGGTTAATTTTCAGCTCATGTCAGCTGGCGGCTTCATAAGAAACAACGCAGGCATTCAGGGAACGAAGACTTAACCCCAAACAGGCAAGTAACCAGCCAAGCAAAAGAGAAGACAGCATGAGATGATACTCCTCACCCAAAGCGTTCAATCGTGCTATGTTTGACAGTTCTTTCCCTAATCCGTCCTGTCCCAGAGCCAGCGCCTTGTGTCCTGGCACGTGGGACCCGCAGAGCCCTCCTCTCCCGCCCCTTCTGCGGGGTGGCTGTGGTACCAACCTCTCAGTTACCCATCAAAACTATGTGATATTTAAGCACATCAAAGAGGAAAAGTGGGAATGCTCTTATAAATATGAATGCCAAATATGACAAGATATTTAAGAAATACATTACTTACGAGTGGAAGGCGGCGCAGCCCTGCATGACGCAGATAAGAACTGGTGCTCATGCCGAGCCCAATTCGGAGCTTGTGACTTGTGGAAAAGTTTTGTCTAATGGGGAAAAAAGCTGAAGCAATCAGTGCTGCAAAGTGCTGACTGGAAGAATAAACATTAAAGAGATAAAGCAGACCAGAAGGCAAAAGCAATCAGATTTGTAAAAGAGAGCAGATTCTGATTTTATCTTATGGAAATAAATGCAATAAAAGCTTTCTAACTGGAGTTGTATAGAGTTGCAAATTTTTTTATGCAATAGGAGAAAAATTGATGCCGGTGGTTGTTTTAATATTTTATGGAAATGCTTCAGCAAATAAATTGAAGTGGTTTTTATTTGCAAACAGAAGGTAAATGGGAGAACTGAAGCTTTTTGCTAAATATATTTTTCCTATTAGACGACTTCGCCCTATGGTTGGGTAGCTTTTGCAAATAGGTTTTAGATATCATTTAAACATCACGAGCCAAGCCATCTCTGAATGTCCGGGAGTGAAAGCGTTTGGGGCTAGAAATGCTCGCCTGTGTTTTACCACAGCGCTGGACATTTTAGCCACGAAACCCCCATCCCGGCAGTTCACAAGAAGAGCAGTGCCGGAGGGATCAGGTATTTTGCACGTTGGCGTTCGCTGTCCCGAAGTCACCTTGGTACCCCGGGGGATTTCAGAGCCTCTCTGAGCACGCTGAGTGTGGACCATCAATCTGACCTAATGGTTGGCATTCAGATCCTGTCTCGATGTTGCTCATGTAAAGCCTGTAGGGTAATAAAACAGACAGCAAAACTGCAGCACATACAGACATAGACGGCTTTTCCTTTGAAAAGTAAGAGAGCCAGCACAATGCATTAAAGCGGTCATTTCCTTTTATCTGATGGGGGGGGGGGAATTAACCCAACTAAAAATAGTCAGGGCATTTTGCCCTATGATCTCTCTTCATCCTATGGATCAATATGTCCTGAGGTTGCATCCCATACATAAATAGCTTTCATGGGGGAGATGACCTTGCTATGGAGTAGATGGATCTTTAATCAACAGACTCATGGTACAGTAGTGTGGGTAGGGTGTAGGCCAACGTAGTTTATAAATAACCGAATTCAATTACATTCGAACCAAGATAAATCAGAAAATATTCCTCTAAAACCTCAAGACTTAATGGTCATGGAGACGTCTTAGTGCTGTGGGAAAACCTTGTTGATCGTAGCAGCATGTTACCAAAACCTGACAGTTCTGTTCAGTGACTGCTGGGTTGGGGTGGGGTGGGGGTGGGGGCATAAAAATACACCTTCCTTTCCTAATTTACCTCCGACACGTGGAAACAGGAGGGGCAGGAGAAGCTCACAGCACGCAGGGATGATGATGAAATAGGAAAATTAGGGCTGGCTGTTAAACGAGTCATCGTGCTTTGTTATTTTAATGTGCAAGGAAGGTTTGGTTTGCACAGTTCTTATCCCTAAAATTGGCAAAAATTGATGACATCTCTCCCTTTTTGGAAAGTTGTGGTTCTTTCATCAGTAAAGTGCTGGGCATGGTGTCCCTCAGGAGTCATGAGAAGAACATTGAGACTTGGCTGCATGATTTTGTACTTTGGTCATTTGGTGGTGTGCTAGAAGGACTATGTTTATTTTTAAAGTTAAGAAACGATTATTTTATTTATTCTGAGATTTTGTTATTAAATGCAGGCTAGGCCCTAAACGAACAGAAAGAATAACCATTTATTTATTTTATTTATATTATTTCCTTGTCATTTTTCTTTCTTCATAATTAGGAAATAATTTTCTTCAGTAACATAAATCAAGAAGTTCATAGGAACTGAAAAGTTCTGTGTTCAGGAAACACAGAGAGCAGATAGGACCGGCACGCTTATGCATGTGTGCAACGAGGTGGGGTACACATGGAGTACCCGCAGGAAAAAAACACTTTATGCATTTTTCCTTCTTCTCTGCAAGACTCCACCAAGTTAATGCAGCTGGCAGTGAGGCAAGTAAAAAGCATTTGGCGTGGGGAAAACCTGAGTGTAATAAATAGAAAAACTCTGCAGCAAGTAATGTCAGACATGTTCAGTTCTAAATTACATCTGGAGTATGCCGGGGCTGCTTTGTGAGAAAATACAACTGGTTGAAAGAGGATAATATACTTCACACAGTCAGACTGCACCAAAGTATGCTACAGAAATGGTCCGAGAGTCCGCAGTTACATCGGTGCTCCAGCATTCAGCACTGCGTTGAATTTTTATGATTTCCACGCTGTTGGTGAGTCACAGGCTCCTTGCGATTCGCAGGGCGTGAGTCAGCCTGCCTGGGGAAAGGGGGACCGATAATTAACCCAGGCCATTAGGACAGCCAAATTCAGTCCAGTCTGACGGGTGTTCTGTCACACTTGATTTATTTAATTTCTGCCTTGATTAATATCAACTTTTATTAAAACTTCAATTTACAATTTTTGTATCAGTTTTAAGCAAAGTTCAAGTCAAAGATGTAAAGAATTAGAATTAGGTGAAATCCTTCGTGTCCTGATTTGATTTCTGCTGACAGGAGAGTTGCAAAGGAGAGGAAACATCCGTGGAAGTACAGAATGCAAATTGCTCAGCATGCAGCGAGCCCTGACACAAGCTGGGTGTTAATTTATTTAAAGCTCATGATAGTGTAATGAATTCAGGGTTTGCTTGGCTTTGAGGGAGAAATTGTGCATATATCGGGTAGCAGTAGGATATAACGTTCAACCAGTTAGTCTGTCCTCCGCTGTTGTGAATAAAGCTCGTGCTGCTTCCTCCTTCGTCCTTCGAAAGCAGCGGCATCACTCCTCGGGGGTAGGATCAAATCCTTGTAAAACTGCGCCCCGGAAGGAAGGAAAGAAGGAAAGAAGTCCATTACGTAGGTGAAACAACATCCTTTCAATATTGGGCGTACCATGTCTTTTTGTTCAGGTGAATCGCAAACTCGGATGAGGAAAGGCTGAGCCATTTAAATTTTATAGCCATATAAATTATAGATAGAAATCACTTCTGGAATAGGGTGAATTACAATTGCCACGTTCAAACCCACCATTCAAATGGCAGCTGATGGTTAAGTTTTGCGAGATGGTGATCACTGGTAATAGTCGCTCGTAATAATTTTATTTAAATTTCAACAGTGTCCAGAGACTTCAATTGAGCTCAGAGCCACCATGGAAGTCTTTGCACAAACACTTCCCAGCATTTTAGAGTGGGAGATAAGAATTGTTATTATTCTCATTTTAGAGATTTAGAGAGATGGAGCAATTTGGGAAACGGCTCCTGGGAAGTTTAAGGCAGAGCGTTGCACTGCTGTTAGTAAGCAAAGAGATCCAGTCGATACTTTGTTGGCAGCAATTTAACTATTGTGCTTTTTTAAGCCGTGCCTTTTCTGCCTTTGCTTTTTGGAATTATTTGATGTTACAGTTCAACTAATGAAAAACTTCTCTGTAAGTCCTTTGACAATTTTTTTTCTTGTAGTTGCAAAGTTCCACATATATTAGCCTATAACCCCTGTTCAAAGACAACCTTCCCTTTCTTAATATGCCTGTACTATGGCTTTTGTTCTAGTGTTGTATTTGAGTTCAGTACATAAATTTTGATGTTTCCCACCCCAAGTCCATATAAGCAGAACAGGAGAAGAATAAATACAACGTTAAATTATGCATGGCCCAATAGCATGTTAACCACTTTCATGTTCACCAAGTAAAAGGAGAAAAGCAATTCGTGTCTAAACAAGGGCAGTGTTTTTACGTTGTGGAGGTCACTGGAACACATTGTACTCATTAGATACACGGCAACCTCGGTAAGAAGTTGAATCCTCGATAAGCAGAAGCAAACCTCTAATGGATAGTCTGCGAATATATCAGCTGATTTGTAAAATGTAAATGTTTTATGAGTAATAGGGTTTTAAAGCTGATTTTGATTAATGAAATGCAATCTACTTATTCCTTCAGCAGTCAGCCTACAAGCATCTAACCAACTAATTAGTCTGTTTAGGTAAAGTATTAAATCTGCCTTTTGTTTAAAAATAGGGAAAAGAAAACCAGACCCGCTCTGGAAGGTCGGTGCAGTAAGGGAAAAACTTCACTGGTGTGAATGACCTAATTAAAAAAGTACAATACTTATATAAAACTTTGCAAGGCTTTGTAGTTCTAAACATCATGACTTTCAATCTCAGAAACGAAATTATTAAGTGGAAAAAATGGGAGAAACAGAAATGACATCTTTATATTTTGTAGACTTTTGCAGACTAAGGCCAAGATGGTTTGTTGAAATTGAGTGAGGTCATGAATCTTTCAGTCAGTTTAGTGGTCATTAAGGTGGACAAGTTCAGAAAGCCTAAGAATTCTTTCCTCATTTATTCTTTTAATTTGCATCCGTGGCCCGGGTGCCGTAGTGCCATCAGTTATGAGCGTTGCACACCATGGCATTTGTGAACTGGAATCCTTAGATGGTGTGCTGGAGAAGACGCTTCCAACTAGAACTTGCTGAAAGCCATTGACACAGATGTTATCCATGTGATACCGCTGGTTTTGGTGTGCATGATATTCTCAATGGGAAGCATTAAAATGGATTTGGCAGATTTTGTTTGTTCTGGTTTTACCATGCTGACTAGTTTTGTTTTATCTTGGCTATCCCATTAAAACAAGTCAACTAGTTCCAAACACGTTCAGTTCCAGCATATTCCTCTCACAGGGATACAGTCACAAGACTGAAAACTGCAGGTGATTAACACCAATGCCTGAATCAACCACCTACCCTGGGATTATATTGTTTACATGCCCTGATCAATAAAAAAAAAGGTCAGAGGAAGAAAGGTAACGTCATACCTTCATCCTAGACCAATGTCCATCAAATATGGCAACTGGAGAGCAAAGGCTTTAAAAGGCAGTGAGATGATACCTCCACAGGGTTAAGAGAAGGGAGAGTAGCAGAGACAGTCCGGAGAAGAATGGAGGCTCATCTCATTCCCAAGGACTCCTTAGTTTTCTGAAATAACAGACTGGTTGGGCTCTTCCATTGAAATCTATGGCGATGCCCTTTCAACCAGAGCCTGAGATGAGGTGAGGCCGGATACACGCATATGGGTGTTAACAAGATCCTTCCCCGACACTCAAACAATATTGGAGCTGTTAAAACACTTCAGAAAGATTGCGTTTCATCTCATACATGTTTAGCCACTGATGATAAGTAATCATTCTCCTACTTCATTGACCTATTGGTCTTTGCATAATTCTTCTTTTACATTTATGTTTACTTACTATACTGCCTGCTGTTAGGGGAAGATGGTAATTTTCACAAGACGCGATCTGGTGTGATAGTAATATTTTACTAAACCTCAATGAAATTGTGCCTTCTTGACTAAGTAAGGTCTTGCTTGGCTACAGCTCGAACAAATGTAAAAGGTCTGGTTTGTCTTTAGTCCGGTCAGTTTGTCTGTCTGAATGACAGCTCCACTGCAGCAGAAGGAAGATTCAGTCCTTCATCAATGGCAGAGATTTTGTGTGTTGAGAAAATTACTCTGATTCCATTTCACATCATCTCAAAACTCATCTGATTTTTTCATAACAGAATATCTATTTTCTTTGTTAATATTTCCTTTCTTTCAGCTGTGTTTCAGATACATCTCTTTTCCTCTGCCCTCCCATTTCCCATTAGTTCTCACAATAACATGCATTGATTGTTCTTTACTGGTAGTGCCAAGATCACCCTGGCAGTACATCAACTATTTCCCTTAGGAAATGCATTTCTTCTTCCAGGAAGAGAGGAAAGTAGGAAAAAATATTATATTTCCATTATATTTCTAAACCAATCTAAATTATCTGCTTCAGTACATGTGTAGACAGTACAGCAGAACAGTCAGAGTCAAACCTGTTTTCTCTTGTTTCAGAAATTTTCTGTTATTGCACATGTTGATCATTTCTTTAAGTGAAGAAACTTCTGCAAAAAAGGTCACACAAAATCCCTCTATTTCTCCATTTTGTGTGATGGGAAAGATTTGATGCATAAACACCATTTCGTCCTGGAACTGTACTAATCCACATATTATTAATTTAAGTGTTTCCTCAATCCTACTTAGGATGACTTTGGTAAAGATCCTCTGGCTGTTATTCAACACACTTATCCTGCTAATATTTTCATGATTATCCCATTCTCTCTCTTTTGGATGAGAATTAGGATTTATTCTTCCACTATTCTGGAACCTTCTCACCCTTTCAAATATCCCAGGGGGATCTTTCATAATTCAGTTACTGTTCCTCCGCAGCTCTGGCTGTGAAAGCTCAGGCAAAGCTGCTTAGCAAATAAGTGAGCTCACTTAGAAAAAAAATTGCTGGATTCACCAGGCTTTTATGTTTGACATATCAGTACCACATGTCGTTTTACTGGGGTCGCCAATCCCTTCGCTTCCTTGTTGCGTCTGCGTCAGCAGCAATGGGTCGTCAACCAAAAAGTGACAGGAACTATGTTTTTTGCCCTTTGCTTTCTATCAATATATTTGTGAAGTCTTTTAGCACGTTTCTGTTTTATTTCCCGCAAGATGGTTTTAGCACTTACCCTGTTTAATACCCTCTGAGCATTCAGAACACAGCAACTTTACATCAGAAAAGATTTAGAACTAAGTCCAAGAAATGAAGTGTTGCTATCATTCCACAGCGGAGGGGCAAATTCTCAGACCAGGACAGTGCCTGGAAGTCATTAATGGGGATGGAAGTGGGAAAACTGCTTTTATGCCGAGCGTTCTGGCACAACGATATTATGAAGCCTCTGACCATTGCCCCAACAACCTACAGCCTTTTGGCACTCATTTTTAAGTTCAATCAGTGCAACTGATGCTGCCCGTAGAAGCAGTAACCTCCTCTGCAGATGCAGATGTAAAGGAATCCCAAGAATATCCATGGAAACACAGAACAGTTAAGGTCCATACGAAAACTGGATCCTAGCCAGCGCGCCTCCATTGGTGGAGAAACGTAGGGATGAAACGTAGGGATGAAAAAGCACTGAAAAGCCATAGTTAGTTCATGTTGCTGGTTCATCACTAAAATTACTAAACACATTCGTCAACGGGATACATTTATTTTAAAAAATGGACAAATGCTTTTTGCTGCGACGCCGTTAGACCATTTACAAAAGTCAAAATGGTTGTACAGTCTGTTAATGTGTTACTGGAATAAAATCATGCTGCACATTTAGCGCTGGATTATGTGGAGAGCAGCCAATGCTTGTAGCATTGATTACGAGGTCTATGCCTAAGTAGTTCTCTTCCTGATTTATGAGCAATGCATTATCATTCATTGAGTGACAGAGTAAGCTACTAGATTTGTTAATTGGACAGTAAAGCACACTTTCATTCCCACGTTGCAGCGTTTTTCATTAAAAAAGAGACATATCTAACATTTAATGAAATGCTTAAATAAATAAATGGATACAGAAGTGTTGAATATAGACCCTTTGCTTGTTTCAGCAGAAAGGAATAGTGTACAATGTGTTTATTAATTAGCCTGGCAAAACATAATTAAAGGGCTGTAAACTCTGTGAGGAAGTTAACCAGCCTTGTAATAAATACCAATTTATAGGTACAGTAGGTCAGCTAGTATTAAGTAAAGAGGTAACCTGCATAGAAACTCATTTTTAGCATGGGGACAATATAAATAAGTTATCATCATGAAAAATACAGCTGACCTTGCAGATTCGAAGGCAGCAGATTGCAATGTTTTCACAAGTTCACGTAGTTTTTTTATCTCCTAGCAACTGTATGTCATTTACATATTTTACCACATCGAACATCTTAAAGAGTTTTTCTGATGACTGTTGTCAGAAAAAAGTCATTGTAGTGTAGTTCCTGGAAGACTGTTGTCTTTTATAACTGTGCTTAATGTCTTTATGGGAAGCTCTGAAGCTACATAAAAGATTTTGGTGTAGGAATTTGATATTACAAGCGCTTTCAGTTCTTTTGTGGTGTTTACACAAACACTGGGGTCTGAGTTCAAGAGCTCAGCGCGGCTCCTCCTGACATCAGTCTGAGATGCACCAGTATAAAGTATACATAGATATCAAAAGTGTATATATATAACATTATATATGCACTTTTATATATATATATATATGAAGTATAAGAATTTCCTTCATTAGGGTTTGTCTTCACTGATCAGCAGACTTCTGCTCATTAATTATGTTCCGGCTTCTGCAGTAGCGGGGCTTCGGTTAACTCATGGGGCTCCCAGCAATGGCGAGGCAAGGATGCTCGGGCTCTGGTCTGACACACGCAGCAGTGTTTCTGTCTGAACGGTTAGACATGAATTAGGCTGTACGCTTTTATTTGTGTAGGAAATCTTTCATTTTTGTACCACTAATGGTAATAGATGATGAAATTTCAGAAGACCACGTGAAAAGCTTGTTTTTTCCCATGCCGAAGCCAGGAAGATACTGGATCTAGATGCAGACTTCATCCATAATACATGAAGAGAACTGAAAGTTTGTTGCCATATTGTCCGTCCAGTCTTCTCTTTCCTGCAGCTGAGAAGCAGAAAGACTCCTTACAGGACTTGAGCTGCTGTGGTGAAATAAGCGCAGGATAGACCCTGTCTCGCTGTAGCCTATGGAAAATTATTTGAGCTCATTTGAGCCTCATCACCTGAGCCCGTGAAATCGCAAGCACTCTGCTCAGTTAGAGCTACATCTGACAAGAGCCGAACTCAGTGGCTAAAAATCTCATTCGCTCACAGAGAGAGATGTTAGGGAATTCAAAGGCGGATCTTGTAGAAGTTTGTCTGATGACCGAGGGCTGTGCCTCCCGAGCGCAGTGAACAAGGATGGTAAAGATGCCAATAGCGAAGCTAGTGTCAGGCTGGCATCACTTGCCAGGGAAATGAGTCGGGATTCAGCTTCACGGAATGGAATGAAGGTATTTCCATGCCGAGCTCTGGCTTTTCCCTGCGATACGCACTGGAAAGCTGTGCTGTCCCACTGGAAATTACCCCAGGCTGACAGTCTATCCAGCATCACTTCTTATGTGATCTGTAACTTAACGGTGAGCCTAAGACGTGAGTATTGTACCTGTCCCCGCCATTAGGAGTGCAGTTGTGGTTGCTATAAATCGCTCTTCGGTCCCACCAATTTTCTATCAATGTAATTGATAGTGTGCTCGTTTCTCTGTCCCGTCAATTTTGTGTAATCAATTATAGCACCCCAGTCAGAGCAGTTGCTTTGTGAAATTTGTGAGATGACACAGACCTCATGCAAGCTGTACAAAATTACCAATTATGGAACTACACAATCTTTTCTAGGATGTCATAAAGTGTCGTTATTTACCCTAGAAAGAGAATGTCTAAACAGATCGGTTTCTCATCAGATGCCATTGCTCAGGGATCTGAAAAATATGGAAATGCCCGAGTTTAAATCATCCGTATGCCTGAAACAGCATAAGAAATTAGTTTCTTGAGCTATTTTTATGTTTTTCTAGCTTACAGCTAAATCATGTATTATGGTGAATCATTAACTACTGACTTTTATAGCTAATCCTTATATAGCCCATTTTTAGCTTCGATGATATTTTTGAAATACAAAATTTTATAGACTACAAATATGCATCAGACAGTGCAGTTATGTGTTTTCAACATGTCTCCAAGTTTAGTCTTTCTCTGGAGAAAATATAGAGGGAGGCTGACCTTTATTTATAGCGTGCTTTGTACTGTTACTTTGATCCTTCTACAGCCTCACCTTCATGGGGAGTGATTTTCCCATCATTTGGGAGAGATGCACAATTCAATTCCTGCTATACATAAAATCCCCACCGATTTGCCGCACGGACCGAAATAGCCTACATCTGCAATACCGAGCGCTCTGCATTCGCTCCCTGTCACCAGGGAGGGGACAAATCAGTTCAAACTGATTCCTGTCAGGATAAGATTGGAGGGATGTATCTGTTTGCTTGCTACATTTCAATTGAGAATAAGCCAGGCCTTTAAACTTGAATGCAAGTTCTCCTGTAATTTCTTTGTACGGAAATGCGGATAATCAAATCTTTTTCTTGCCAGAGACAATGTAATTTTATGCTTTGATTTATTCTGAGGCATTCAATTTGTAGTTCTCCCAAGTCCCAAAGAGTCCTGTTGGAATTGAATAAAGCAGTGGGTAACATCCCAATGAGAGTCTTCTGGAGGGAAATAAAATAAATAAAGGAAACTCTGCCAGAAAGAGACGCTTGATGAAACCTGGGGCTCATAGGTGTTTTAGCACATGTAACTCTTGGTGACAGTGACAAAATACAGATAAAACCGAGGCTATGAATAGACAAGTATGTGGGTTTAACTCCGTATGTGTGTAAAATCAAACTATGGAGAGATGCAGGAGCCTCAGTTGGGTCCACATGAGGTCCACGGGGTGTGGGATCTCCTTATGCTCCAGCAGAAAATGCCTGGCGTGGCCAAAGGTTGAAGGCTGGGTCTCCTGCTCAGAGCTGTTCTTTTGCATAGCGTTCTGAAAGGGTTAGTAAAATAAATAAGGAAAGGAGTGAGGGAGAGCGGGAGTGAGACTGACGGTGCAGGTGTCATCTTCATCCCTGGGTGTGGGGAGCAAGGACAGCTGGGGAACCGCCTGGTCTCGTGCTCCCAGAGCTCGGATTGCACTGGGACCGGTCTGAGCTGCAGAAGACACTTAATAAAATGAGAAAAGTAACAATAAGGTGCTTCGGGGAAAGAGGTTCACACTAAAAATGGACAATGTACTGGGTGGCAGTGAGGCAGGGAGTGAAAGCTGGCAGGGCCACTGGTACTTTGCGAGATATAGACAACAGAGAGTCCATCCAAGGGGATTTTATCCTAACCCTGCTTAAATTTCTCTTCTGAATCTACCTTCTAGATAGAAGAGTAAAAGGACCAATAAAAGCATGCTAAAAAATGTAGCTGTGTTTTTGATTGCTCTCTTGTCAAGAACCTCTCAGCATTACTCACACCTCAGTTCCTTTTCCTCATTATATTTAGAAACGCTTCACAATATTTTATATTTTAGCGAAAATGAAAGGACCCCTTGGTGGTTCAGACAGGTATACATTAATATTGAATGATTTGATTTAGATTGACAAATTGAGATGCTTTGGTTAAACTTCAGCTATCTGAAATGAAATCATTTGTTTCCATTTTTCAAGGAAACGATGGCAAAAATGAAACTCTATGTAAACTTTATTTACTTGGAAACTCCACAAGTAGCTCTGCTTTCAGCTGGGTTTCTGGGTTTCACGTCTGGAGTTTGTTCAGGGTTAATCTAAGTCTGTACGTAGATGATACCTTTGTAGCTCCTTTTGTGTGCCAACAGCTCACAACTATCATGGGCTCCTGTGTGGTCCAACGGCTCACAACTACCATGGGCTTCTGTGTGGTAGTCAGGGAGCCAAGGAATCAATTTGTTTGAATCCATCAAAAAAAAAAAAAGGGAAGAAAAAAAACTATTAAAAAAGAGGACATTTTGACTGGGCCAGCTGTTGGATGCGGCTGGTTGCAGAGGACGGGAGTCTGGAGCTGGAGGCAGGGGCAGGGCAGGATTGCTGCAGAAGCTGCAGGGATGTGGGTTGGCATGGGATGAAGGTTAAACTGTGTCCTCAGACTGGGAATGGGATGGAGGGCACAGGGGTTGGGTGGGAGGTGCGCGGTTCACATCGCTTGTGGTATGAGGTGGTAAAGAGATGCCAACTCACCTGTGTGTTGGTGCCCAAGTCTTGCTGGGCCACTTTTTAAAAAGGTAATAAATGGGCTCAGAAAAGAGAAAAAGAAAAATTGACTCATGCCGAAGCTGAGGTTTTAATCTTTTTGAGGTGGTGGATGTAAAACTAATAAAAAAGGAGAGTTTTGAACTTAATTTAAAGATAAGCCTCATCATAAGTGCTTGTCCTGCCTTGTAAAGGTAAGGCAGGCGATTCATTCTCATATGCAGATGCACCAGCAAGGCGGGGAGTATTATGCAGTAGGCGGTGGGTAATGATGCTTTAAGGGAGAGAATATAACAGTTTTGAATTTTTCACAGCTCTCCTTTTTGTTCTTTGTGGATAGGAAAACAATTAGACCTATAAAGCTCTGTGATGAGGTAGTAGGATGGGCAGCGAGATATCAAATGCCTTTTCTCTCGGGGAGGTTAAAGCATTGTGGGTAAACTTTTAAATAAACAGAAGATTTATTCACAGTAGTTGGGTGCCTTTCTTCCAAACTGAAGGCATCCTTTTAATAAAAATTATCCAGTTCCCCCTTCCCCTGCGGCCTCTGAGGGTGTGCGTCCGCAGGGGCGAGCGCGGGGAGCGCGTTCCCGCTGGCTTTGGATGCCTCACAAGTCTTTCTGTGTGTGCCTTAATAGCCTTCCGAAGGAACTGAAGTCTCATTTTGTGTGACTCTGAATTTAAATCCAGGTCACAGAGATGTTAAATAGCAAATGACACATTTACTGTGCCACCCAGCTGCCTTCTGTAATGCAGCAGGAATGCTTTCTGAGCAGGGACAGTATGCCAATATTAACTTACATATAGGTTGTTTTCTTGTGGATGCTAATATTAAAAAAATAAGGAAAAAAAAAGAAAGGGATGCTGCTCACATTTAAATAGCTACTTATTCCCTTTGCACCTTCTCTCCTGAAGTGCTAATGCTCTTTCCTGACAGAAGAATTTCTAAAGCATTATTTCTATTTGGTTCAGATCTTTACATTTATGTTTATACCAAAAAACCCGATTCCAGTTTCCAGGTCACCAGAAATCAAGATTACTGTCAATATGCTATTCTAACTCCTGTGCTTAGTTAAAAACCCGAATTACCTCTTCAGTTTATGATAGTCTGTACTATTCTCCTTTTGTAAAGGCACATACTTTATTTCTCAGGGAGGAAAGCTGTTTGTCAGAGGCTGCTGCATTATTGCAGCCTTACGAGCAAATAATGAAGTCGGACACCTGCATTCTGTACAAAAAGGCTTTTATCAGGCAGATGGAGAATGTGCTCCAGGGCATCAAAAAAGCTCATCACAAGATAGAAAAGATGGGGATATTGGGGTATTCGCTACACAGATGTCCTTTCTGGAATAGTATTGCAAAATACATACCCAAACAGCAGCTAAATTGCCTTTTGACCAATAGATGGAGACAAAAAGTGTTTTTCTTCATTAACCTCTCTGGTCCGTTCCTACTGAGCAGGTCAATTTACCTGCAGTTCCCTCTCTGATAACAAGTTTGTTCAGAGCAGGTGGATTTCTCTTCCTCTCCCCTCCCCCCCCCCCCCAATAAGTATTATCAGATTTAGCTCTGCTGAGTGCTTTCTCAAGTGCCACGGTTTGTTTTCCCTGAGTTCATGATGCTGTTCTGATGCTACGGAACAGCTTTTCAGGTTCAGGACTTCAGGTTTGCTTCAGTTGCTGAGCTTCAGTATGGCAGTTGCCATCTTGCTGAACATCAGGACATTTACTTTGCAAACCCCAGGACCCAAAGCATCTGTCTCATAGAATCATAGAATGGTTTGGGTTGGAAGGGTCCTTAAAGACCATCTAGTTTCAACCTCCCTGCCCGGGCAGGGGACACCTCCCACCAGACCAGGTTACTCAAACCCTGTCCAATCTGGCCTTGAACACCTCCAGGGATGGGACAGCCACAGCTTTTCCGGTTCCAGTGTCTCACCACCCTCACAGTAAAGAATTTCTTCCTAATATCTAATCTAAATCTCCCCTCTTTCAGTTTAAAACCGTTACCCCTCGTCCTATCACTGCACTCCTTGATAAAGAGCCCCCCCCCAGCTTTCCTGTAGGCCCCCTACGGGTACCGGAAGGGGCTATAAGGTCTCCCTGGAGCCAATCTCCAGTGCAAAAACAAAAAACAAAACCACACATCTGTATCATTACAGTCTGGGCTAAAACATTGGCAATATCAGTAGTAGCATCTCGGGATCTGACTGGAAAAGCTTTTATTCTCCTGTGGGATTCACCCCTCTGTTGTATGTTACCATAGAATCGTAGAATGGTTAGAGTTGGAAGGGACCTTAAAGATCATCCAGTTCCAACCGCCCTGGCCTGGGCAAGGACACCTTAAACTAGACCAGGTTGCTCCCGACTTGGGAACCCTTCAGCCCCTGGGTCCTGCAGGTGGCCTCCAGAATGCTTTGGACTACACCAGGGTCACCGTCACCCTCCCCAGTGACATGCCCAAACCCCTTAGCTTTGGGCTTAGGAGATTAATTGAAAGCCATAATGACCTGGTGCGGGCTGCTGGAGCAAACAGCACCTGACTTCAGCTTTCATCTTGTTAAGTGTGTTTGGTTTATAGCACCACATATTTGCTATGAATTTCACAGGTGTTTATTCCTAAATATAGAACAACTCAGCCACCGAATCCAAGAACGTCACATTTTGAAAACACACATTTATTCCCCAATCCTTATTAAGTTCTGACTGTTGTCTTATAAATCTAATGTAGATAAATGTGAGCCTAGAAAAAAAAAAAAAACCCACAGAAAAACCCCCAAACCCCAGTAGTGTTCTGCCATCTGTTGATTATGTTTTGATGTGCTGTAGTGAATCGGTACGTATTTCTGATCCATCAATCTAAACGTAATTTCAGTTTAGCTCCGATTTCCTCAAGCCACAAACTACTTTGTTTAATTTATAAATTGCTTCTTATATATTCCGCTCATGGCTGGTGAATGTAATTAACATTTTCTTGTGAGAAACTTGTACCTATAAATATCAAGGGCACGGCACACATTATTAATTAAAAAAAATGATGGGGGTTGTTGGTTTTGCAAATATATAAATAGCTTTCCAAAAATGTGTAAGAAATGTTCACAACCCCTTTCTAATAAGTATCATTGTATTTATTTTATGTTTATTAGGAAGGGGACGTGAGAATACTGAAGTGGTATTTAAGTATCGCAGCAGGATCAAATTAATGAGACCTGGAATCGCTGTTCAGTACTAACCACCCTTTCCCATGCAAACAGCTGATCTCGGTCCTGAAGGAGGTGTGTAAGAAGTTTGCATTAAAAGATAATTTCTATCCTAGGATCGGGGCAGTCTATACCCTTTCACTATTATTTACTTCTCCCTTGCAAAAAAAGTACCCCATTGCCCTTGAAATAATGTTTGTGTTTGGTGCTGTTAGAAATAGTCTTTAAACTGAAAGTTTACTGAATGACAGTAAAGTGTAAATCCTCAGCATTGGTCGGTCTCAAACAAACCATCAGAAGATGGACTTTGATTAAAAGCATACAAGCCAGAGTTTGAATTTCAGCGCAATCTTCTGTCTGTTCGCAGGTTGGGAAAAAAAACCACAACTCACTTCAACAAATTTGAGAAAGTAAAGCCAGAAATAACCTGTGCAAAATGAGTTATAATCCGCACCCTTTGAGGGAATGTGTGGAAAACTCTGACTGTGGTGCAAGCCAGCTCTTAGTGCTGCTCCTTTTTTCTAGCTGCTCCTGGTTTCTTTGGGGTTTTTTTTTTTTTTTAGGATTGTCTTACTGCCCTTTTTTCCAAGACTTTGATCCCATTACCTTTAAGAATTCCTTGGGCAGCTGATATGGGAAGTTTACCTCTTACTGCTCGTCTTTTCGTAATTAAACAAACGCAGAGAGCCAATTTTGAAAACTTACATACAAACAAGCAACAAAAGTCCCTTAAAAACAACTATGTTTTTAATTACCCACTTACAATTGATCTTCTCAGGCGGCGGTGGTGGTGGTGCAGCAGCAGCACGCTCTTCTGCCGCCTGAGGATGCAACTTCGGGAGGATGAAGGGCTTTCAAGTGTCTGACTCCCACTTCTGGGGCTGCATTCCTCCCTTTTCTCCCTGCTGAGAAGTTCTGATGATAGATTTTCTTCTTTTCTTGGCTAAATGGCAGATCCTTGAGACCTTTATTTTCTGGCATGCGCAAATAAGGCTTTTCTTCTATATGAAATATTCATAGAATAAAACACTTAAGAAGATGTTAAAGGACAAATAGCATTTAGTCCTGGTCCCAACCCTTCCACCAATTCATTTAAACCCGTAAAGATGAAATTCTGCTGGGAGTTAACACAGAGCTGTGACTCGGAAATAAGGTAATGAGCTTCAAAACGGGTTGGGGTGAGTATGCTGAGTATTAAGTTGCTCATAATTTAGCCCTAAGTACTTAAGGGGTTTATTTAAAAATACATTTTACTGCAGGTAAACATGATAGGCTGGGCTGGAGCAATGCAAAGTTTTAGCTCATTTTCATTTGGGTACCCTGCACCCCATTTTCTGCATGTTACTGCGCAAAACTGCATTTTGCCACGAAGCAGCCTAGATTAACTGGGGACTCGATTAGGACAAGAAAATTAATTTTTACTGGGATTTAGGGTTTATTTGAACCCACTAAAGAGACGGTAGCCTTATATTTCACCTTGATTAAGGAAAAAATAGTCTGGTTTTATACAATTACACCAAAAGTGACATTATGATTTATTGTGTCAAACCTTTCCTTCTTACAGCACCACAAAGGTCAGTGACAAAACAAGTCTGCTGCATAAGATCGAGAAAGAAACTGGGAGTGTGAATAAAAGCCAGGAATGTAATTTTTAATTTTCAATGTCCCTGATTTTGTGGCGGGGAGCCAGACCATAACATTTCACTTGCTTTTAAAAAAAATTATACGCAACACTTTTTTCAAAGGAGTCCAGTTGAACTCCCTGGAGAATTGGGGTCAGGGCTAGAGGTGTAGTTAGGGGGAAGTTAGAAAAAATATTTGCAAACTTTTATTTATGACATAACCTGCTGTGATGGGATTCCCAGTGATTAATTTTTTTAATGTAGTTCTATGGCAAAAGGGGGAAAGAGGTTGCTTAGAAAAACTTGCAGTGGCACATCTTGGCATTGCCCTGTTACATCATGCAAATTGTTTTTAATTCTTCAAATTTGTCATGCAATTAGGAAGCAGAAAGAACAGCAGACACCTGAGCTGATAAATTTGTAAATCAATAGTATTCATAAATTAAGAGTATACATAGAAGAGGAAATAAAGGGCAAACATCCAGAAGTCTAAGATATTTGTGCATGCAGTGTATGCTGTTGAGTTTCTTCTGAAGTGAATTGCTCAGTTGTTCTTAAGAATATGAGTAGTGTGATCTTAATACGATCTTAGTGACACTTTAAAAGAATTACAGAAGACTTTTGATCATTAAATAAGTAACTCACTTTGATTACTTTTCTCCACCTTGAATGGTAAATATGATTATCTTTAATGTGAAGAGCCTGTCTTTGGGATGGGAGAGCAGCTTAATACTCATACCTCTTTTTTCTAATCTTTCAATGTGTTTTATGCAGTGGCATCTTTACATGTTGGACATTGGAGCGCAGTAAGCACGTGCCCAAAAGATCACTGAGGTTAATAGTGATTTTTCAGCTGACTGCAGGGATCTTTGATGTGGTTGGCAAAATTTAACTAAGTTTTCAAATGCTGTTGTTCCTGCAGGTTAGGTCCAGAAGCCGCAATGCAGAAAGCCTGAAACTAGTCAAATAAACCGATTGTTCTATAAAAACAAGCAATCAGCAAAGTGCTAGAAAATCCCATTTTGGCAAGAAAACGCTCCAGCTTTGTACTTCTGGTGTTATGATGTTGTGAAGAGCCCTCAACAGATTCATAAACTTGTGTTACATGAATGTTTATCTCGTGACTTCTATGCACGTAGCGTATCATTTGAAACACTATCCATGCTCTTTTCTTGCGCGTTCATCACTTCACCTCTCCTGGTCTCTATTTACAGGAGGTCTCCATTTCATACAGGCTTAGGTGATTCAGATAAATTAAAACAAGCGTCTCTACAGACAGTGTTATTTCAGTTTATATGACATATTCTACTTTACCGCAGATTGCCTGTGGTGCAGAAATCTGTTACTCATGGTAACGAGTTCCTGTGTCCAAGACTTTAATCTGTTTTTTAAAATTGATTTAAACCACAGTAAAAATGGTTTGTAAGGTTCACAAAGTCTTTTCACTAGTTTAGCTAGATTAATTTAAAATCATTCTAAGTCAAATAACAATGTGGGGTAGATAAGCCCTTACTCTTTTCCTATCTTTCTCTTTCACATGTCCCTTGTTCTTATAATCTCTTATGACTATGTATATTATATGACACATTTTGGTATAATTTAACAACATGAACTTTTGAGCTCTTTCCCCAGCAGCTGTGGGAGATGGCCAGGTTTTTGAAAGAAGATAGTTGCAGCTTGCTGTTGTAAAAATAGTACTTGTCATAGTACCTAAGGATCATGGAAACTAACCACATGCCCAGTCAGCTAAATAGCTAGGAAACATCTCAGTCTTTGAAAGCCAAAACACAGTGCTCTCAATTTTCTTCTTGTTATGGTAACCGGGTGTAACTGAATTGACTTCAGTAATACCACGTTTGGGAATGAAAATAGGTTGGCTCCATAAGAATATTTTGCCCAACTCCACCATCTGTGGACAGAAACTTGATATACAAAGTTCACATTTCTAGGGATATTTGCATGTATATTTTATCAAGGCAGTGCACGTGTGATGGGGAAGATGTGGCTATAGTACAGGTAATTACTGAATCCCTCATATAGTGAAAATAAACTGATGAATACAAAGTCATTGTGAATGGAGTTTAGCCAATTTATAGTTAAGCATTGAAAAAGGAGGTAATTTTAGAAGACATCTTAACTTCAGATAGTGGCATATAGTGGTATCAGTGCTGAAGAGAGCTGATCACGCTGTGCTCTGCACAGAAAAGAGGCTTTTGTTTAGCTCAGCCAGAAGTGCCGAGGATGGGGTTTGCCTCTCGGCAATGTGCGAGTCCAACCTGCAGCGCTGCCGTGATGCCCACCAGCTGGATTCACATTCCAAGGGCCACCTGACAGGACCTTCATGGGTCTGAGAGTATGTGGGACCAGTGGAGTGAAAGTAGGCAATAGCATGGGTTATGTAGGGAAAGTGTGGGAAAATTGTCATGGAAGGCTGAATAGGCAAGATTGGTAATCCTGTGTTACATTAATTGTGTGGTACAGGTGAGTGAGATGGATTAGCATCCCTGGATTAGCATCCCTGTCTTCTTGTCGAGCTTCTAAAACCAGACTGTGGTGCCCCTAGCAAAAATGAACACGACAGTTTTACCCAAACACTCATCCTGGATTTAAACGATATTCAAGTTAATATTGAGGAAAAAGAAGTTCAGAAAGATTCAGTGAAAACAGGAGACTCTTTTCCAGAAAAAAACTTTTCAAAACTTCTTAAGCAGTGACAGAACTCCAGGCTCTTTCTCTGGGATTCAATACGAGACTAACTTAAATGTCAGTATCTACATGCAGCCACCGTGTCTCATCTGCTGTGCCAGTGGAGACCTGATCGATAAAGCCAATGAACCCTGGGGAGTGGCTGGGCTCTGGCTCCCCGTCACGTTGCTCTGCAAATTCCTCTGCCTCTGCGCACTGGATCTCCAGTGGTGATGGGGTTTTAGGCATCTGGCTTATATACAGGCATATGCGTACTGGCATGGAAATTTAATCTTCTTGTACTTCAGCCTTCTTTGCCATGACCTCAGTCAGTCATGCTATTTTTGAGTTTATAAACTTTTAACTCCATCTTAATGAAGTTGAGCTAGTACAAGTTCCCATATAAATAATTTAATAATATGTCTGAATGAAATGGCTGCTATCTAACTAGTAGAAATAACAGAAGTGATTAAATTAAATTCAATATACACATTAGCGGCTGAACTACATAGCCATAAAAGAAAGAAGAGTGTGGTCTAAAGAGTTGTCTCTTTTCCTCCCACAGCTTTATAATTATATCTTCAGGGAAATGCCACAGCTCAGCATTTAACGATCTGCCATCAGAGACATTTATGAGGAGATTTTCAGGGAAGGAGAGACTTGACGGTATCTTTTTCACAAAAAAAGCAGTCATTGAATAGTCTGGCAGTTGTCTGCTGAGAGGGGCATTGATCTATATATTTACATATCATGTGAAGTTAAGAATTCTAAGTTTTTCCCCCCAAGAAAATCCACAACAAGGTCGTGATCTCCCAGGAAATGTTTGGAAAATAGAGCATAAATCTTGGACAATGTCAATCTGTCACTGCCCTACAGCAGATTTGTACGGTTTGAAAGAGCACAGCTGGTCAATTCAGTGATTCTGAATGTTTTGCATGAGGGATGGCTTTGGCAAAACCCAGCTCCTTTGCAACACTAAACCAGGGGGTATACTGGAAAAGGGGGAGACATTTGCGATGTAGGAAGCAGTGGAATGAAGTATTCATGCAGAATTAACAGATGGCACAGACTAAACAAATGGAAAAATTAGCAAAATAACTTTTCCTAGTGCCAGGCTGTAAATCAAAGTGAAATATCCTTTGTAGCTGTAGCTGGTACGTATATGCAGATATTAATGTTACTTTTGAGGTGAAAACTAAAAGTCTGGATGACGACTAATCTATTAAGCGCTCAGCATGAGTAACTTTCAACTTAAATACATATTTAATTTCCCAAATGGTCAAGAAAAAGTCCAGGTTGTGGCTGTCAAGTGTTTCTTAGACATTTCAAAACGTGGCTTGCGTAACTACTCCTCTCTCTGAGCAGATTAGATTGTCCAAACAGATTCTGAGATGCAGGAAAAGATCAAGTACCCTTAAGAAGAAGAAAAAGACAAACTTAAACAGATCTGTGAGTGCATTTATTTGACTGACTGAAACACTCAATAAGAGTTAAAGAAGTCTCTTTAATTAAGTTACATGTGCTCCTAATCTAGTGAGACAGGGATTTCCAAGACTATATTGTCAAATTCCAAGTGAGGTGGTAACAACATCTACTGCTTTGTTATTTACAGTAACAGTTTATCACTTGCATTTATCCCAGCATAGGTGGTCAAATAGATAAATCACAATCATTTCTACTTACAGCAAAAATCAAAACACTGTATACTATTACTTTTTATAAATTTTTAAAGTGGTAGCTCCTACTGACTTCATTCACGGACTTGAACCTCACAGAGTAGTTCAGCTGTATATGTGAGAGCGACAATAATATGCTTTTTGCTTTTGGGCATCCTCTGCTGCTGCCTGTGAACGGGAGAGCCCACCATCACTGCTGGGATTTTGCAACGCAGGAAGTAACCAAAAAAGCTGGTTTAATTTCAAGCTCCATTAGACACAGTGTTTGCCAAATGGAAGAAGACCAAATTGGTTGGAAGTCTTGTCCTGAGCCCTCTATGTCGGTATTAAAAGTCAGAAAGAGTAGGTAGTTATAAACAGAAATCACATAATATATCATCTGAATCATTTACTTTGAAATCACTTTGAGTCTTTTAATGTTGGTGGTTTTCTTTTTTTCTCTCGTAGAAGTGTAATTACTCTGGGAATATTGATTACAGAACTGTAGTATCAACCTGGGTTTTCCAGTACCAGGTTGTTGAGATCAGTATTTGAATGACTTAAAGATAATTAGACTGTGTATGTATATATACACACACACATAAACTTTCTTTCCTTTTCTTTATCCTTCTTTTAAAATGGTGCAAATGCATGCGTAACACTATATGATTTGAACACTGTAATTAGAGGAAGAAAACAGCATAATTAACAAAGAGTAAAGCTGATTTTAATCCAATCTATTATTTTTACCATGATGATTAGTTTGAGTGGCAAGATTTATCCCTCACTCTGCATACTGAAGGGCTTGTTTTCACGCAGAACTTTTCCCCCAGGAAGCTGTACGTTCAAGTCTCATCAGGTGCGCTGCTGTTGCCATGTTGATATATTATTCTTCTGCAAATGTTGCGTTATCACAGATCATAGAATCGTAGAATCATTTAGGTTGGAAAAGACCTTTAAGATTATCAAGTCCAACTGTTAACCCAACTGCCAAGTTACCACTAAACCATCTCCCTCAACACTACATCTACACGTCTTTTAAATACCTCCGTGGGCACCTGCCCATGAATTGAGAGCCAGGGCCTGTTCAGTAGGGTGACTGATAGGTTTTACAATTTCACATTTACGTTTAAATGGTGAAGTCATACTCAAGTTTTTAAGGTCTGAAGAAGTCACCAGAGTACCCTAAAACAACATCCAGGAAAATGTGGGCCGCAGAAAGTCATCTGCTCGCTTTGCGTCCAGCTCAAGTAATGGTAGGGGAAGTTCAGTCATTAATGAAAGAAATACCTCACCGACTCTAAAAAGAAGTGGGTCGGGCCTCTGCTCTATGTATCGGTTTAATTGATTCAGCAGCCAGAATGATTGATACGAAGGTATTGGAACCCGGTCCTGCAATTTGGGCCGATAGTCGTTAGCTGGGCGCAGGGGCCCCGGCCTCTCATTTGTAGGCCTGCCAAGCCGGGGAGTAGCTGTCGGGCACCTGAACTGAACGGCTCTGTTCTCCATTTTTAAAATTTTCCCCTCGAGAGCTATTACCAGGGCTGCCAGCAGAAGGTAGCATGAAATATTAAAACTATCCTTCGTTTGGAAAACAGGGACCCTCGGAAGGCGATAGCGATGGAGGATGTCCCCGTGAGGGAGAAGGGGGCTGGGGCTGGAGGTGCTGCCACAGGCAAGGCAGAAGAGGCGAGCGGGAGAATTAAATGGATTCGATGGCACTGATTTGAGTTGAATTAAATTCAAAATGGGTATATATTTACGTGCTTGTTTGTTAGGAAAGATGGAATCGGTTCTCGAAGCCACCCTTGGGGGGGCTGCGCCGGCCGCCCACGCGCAGTGTTGATATGCAGTGCCGGCAGCAGAGTCTGCGTCCCAGAGTGCTGGGGAGTGAATGTCAGCTCGTTTAATCTTTGTCAGCCTGGTCCTCCCTCACTTCATCCTCCGAAAAGAAAGTTAAAAAAGAATGGATTTAAAGAAATGTTTTCAAGGTTTGATCGAGGAAAGTGTGCTTCTTGCCGTTGCCCTGGTTCAGTTTAACCCGTTCCTCTCAGGCAAGTGATTTCAGAGACACCTCCAATGCCAGAGCTGGAGTATTTAGTTCTTACTGAAGCTCGTAGTACAGTGATCGCTCTGTAACTCAGGAGGAAAATAGCTCTGTGTGTGCTGGGCACTGTTAAAAAAGTCAGTGTTCACCGGGAGGAGCAAATCCTAGGGCTTGCTGTAGTTTGAGCCAGACCCACCCTTGTCTGTCATTCAAATTTTGTATATGTCATCTGTGTGCACATATGTGTATATATATGTATACCAGTATCTATCTCTCTCTCTATCTCTATCTCTCTGTCTCTCTCTACACGTATATTAAGGTTGGTAGGGAAAGAAAATGATATAAAGCACTTTAAAATAAACATTTTCACATCTGAGTTTACCATGAGACAAGCGATACTCAGCATTTTAGTGCTTAACTTTTTTAAAGTTTGACTGGTCGTTTTGAGAATGTGCTGAATATATCGGTGCATTCGCGTTCGTCAGATCTTTCGGATGCTCTTTGTCGCTGTGTGAGGACAGGAGACTTACAGCCGGGAAAGAGCAGCTCGTATAGTCTTTCCTACAGAAGCCTCCTCTCCCATAGCAGAAATTTCTGCTTCCCAGGGAGCGGAAGACGGCACACACTGCTCGGCTTTATTGCAAGGCACTGCACCAGCTGAAGAAATGGATCCACTCATTCAGGACAAGTAAGCAAATTCAGCTGGCTGATGAAAGGAAGCCTAGACAACGGTGTTCAAACACTCGCTCCCATTTCCTCCCAACCCCCCCCACCCCCCCAGATGTCTGGTTTCAGTTTTAAAACATAATAACATTTCATTAAGGAGCCATAGCAACCCTTCACTAATTTGTGTAGAGTACATCGTGAGATACATTCTGTACTTATCAGCGTTTGAGCACTTTAGATCTTGTTTCATCTCATTAGTGGATGTTTATGGGACCTGAGGGTTTCAGCACTCTCTGACTCATTAGTCAGCCTGTGGTGGTGCGGGTTATATACTACAGGAAACGATTTCCCCAGCCTTTACAAGCTCGCACAACCTTCAACAGAAGTTCAGTTGGAAATGTTTTCTCACATTAAACAGTCAGTCAGAAAGGAATGTGCAAAGGTGTGTTGGGTTGGTTTTTTTTTTAATATAAAACCACCACTTAGGATAACACTGTGTATATCAAAGTCATATTGTGCTCGGTCGCAGACAGCTGCACCACTGAGGAGATGTCATTTCAAAGGGCTGGATATTTAAATTGCTGGCTCTGGAAAATTCAGCCACGGGATGGCATTTACAGGAAACAGCAAATCAGAAGAATGTATTGTGTTGGAAGTTGCTTGGTGTTAACATCAGAAAGAGTAGGGATCCTTGTTTTCCCACTCATTTACTGGACCAAAACCTTTTTTTCCCCAAAAATGCTGCAATTAACATAGGTTAATACGTGATCTAATTTGTGTGAGAGTAAATGTTCATTTTCCTCTGCTAAATTTATTAAGCAGCATTTAGTAAACTGTCAGTAGCATCTGTTGGAGAAAGGCAAATAAAATACTGGTGCAGGGGGAGGTAGTTTGTCCAGATTACTGGCATGTAGTTTCATGTACTGTGAAAAAAATTCCCTTGGTGCATAATCTAATAGGAAATAATCCACCAATCTGCCTTTTGTGGCTTTGTTTCTAATCCTGCTTTTCTTCCCCGTGTTCTTCTTGTCCTTCATGATGTACAGTTGTCTCTGAAATGCACTAACAAATAGGAAAAACAAATACAAGTGTGAATGAACAGTGTGATGTAAATGATGGAGCAAGAAATGGCATCTTAAATTTGTTTACAATATGCTGCAAGTCAAAGCATAGGAAACTGCTTTATTAATAAGCAGCTGATAGTCATGTTAATTAGGAAATCACAGAAAAAAATGTGCCACTTGTGTGATAATTGCCTTATTAACACTGTGTAGACTGTATCCATTTTTTCAAGGATTAATGTGGAAGTCAGATTCACATGTTGTGCTTTTGCAAAGATAGCAGGGATTTGCTTCGTTATAGGTGGAGCTCTGGTACTGTAATCCAGAGAAGATAACTGGTAAGGTCCTTAAAAATCACTGCCAAAATGGATATGCGATGAAGATCTGTATCAGATCTTATCTGAATAAATATTTCTGAATTTTACAGTTGCTAAATGGCAAACTGTGCTTATGGAATAATAACTTTACAAATTGGAAATCTCTAGCCTCATTCATCAAGTATACCTACACAAGCATTGCATGAGTTTGCTACCAATCTTTTATGCATGAGTCGCTGTGCGCATTGTGGTTTTGATGGGAAATGAAAATCTGAGGACTCATTGAGGGGACTTGGATTTGAAAGAAAAAAGGCAATATTTTATTTCAAAAGGCTAAAGTACAGATAGAAGCAACTCCAATGCTTTTCTTTCATGCCAACGACATGGCCAAACAGTTTGTAGAACAACAAGCTATTAAGTTCCAGCACGTCGTCCTCCGAGAGCCTCGTGCTGCTGAAGTTGTCAGAGGACACAGCAGCTCGGCCGCAAAACCCGCTCATGTGAGGCAGAGGCTGTCAGGGATGCTGCAGGAGGACGTGCTGCAGCTCCGGCACCGGGGCAACATCAGCACTCCTGCACCTGCAGCTTTCCCCTTTCTCCCATGAATCCAAAGTAATTGGTGGGTGCCAAATTGTATACAAGAGGGTGAGACTACTGCACTTAGACCACATTATACCATTTTCAGCAATTAGTTTAAGATGACGCTGGTAGTCGTGATGTGAGGACCCTGCTAATTGAAAACAGCCCGTTGTGGTACCTGTGTGCCCGCTGGAGTGGCTGTGCTTCAGAACCAGATGGCACTCAAGAACATCTTCAAGCTCTAGTGCTTGTTCCATTTTATCCATATTTCTTGATTCATTTCTTCAGCTGCAGAAGTTTCTGTACTTACACGAAGGGTAAAAGCTGTGTTCACAGAGCTGTCTGGCAGCACAGCTTTCCAAGCTTGTTTTTTTTTTCCGTTTAACGTTACGTGAAGCTAAGAGCTTGCTTTTCTGCTGTGCAGAATTGATGCCTCTGTAGCAGGATGGCAGCACCTGAGCTTATGCCATTGCTATATCATCTGCATACAGGTATCCAGGCGGTGGGCGTGAAATCAGTTTGAGAGGTCCATGAGGAACCTTCTGGAATGGAAATTGAAGGCTGGAGCCCTCTGGCAGGTTTTGGGGATAAATGGGATTTTTCATGGTCAAGATGTATGTTTGATAGGAACAATTGCAGCTCTGCTTGGAAGCAAAGCCTTCTCTTCCTATGGTGGGCTTGCAGCTTGATGGATGGTCACGAGGCAAATGGGTCAAGGAAGTAATGAGGGAAGGGCTTGGTGGGTTAGGGAAGGTTTTGGACACTGCTTTATCTTTAAACTTTTGCCTTGGGTTGCCACAGATTGTGCTGTAGCATCTTCTTCCAGCACAGGACAATTTTGTCACTGACTTCTTGGCCTGACGTGAATCTTGTTGAGGTGATCAGCCTTGACAAACAGAGGGAAGGTGCTCTTCTCTGAAGTGTTTAGGGGCAAAGAGCATTTGCTGCAAGAGCATGATTAAGCTGGAGGACTAAACATTAAACGCTGTCTTAAGCTTGCTCATCTTATGTTAAGCTTCTTTCTCCCGGTCCTGGTGACATAGACCTGGCTGTTTGTCAGGTATTTCCAGTAGTGCAGGACAAGTTAATAGAGGTAGTTCAGTTCTCAATTAACTACTTACGTGCCTTCAGTTCTAGGGCCTCTGTGCTGCTTTTAAGGGCTGTTTTGAGGTCTTTGGCCAATACCCTATGTGAGTGAAGTCTTTAGTCCTGGGCAGCAGCCACTGATTTTTGCTCTTCATGTTGATAAGTTGTGCCACCTGATGATTCAACAGAGATCTTCTCTTTTCATCCGTGCTGGCTTCCTCTTCTCCCCAAAATCATACCTGACTCTCTCACTGTCCTTTCCTGCGCTGCTTTTCTTGCTCTGTCCCTGGTGTGTGCTCTGTGGAGTCCAGGGCAAGCCTGCAGTGCTCTCCAGGGGCCAAGGAGATGTTACCATCGCATGCTGGACCGTGCTGGTAGTCAGCACCATCTCCCCTTCACAAAGAATCTTGCTGCTGGACTTCTGCTAGGGAAGATTCATAAAAATATATTTGTAGGTAAATTTGCCACAGATATCCACCATAAAAGCATAACTTCTAATCTGAAATCAAATTTAATTGTGCTTTTGCGAAGTCTAACTTCTTATGAAGCATTTGTCCTTGGCCACGGTCCATCCACTGTAGCATCCTGGCTGTGGCCTCAGATTTGATTGAGTAGATTACTTACATCTTCTTTACTATATAGTGATACATCTGGACCACAGCTCAGCTGACACTGAAGCGTTTTATTAAATTTGGAGACATGTAAAAATGTATTGCTAAACTGCCGTAGACAAAGTTCTTTGGTGAACTGGAAAAGGAAGAAGAAGGAGTTGCCACAGGGGTCTGATTCACCGCTCCGCTATGACTCAGTGAAATTACTGGAGTCACAGAGATGTCAGACTGGGGTGGCACAGTGCTGAAACTGGTCCCCTGCCTTGCGCGTAGAAACACAGGCTCTGCATTTTCCAGCTGCTTTATGATTTTACCACGTCAATGCTGAGCAAGGGGAACGGGCACAGATCTCATTTCCTGTTGTTATCAATAACAGTGACAGTTCATAACTCCCTGGTGAGTCAGATAATATTTTTGTTCATTTTTTACTTTTCTATAAATGAAGAAGAAGAACTAGCAATAAACATACAGTAGTCAAGAGCATCCTGATGCTCACCACATGCAAAATTTATATAGTGATCGCAGTAGTAAACAAAAGTGAATATTTCAGTTTAAATCCACTCTTTACTTTGGTCCAGCTCACCTACATGGCAGAAAATACTTCTTCTAGCTATGAGATAGATGGCACTTTTTATAAAGATACAAGGAAAACCAGTAATTTTTCCAGTCAATGATGACATTTGTCATATCCCGTTTAGCGAACTCAATCTCTTTACCGGTTCAAAGTGTTGTTTGTGAAGCCCTTGATGTCTGACACATTGATTTGTCCGTGTAAAAAGAAGAAATACCTAACATTTTCCAAAGAACAAAGTTTCCCAGCAGGTGTCCAAGCTGGAGGTCCTTCTGGGCCACATGGTGGGAGTTTCTTTAGCTGCAACCTGGAGGACACATAGAGGGGGACAGGGGAGGCTGCAATTTGGCCTCATCCTGCCACATCCATCACAGGAACTGGGGACTGCTACCAGGTTCCTGCATCAAAGCAACGCCTTAGAGATCATGTCTGCTTCTTTCAGCATCAGCTCCTGTAGTCCCTTACTTAGGGAGAACGTTGTTTATATAAGGCACTGTCTTCCAGGTTAAAAAAAGCTAATATATTAATATTGGGATTTTGATTGAATAACATAACTGACACATTTGCTGTTTAATATCCTATTCCATGCTGCACAAAGTCCCCAGACTCATCATGTGCTGTTTATATAAAGTAATAGCAAAATACATTATTTTCTGTTTTAAAGGTCTATAAAGCAGGCACTAGCTGATTTTAAAATACGTGTACTTCATGCTCTTGTGTAAAGAAGTCATAGTCTTCCCAGTTCTGTTTGATTGCAATTCTACAGCACAATGTTTCTTTTGCTGAGATAATTTTTTTTCCCTGTCAATGTTTAATCTGGGGATGTGATTTGACTTCTTTCACCATTTAGGGCACTAGCACAAGTCATGCTGTGCAACGTACATTTTACATGGTATTCTGCTTTCGGAAAAAGCTAATGAACATGAGCATTTGGGATTCGTTGGAAATAGTCTACTTAATGTGATGCTTCTGTAGCAGTTACAGTACTTTCCAAAAGTTAGTGCTTCTCCAGTCCTTGCAGCTATTCCTATCAGATACACGGGGGAGCTCTGGCAAGGACATGTAGTACACTAGCTTTTTTAGTGCGAAAATGACTCTTAATCAATCTTAATTCTTATTTAGTCTTTGCACTAACATTCAACAGAAAGACAAGCTCCAAATTTTGACTTGTGGCAGCGTCTTCATTAAGACACGAGTGAGGAATGCAGAGAACTTCAGTGCTTGGGACACTCCTTAATAGACATTTCTGAGCATTTCCGTGTCAACAGAAGTCTAACTTTGACCTTATTCTTTCTGAAGCCCACGATGATTTTCCTATGAAGTGCACTGGCTCAGCGTTGGCTGGTAATAAAGGAAGAGGGCGATTGTCCTTAATACTAAACCTTTCAGCCAGGCTCATTGTAAAGGTGGTGTTAGTGTGATTAAGAAGATTCAGGCCAAGACTATTTAACTGCTTAATCTTAGAAATGAGATAGCACAGATTGGAGTGCAAGTGCCTGGGCTGCAAGATCAGCACAAGATGTGCTTTTTAAAAAATATATATGTGAAATTGTCTTGCCTGTCCATGAAAACCACTGGATGAATGTATTTGTCCCACCTCTGTGGTGAAGGCAGCAAGAATGAGGGAAGCCATCACGCCATGCAGGGAGAGAGACCCAACTGTCCTCTGCTGGGAAGTTTTCTGGGCCCCTCTCCATGGGGATTTGGGGGACAGAGGTATAACTGTGCCTTAGGAAGGGAGCAGACCACAGCTGTTCCTCTGCCCTCTTCAACCCATCATTTGTGGAACCAGTTCAGTTTTAGGTTGGAGGCATTGTTCACCCAGTCCCAGTTCCCATCCACTTTAGATAACAAAACTGCGTGCTGCCAGCTCTCTAATGAATCCCTCGTTCTTTAATGTATCAATCTTGATAATTCCTCTGTGAAGTTAAGAAAAGCACAGAAATTTTAATTGTGGCATTAAAAGCCACCTAGATCCTTGTACTGAAATCCAAAGGTACCTGTGAGATTTCTAAAAAATCTCATGTCGGGAAATCTGACAGGGAACTGAATCTGCATCCTTTTCATTACAGACTATTGCTGTAATGATTCAAGCATCTTTTCCTCATCAGGGACCGCATATTTACGGTGCTATCCATTAGGGAGACAATTGCTCCTGGAAGATATGCCAAAATACCACTTTTTTTGATGTGTGAATGTTCATAGTCACCTGTATAAATAGCAGTGGGCTGCTGGAGAAAACTGTATTGATGCTTTTGCCTTTGCTTCTGGGATTTAGTTTATTTGTCTTTCATGATCAGTGAGGATTCTGTAGAACTGATTCCCCGGAACAATGCCTGTAAGGAGCAGGGGGGGCAGTGGGTGAGCGCCATGGTCCGGGGGGGGCGAGCTGTCAGTGGGAGCTGACATCTGTCTGAAACTGTGAGCTCAATTTAAAAAATATTTGGCATCTGCAACAGGTTTTATTTCTAGACCTGTACTTTGAGAAGGAAGAGGGGGAGGGATCTGAGAAGAGTTATCTGTTATTTTTGCTCCATACGCTGCTGCACCAAAGCAGCAATAGATGCCGATAGATTTCTGGTAGATAATTCAATGGTAACTTTCTTCTGAGCACTGCAGCGTGGGAGCCTTTGAAAGAAAGAGGTTAAGAGACAAGTAACTAGGACTGGAGTGCCATTATTACAGCTATTTTTCTTTGCTTCTAATACATGTCATCCCCTTTTATTAGGAGCTGACTGTTGAACCAGGAAAAACGATGCCACGGTATAAAAATGATACATAGGCAAGGAAGTATCATTGATAAGTGATCTGAATGGTACTGACCTTTCAGAAAAATTGAATAAAAATATACATGCCTTGAGACTTTCAAAAGTAAAAGCTCACCTGCATCCTCTCGTTGTGCGCAGAGAGCGTGAGTACTTCTAGCAGTGACAAGGAAAACAAAGCCGCTGCGATCCCCACCTTAACCTCCCAGCCGCGGGAACTAGTACATCAGGCATTGTGTATTGCTAAAATCACAGCTCTCACCGCACCGGGGAGCTGAAAGAGAACTGAGAATGCCAGAGGTGTCACATTTGAGTGAATGCTCCCCAAATCCCACTTGCACAACTGTTACACTCTCAGTACGCTATTCAAATATCAATTAATTAATGTTTGCTATTGTGTGTGATTTAACCATATATTCAGGGCTTCTTTGTTCACTTAGCAGCAATAAGATGTCACTGCAAGATCTACTGAGAGGCTGAAGAGGAAAGTCAATTTTTAAGTGCAGCGTTGTGAGCTTTCAGTGATTTCCTGTAAATTTATACTGGCGCTCTCCCAAATTCACACTCTCATCTTTTCCTGGTTCTCCATACCCATAGGCACCCAACCTTCCAGTTTCAGATATGAGGTCACAGTGTTTGTCTTAAACATTAATTTTTCATAGGTTAGATTTTGTAAATATGTTGTTTTATCTACCAGTCTGTTTATACACGTTTGATGTGAAACTCGCCTACTTTCCTTTTCATCTCCATAAACAAGGTTTGTTCATCCTGCTCTGCAGAGGCTATTACTCAGCCTTCCAGGACTCTGAACAGGGAGTTTTTGGCTGACACGTCTTTTTGGGAGCTTCTGCAGACAAAGAAGTCTGGGGAAAAGACATTAGCCGGCTAACAGCAGCTTGCTACATCTCAGCTTTCTGGTACCTTATGAAAGAGTTATGTTTAGACTAGAATTTGCCCCACTGGAGGCATCCTAGACCAGCTGAATATGGCTTGAACAGAGGAGGTTTTAGTCATTTGGATCCCGTTCTCTAACGTTCCCTAAACATGTACCTACAGAAAGAAAGTGCAGGTGATAGGCTGGGGATGAGTACAAGGAAGCTTCTTAAGCTTTCATAATATGTGGATGTTATGGAAGCACATTATGGACACAAACACATATAGATTCATCTATATACGCTTAGATAAGATTTCCACTAAGGAATATAGCTAGGGAGGCTGGTCAAATATGTCCCTTAAAGCTATCAGAGATGACTGATTGCTTTCTGCCTGCATGTCAGCACAGGCATACCTGTGCGTCCATTCGCAGGAGGCTCGGAGGAGGCTGGGGCTGGCTGAATGCCGGCATGGGGCTCCCTGAGGCATGAGAGATGACTGCTGGTGGAGACAAATAATTTACACAGGAAATGGCATTCCTCAAGAGGCATATAGAAATGACAAAACAATAATTAGAGAGCTCTAAATCATCCAAACATGGATTTTCTTCTTCTAATGCTCAGTACCACTGGAGAACTTAAGAAATACTGATTTCCAGAGAGTGTGTAATACAGTGTACCGCCAGGTAACTTGGAGCTGCCTAATTTCCCCTTTCTGTTTTCTTCATTTCTTTTTCACATACATTATCCAAACAGATATTGAGAAACTGGGAGCAAGGAGAGAAAGAAATAGCCCCAGTGTCACTTCTGAATTTGGCTATGCTATGGGCTTTGTATTTTGCTGATGAAAAAATCAACCAACTGAAGCATTAAAAGATGGATTTTCTTTTAAATGGATTAGGTTGGATTTAGCTTGACATTCCACATCACTGAACTGCCAGTCTTTCTTCTGTGAACCTGGAAGCTGTTGATCATATGGAAGTGAAGGTCACATGTATGTAAGGGCGGTGGAAATTTCTCCTTTTGACCTTCAGCAGTTGTCCTCCTCTGGGTAACACAGAACAAAACTGCTGAGGTCTTGGGGGTGGCCAGGGTCTTTGTCGCTGCCGGGATCTCTAAAGTAGGACAAGAACCCCATTTTAGGAATCTGTCTTTCTCTAAGCAGGGGAAGAAAGCTAGCAAGGAGACTGGGAGGTTAAGGGGAACAGATAAGAGGTAGGGAATGAAAGGAGAGCCAAGAGGACTGCCGTCGGCTGAGCCTTGACTGGAGTGCGGACTTGGCTCGTCAGAGACAGTATGTCAGTCCTGGCCAAGGAACGGCTGGAGATAGCGTTGGAAACCTAACTTGATGTTTTGGCCTGCTGTTTAGAGACCATTCTGTCATTTTCTTGGGAAAAAATTCCCTCACCTCCAGATTGCTAGTGCAAAAAAACCCCAAACCCAACATTTTCCTACCTAAACCCTTCCTATCAGGGTGTAGGGTTGGTGAAAATTACCTGGCAGCAGAGGTCTGGAGTAATGACATTTCATAGGGCATTGGCTCCTTAATAAAGTAGAAATAAAAGCTGCCTTAGGGTATCGTGACCTAAAGAAGCAGCAGCAGAAGGTATTGACACCTACGTGTGATATAAAACGATTCCATCCCAAGCTGTTTGTACAGAGGAGGTCTGAGAGCACCCTAGCGATTGCCTTATTCCAGGTGTGAATGCAGGTGTTTTAACCGCATGCTAAAAAGCAGAGAGAAATGAAAAAAAAAAAAAAAAAAAGTGTGTTTCTGGACATAGGTGGTATTGTCGAGAATACAAAAGTTAGTCAAAATACACCAAGTCTGCTGGCAAACTATGGCAGTTGTGACTAGTGCTCCAAGGCAGTGCAGGGTCTGACCATCGAGGTTCTCACCTCTCCTCCCGAGTAAGGCACACAAAAATGGAGCCTGTTCATTTATTTTAGAGATTGTAGTGTAAAATGAAGGGAGAAATCCAAGCCTTTAGGCCAATTTTTTTAATCTTCAGGTTCAATTTAAATTGTTGCTCACACTATGCACTGAAGGAGTGTTACATCAGTAATTAGCAAATTAATAGCTCACCATGTTGTGCAGAAATGTCAGTGCCTAGAAATGTCATTGCTATTTCTTTACTAGCTTAACTTCTCATTTTTAAGCAAATAATTTTGTCTCCACTGAGAATGTGCTGTCTTGCTGCTGAATCATGGAACAATATTTATAAGAAGACTAGAATTTCAGCATGTTAAAGAGAGCTTAATTGGCATTAATTGACACTGCATATACATAAATACATTTTGTTGCCAAGATGATGTTCTTCAGCCTGCTGGAGGCAGGGGAGAGGTTTGTATGCCGTCTCTTACTGCCACAGCTCCCCGATGAAACAGAAGATCATGGAGGTTTTCGAAGAATCATAGAATGGTTTAGGTTGGAAGGGACCTTCAAGATCAGCCAGTTCCAACCCCCCTGCCATGGGCAGGGACACCTCCCACCAGACCAGGTTACTCAAACCCTGTCCAACCTGGCCTTGAACACCTCCAGGGATGGGGCAGCCACAGCTTCTCTGGGCAACCTGTGCCAGTGTCTCACCACCCTCAGGGTAAAGAATTTCTTTCTAATATCTGATCTAAATCCACCTTCTTCCTGTTTAAAACTGTTACCCCTTGTCCTATCACTACACTCCCTGATAAAGAGTCCCTCCCCAGCTTTCCTGTAGGCCCCTTTAAGTACTGGAAGGCCGCAATAAGGTCTCCCCGGAGCCTTCTCTTCTCCAGGCTGAACAATCCCAACTCTCTCAGCCTGTCCTCATAGCAGAGGTGCTCCAGCCCGCCGGTCATCTTCATGGTCTTCCTCTGGCCCCGCTCCAATAGGTCCATGTCCTTCTTATGTTGAGGACTCCAGAGCTGGACGCAGTACTGCAGTTGGGGTCTCATGAGACCAGAGTAGAGTGGGAGAATCACCTCCCTTCCTTTTGATGCTTCAGCTGTACTGAGGCTCTGAAGCACCCAGAGACGTGACTGGGATCTTGTGGAAAGACCCAGTATTGGCCATCAGCCATGTCTGGGGCTGCGTCAAGAGCAGGCAGCTTTCAGGAGGAAGCCATGACCTTTATTCAGAGAGCTCCCACACGGCATGTTCCCTGAGGTGACAAGGGTCCACCCATTTGTTACACAATGGCAATATTTTTTTTTGCTTCAGCCATTCTCAGACAGCCTCTTTAAAAATAACGATCGGGACGCGGGAGCACAGATCTGGTGGCATCCGTGAGTAATGCAGCACTTAGTGCTTTAAGTCAGTGAAGCGGCGCTGGTACAGCCCTGTGGATGCACGTGTGATGTATGTGCCACTGTTCCTGCCGCTCCCGTGGAAGTAATTAGATCACCCAAAGGGCACGTCGTTGGGTGTGTTGATTCCACCACTTGAAGAAGTAACAAGGCATCTTATTCTCCATTAAACATAGTAATGCAGGTTACAGTTTGCACTTCTCTGTTTCGTACTGCGCTCTGGGATGAAGGTGTGAGCTGCGGTTTGCTGTAGGAACCCAGTTGCAGAGCTGGGACACACTGGGGAGGGATGAGAGCGTGTGGATCGTGGCTTCAGTTTCTGTAGAAATCTGCTTTGACTCCGTTGCAAAAGACATCCTGGAATCTGGTGACTCAGCAAAGAGTTCAACTCTGTAACAAAGTGCGCCGCAGTATCACAAAGCTAACGGATAATGACAATACTGTCTTGCATTGCATTACACTTAGCAGCAAAAACGCAATATGAGGTATGATTTTCCATCCTGGTACGTGCCATTTAAAATTAGTTACCCCCCAGTTAGCATTCATTTTTGTTTGGCTGGATAATTAGATGACTATTGCGTCTTGTTAGAGCAAGTGCAACAAATTGATCACGTTATTTTCAAAATGCTTTGTTTTCTTAAAAGTAATTGAAAAGCTGGGACCAGAAAACCACTATCAATACCCGTATTTATCTAACTTAAAGTTTTATAGAAACTTTTCAGGAGGGAAAATGTATATTAAGATGACTTTTTGATGCTGATAAAAGTAAAACTGGAGTTTTCTTTTGTGTGTTCTTTTTTTAAGCTAAACCTCTTTGTTATATACTTGCCTGTAAGAAGTATTTGAAGGTTACAATGAGATAAGCACAAATGGTTGGTAACTCCTTTTTCAGTTGTTTTATCCTAATTAAAATCCAGAATGTTGTTTACTGCATAATATTTATTTAATTGAGGTTTGCAAACCCCAAGTAACAATTTACTTTTATTGTTTCAGCAGTTCAGCTTAGTTTCATTGTGATCACAGAAGAGCCACCAAGTAAACAGTTCATCTGCATCCCATAGATTATTTTTTTTTTTTTTTTTTGTGCTGGTGGGAATTTTTCCTAGCGGATTAACTCCTTCAATAGTGACTTTGACATTATTGTAATTACATCTCATATATAACCTATCACATCAGTAGGAGGAAAAAATTAAGGGAAACAGCCATTAATTTTGTTCATTCAAATAGTGTTTGCTCGCAAGAAGACAGGCTATTATTTCTTCTTACAAAAGCCATAATGAGAAATTTTCTGAGCTGATTGTTCAGATCAAGCAAAGGGCAATGTGGATTTGATTAAAGTCCACCTGAAGCTATGAGCCCAGGCATATCGAATGGGAAAGCAAACTTGATTTCTCAATCCTAGAGTGGTTAGGGAGACCCCGGGCCAGTGTCAGTTGGGATTTTTTATCAGAAAAAAAAAAAATATTGTAGGGCTAGATTGGCTGGAAAGGTTAAAGCTAAGTGAGAAAAAAAAAACCCAAACTCAAGAAGGTCTATTGTGAGGACTTCATACCTTGAAAAGCTCTGTTGATATGACCCAGATAAAATCTTTCCTTGCCTAGGGTAAATGCCACTTAGTTTTTGTTAGTTCGTTTTATATTCACTTTTAGGAGATTATTTCCCTCCTGCATTGTTAATACCTCTGTTTCCTCACACACAGCACCAGGAAAATAACAAGCAATATGAAATTTGTAAAAATATCAGTCAGTCTGATGCCCCGTACTTGACTGTATCCATAATCTCCCTGGGTAGACGTGCCATTTCCCAGGATCTGATCAATAAGGTAGCAGCAGCAGTCTGTGAGCTCCGGCAGTGCGTTAATAAATCCCACTTTTCCGGTGAGCTATATATGACCTCGCATTGAAGTCACTTGGAGTTTGGTGAGCTGATCAATGGCAGGATTGGACTCAAAAGCCTAATGAAGAGGGAGAAGAAATATTTTGCCGCTCCAAGTATCATTGCCGCGAGGAACAGAAGAAACTTTCTATTTGTGTTGTATGACTTGCCGCACAAAGTAAATTATTTAAGTATCAACAGCAGAGTTTTGCTGATGCTCAAGACTGTATGAAAGTTACGCAGAACAAGTTAAGGTGACTTACATCACATCCCAAATGTTTACTGCCAGTTAGATTTGCAAAGGAAGAGGCAAAATATTTCACATCGCAGTCCATCAGAGGAACATCAAAGGTGTTCTCAGGTGGATTTTTTCCCCAGGGAGAAGCTATACACAGAAGTTGAGGGAAAGGGTGAATAAAAAAAGGACAGCTCTTCAATCCTAGCTTGGCGAGCTCTCGTGCGGTTGTGCAGTGCTGCAGTTGTGCCCTTGCTGGGTCTCACCCTCCCTGCTCATCAAACAGGGCCGTCGGATAAGACCTGGGACAAAGTCTCAAGAGGTAGATTGGTACAACTCCAACACTGGGATCGTGAGCACCATTAGCCATCCCAGTACCCTTCTATTTCATGTACTTTGCTATCTTTACTTTGTCATATCTACCCAACTAAGTCTAGAAAAATTAACCGATATCTTGTTAAAAAAATGCTGTTGGGACTCAGAATAAGTATACTGTATGTGTTTTCTAAAGAAATAAAAAAAAGAAGAACTTTGCCAGCAAACTAAAGTATCAGATGGAGGACTGGTAAGATTCCTCTCTCTTGAGTTAGAAACTTTCCCATCTACGAAGAGATGAAGGGGACGGACCACAGTTTGGGTTTGGTAGCTTAAAAGGAATAGACTTTGCCACTCAGTACAGAAGACGTGGGTCAGTAGAAAAAGTGGCTGCTGTAGCATCTGCTTCACCAGAGAGTGCTTTGGGCATGTTTTGCACTGGTTCTGGTGTGTGCAGCCTGCGCAGTGGGTCTGCATTGGAGCTCTGATGGTGAGGCAGGGTTTTGCGAGGATGCATGCAAGCCCCCTTAGAGGTAGGTAAGAACTTCACCATATTCCCTTTAATAACGCCTGTTATTAAATTATGCAGCGTTGCAAAGGCTCAGGACTGAGCTACTGTGTTTAAAAAGGAGTGATGGAAATGCTTCCTCTGAGGGAGTCCCATTGCAAAGAGAGGTGGGAGCGGAGAAGGGCTCAGCTCCGAGGACTTGCTTTGGGCTAGTAGTTACACACTGTGATACAGCTTGTTTTGTGGCTAGTCTGTATCCTGGTGGAAAGGTATATTCTTTTCAACTTGACCTGCCTGCAACCGTGATATTTTGCTTGAGGTTAATTGAATGATTTTATTTTTTTTTTTAGCTGATACTCTATTTGGTGAAAAACGCAGTTTTTACCTATATAAAAATACTTGTGAAGCCAGCTGTCTTCTTCTCCTACTTCCAGCTATTTCAGCATAAACAATTTTGTGTGCATGAAAGTAAGGTTTGGAAATATTAATTAAAAATTGTAATTGTCAGGTTTCCTGAAAATGTCTCTGGCCTGATAACCATAAAATAGGAAGGACACAAAGTGTTTTGTCTAGTTGGGATTTCAACATATGGCTTTGTCTCAAAGCTGTTACAGTATTTGTTACTGACTTGGATATTTTCTTGTACACTAACAAAAAAAAATGAGAATGTGTATGTCTGACTGCATCATCTTTAATTTCTGCCCTATGCGTTTTCTCATTAGTATTCATTGCTCTATAGTCTTTTCCCAGGGATTTTTTGTGAAGGGCAAAATAGAAATGTCGAGTGTTTTTGTAGACTGATATTTGAAATGCAAGCAGCTTTACTTGGAGGTACTGTAGCATGTTTTATTCTCTGGTTAGGTGTCTGCTCCCATGCCCAGTGAAGTCAATGAAAGAACTTCTATGGATCTGACAGAGTTTATTATTAGGATGAGATTATTATCAGGAGGTAGATGAGTGAAAAAAAAAAAAAAAAACAAAACAATTATTTTTGCATAAACATGATTATAAATTTAAAATTCATGTCCTAATGATATTCTATTCATATTCTGGGATATTAATTTTAAATTCACTGCTTCAGTGATTAATCTTGCCTTGAAAAAATTTGTTAGAATATTGAAACCTAGGGAGCACAGAGGGACAAGAATGGAGTCAAAAGAAATTCTTTTAACAATCTGGATATTTATAAAATGGTTACTGTTCTGGTACTTACCTAGCACTATTTTTTTTTCTAAGTTTTTGTTTTGCCTTGTTTTTAAACTTGCTGGTTGATTTGTAAGTGAAGGCAATGGGATTTTTTTCCATTAACATCATTGAACTACGAAACAGGCACCGCGTGTCATTGCATACATCAACCCATCAGTTTAGTCTTAATGTCTTATTTTTTTGAATGAAAGAAAATAATAACTCTGCAGGGCAGCTGATCACCTTATTATTTTCCATAAATCTACATTACTGTCATATACAAGAACTGCCTCTCTGCCAGAGAAGAGATTCGATTAAAAGGCTGCCAGAACAAATGTACCTGCCCTGCATCCCAAAGTCAGACACATTTGGTTCCAGCACAATACAAGAGCAGATTTCTCAGATGAAGGCTCTCGGCTTGAGATGACTTGCCACCATTTCTACAGAGTTGCTTGAGGAATCAACAGCTGAGGTGTCTTTTTACTGCCCTGATGGTTCCTCACTCACTTTTTCTCTATCTAGACAGAGATCATATCATCATAGGCTAGAGCTTTTCACTACAGATGATAATGTAGTTTGGCTTTGCCAACTATCTGCAAAAAAACTATCTAAATGTGTTACCTCTTGTTTAGTATAGAAGTTTCCTACTCCTTCATTACAAGATATCGTAATCCTAGGTGGGATTGTGGTAGGTAATTATCCCAAAAACATAAAAAGTAAGTTACTTTTTTCAGGAGGCACCTCTAAATAGGGAGGATTTGTTCAGGTGCCCTGTGCTTTCAACAAGGGTCTATTTCTAATGCATTTTGCTGGTCTTACTTGGAAATAAAACCAAACATACAGAACATCTAAATCAGAAATTCTCCTTAAGTATTCTCCATATTAGCATTGGGGCGATTATGTTTAAAGACACTTGTACATTGCAATTAGTTACAGGCAGTATAATAAAACTCTATTGAAGCCACATCTTTACAAGCTGTATTTAAAAAGCATTTCAACTTTCTATTTAATTATATATATGCACCTTAGGTCAAAACTCTAGAAGACTTATGTTGCTACTTCTAGTTGTTAATAAGTTGGCTTTTCCAGGGTTACAGACTTCAGTCACCTCTTTCAGTATCCTTTTCTTTCTTACGTGCAATATCTAAGGGTAGCATAAACGCTCATTGGAATCTTACATTTAGTGTATTGCTTTGGTGTGTTTAGTAGGCTTTTCAATACTTAACTCTATTTTGTTGATGCAGAGCAACAAAAAAAAGTCATGTCATCTACTTTTTCCACACTAAGAGGTCTCATACTTTTTGATTCTGTAGCTCCGTAGTATGTGTATGCACATTTTCTGCTACCATTCCTGTCATGCCGCTAGTGACCAGCTTCACTCAGGTATGATATTATTATTATTCTCATCATTTCTTTTAGTGTTAGTTTATTATTGATTCAAGTTTGCTCATTTTTAAGGTTGTTGGTAACATCGTGGAAGTAGTTTAGTTTCCTTCTGATACAATTACTTGTATTTGTCATCCTTTCCTGGCTGTTAGTGAATTTTCTGGGAGGAGAGCCTTTTTCCTGTGTGCTAGAAGGTGTGGTTGGTAGGGAAATTACTTGTATGCTGCTGTACCCTCCAGGTCATCAAATAAAGCTGCTGTTTAATAAGAAAATCTGCCTTTGCAGATTCATAGCAGGTTCATATCCGTACGGAGCTCATTCTGCACCCATTATTGGTGTAAGTGTCCGAGTACAAAAAATGACAGGGGTTGGGAGTGCTTCTATAACTGAAATATAAAGAAAAACTGCAGATTAAAAAAAAAAAATAATGCTTGCCTCAGATGCATCTAGAATTAGGGTATTTAAGGGGAAAGTGTTCTGGAATGTCCTACCTTAAGGAAAATGTAAGGAAATCCATCTGCAGCAATGCACATCAGCATACAACAGAGTTTACCATCAAGAGATGACAGTAATTGTGACATTACCTATGTGGCATGAGAGGCAATTTAAGGCAAAGCCCACGTATTGATGGTCTTTGCATGTGAGCTCCCTTCCCTGGGTACCTCGGGGACTGATGATGTTGATGTGAGAAATAGCCCAGCCTGTTCCCTGAAACGCTCTCCCTCTTGGGAGTAATTAAGCACAGGGAGGTTTGGGGAGATGCACAGACCTTTCTGTCCCCCTCTCCACCCTAATGCACCCCCTGCGCCAGCGATTTCCTATGCGGAGCCTGTATGCTCAGCGTAAGGATGATTTTGCACTAATCAAAATACGGTACCTAAGGAAGCCTTTGAGAGATGGGCTTTCTAGCACTGAAGTCGGCTTCAAGCCTTCCAGAAAGCCTGTGGACACAGCAGGTATTTTATAATGTTTGCCAGCTATCTCATCTCCAAAGCTGCAGCAGAATTGGAGACACAGTTTGGGGAAAATCAGTTTGGTCCCAACAAGCCAATTTAAAATAATTTTAAGGGTAAAAAGCAGCGAAGAGCCTGTGTTGATCCTCTTGTAAAAGGCGTATATGTCATACCTGCCACGGGCTCTGCTAAGATTTCATTTCTCTGGACTTTTGGAAGTAATTGTTGTTACAGATACTGTAAAAGAGCAGAAGAGTTCCCCTCAAGCAATATGGAGATATTTTTTGTCACTGCAAATGACTAACGATGTGATGATTTCTTTGGTGACATGAAAGATTTGTTTAAAACTGCTTTGTACTTTGGTAGCCCATCTAAAGAAAACGATACTGGTAGAGGTATACTGCATTTGAAGTTGATTTTTTTGCTTCCTAAAGTGCCGTTGCAGAGTGTGGGCATGAAGCTGTAGTGCTGCAATGTGAGGTACGTGCTGGACCTCAGCGTCATGAAGAGCAGAGGAGATGGTAGTAACCGGGGCGTAGTCCAGGAATAAGTACTCCAAGTTCTTGACTATTTTTTACACCTTCCTAAAATAATACAGAAAACGGGACAATATTATTTCAGAGTAATACCAGATGGCAAACCTGCAAGAGTGAGTACAGTAGGGTCTGTTTGGAGGACGATCCCCTTTACCCCTCTAACTGCACGAAGACTGTGAAAAACGAGAGTTCTGTGTGAGCTTTGCCTTCGTCCGAAATCTCATCTCCTGCTCTGGGGTTTTTCTGCCAGCGAGCTGCGACTCTGCCAACTGTTACAGAAACAAAAGCGCTTTCCAGTTCGCTTCACCCAGAAATAGCCTGCTGTCTAAATTCCTTCCCAGCCCAGCTCTCCGCTCTCTGTTTTAACATCCCCCCCGCCAAGTTCTGCAGGGAGGGTCCTAAACCTGCAAGGTATTTTTTCCTGCGGGTCTGGCCTGGAGCACCCTGCGGGGTGGGCTGCAGGCTGCCGTGCCACGGCCTCCGTTCAAGGCTGCTGCGGAGAGGGGTCAGAGCACTTGACGGGAAGACATCCAAGGGAAATGCAGCTTCACACACTCTCAAAGGCAAAATCTTGCAAAGGCTATCAAGCAAACGGATATGTAATATCTCAATTCTATTTTAAAGTTGCCAGACAATAAAATAACACTGAATCCCTGGCCTGATAATCACGTTGCAACCAGAAGGAGCCAGAGGAACAAATACTTTTATTTCTCAGGAAAACAGTCTGATTATGCTGGTTGTACGCTGATATCCAGAAATCCTCAAAGAGCAGCCACTGGACACTAGAGGGCAAAATGTTAGAATGCCCATTTAGTTTACAGGTGGCTGGATTTAAAATAAATAGCTATATGAAATTTTACACGCTGGTGTATGCACTGACTGGCTGCCCAAAGTGTATTCTGCAACAAATAACTCGTGTATTATCTTCGTGTTGTAGACAGAACGGGGTGTCCAGACCACGTGTTGCTCCTGGATCTGGCTCAGCGAAATAGATGCAAGAATATTCTTTGGTCAGGCCCAAATTACTGGTGTAATCACTATTATCTGCTTAAATTAGAATTTTCAGAGCAGCTAACAGATTATTGACTGATAGGAAAAATACATGAATTGCTGAAAGTTACTCAAAACTTTGAAGTGTTATTTTATTTCAACCTCCTCTGATCACAAACAGAGCTTTTAGGGGATTTTTCATGCATTTTCAAATACACCTTTAAGTCTTTCCCATTTGGGTTTAGCAAGTAAATACATTAGTTCCACCAGAACAGAATATATCTATTAGATATGGTGAACCCCTGAGCTCCCCTCCCTTGGACATTGCTGGGAAACTTTGTGTTGGAAACTTGGAGATCACATATGACACTATTCCGAGTACCTACATCAAAATTTCTTGATTGCTTTACAGACTTGGCTTACTTTGCAAATCCTGCAAGTACGTTTCAATCAAGCTTGAATTTGACTCAAAAATAAAAATATTTCATCCAAGAAATTGGATTTTTCAATTTATTATGACTTTAAAAAAGATTCAAGCTAGTGTGGATGACCCAATATAGTACGACTATGATGTTTTAAAAATCATCAAAGCAATTCTTTCTTATCGTCTGAATTTGCTTGCAAGTTTGACCTTACTTGCCACATTTTCTACATGTACCACAGTGCTTTAACCACATGATTTCCAGTAATCTTTCATGGCTATAGCTCTGCTTAGAAAGTCAGATGGCTAATAGCATTTCTGTGGTGTCACTTTTCTTTATATCAACTTAATCTGAAAATTAAATACATTGGAATTACAGGGAAATTGAGAGTGAAGCAGAAGCTCTTTTTTCTTGCGGAAATGATTTAAGAATTTTATATACCTCTCACAAGCCTCTTAAAAGCTGTGGTAGGCAGAATGATGTTCCTCTCTTCATCTGTGAAATTCAGGAAGCTGTAAATGATGGTTCTTATTTGTGTAACCATAGCGTTGTTGTAAGGCAACGATGACTGGATGTGCTGTACATGGTACCACTCTGGCATTTCCTAGACTGATAAATCAAAAGAAGGCTTTTCTCCACATTCAAGTGAGACTCGGAAGAACAGATGACCGAACTTATTAAGACTGTGAATCAAGTTAGAAGAGGCTGTGATTTCACTAACATACAGGGGAGTGGTTTCTGAGGTTTATAGGAAATTTTACTACTTGTCGAGCAAAGCTCCAAAACCAAAGTAGAAAAAAAAAATCTAATCTCTTCTTTTTTTTGGCGTTCGTTCTCCTTGTTCTAAAATTATTCTTCTTATGCACCAGTGATTCTGTAGGACCCCAACACTGGTAGTGAAAGTTCTCCACTAATCAAGGATCTTGCTTTTCAAAGCCATAATAAAGAATACTAAGGAGTGTGGCATCAGAAATTCACATTAACACAGCCTTGATTATCTCCGCAGATACTCTTCTCTCTTTTCCTGTTCATTACTGGCACCAAGATACAAAAACTACCAGTGTTTTTATAAAAGTCAGATGCAAAGTACAGTGATAAGTGGTGAATTATATTAATTAGGAAGCTTAAAACTGCAAGCTCTAGCAACAATCTACTTTCCGTACCATATTTTATACTTGCCTTTTTTACTTAATGCATGGGTTTGGTCTTCTGAGTAGTTTTAAGTGTTACAATTACAACTCTGCGGAGTGCATTGTGCTTAAGGCCACGGCCCTTGAGCCACGGTACCTACGAACCTGATGTTTGCAGAGGTTTTGACCCCATTAGCTGGGCAAAACAGAGTGCATTTGAGTCACAGCCGTGCTTTGGGGAAATCTTCATCTTATTCCAATATAATTAAGGAAATCCAGGGCACAGTGGTTCAACGTAGAGTGCTTTATGCTCATTCAAGTACCATTACAGGAGACTGTTGAAGAGGTGTATTAAAACCTCCAGGATTGTAATCTGTGACTTTGATTGCCAAACAAAACACTGAGACAGTTACTTGATGTCTTGAATGTCTCATTTTTCCACTTGTAAAGACTATATTGTCAAACAGGATAATTTACACTTCTGCAAAACCAAGTTCTCTAAATATAGCTTGTATGTAATATCTATTTAATATATCAAATCTTCCTATACTGCATTTTCTTGGCAGCATAGCCGGTGCTGCAGGGACAGGCCAGCGGTGAGTCTGCGATGTGAGCGGGCAGCTTGTGCGTCGTGAGCAGGAGCACACGGTGGGCGCCGCTCACACAAGTGGGGGGGGACAGTCCACATCACGAGCTGGAGTTTTACTCTTTGGATCTTTGTGCAGCAAGAGAAGAGTGAAATTTTGCAGCATTTGCATGTCTCAAAGAACAGAACTGAAATTCCCACTAGAACAAGGTCAGACGATAAAAGGGACATGAAAGAGGGTCTTTTTAGAAGGATGTTATTGAAAAACTTGGGCTCTGGAAGGAAAAAATGTCTCAGGGAGCTGGTAATGGGATACGGATTATATTTCCTATAGGTCACTGTCTGTATTCCTATATAGATGAGTAGTAGTGGCTGAACATGAGAACTAGCTAACAGCTGAGTTAGGCAGGCGATGTGAATGTACTGACTGTTGGGGTCTGTTTTCTTGGGTGATTATTCACATCTCAAAAATGCCATCATGACTCTGCTGTCCCCATTAGCACTCTAAAGGAGGAGGTCAAGGACCCACCGGGAACAAAGGCTGGGCTATTGCCTCTTTTCAGGCTAGATTGAGCCTGGGAGCTCACAGGGAAGATACAGCCACTCTGTAGTCAGTTTTCCATCTGCAAGAGGCTCTTCTTAGAGTGCTAAAACATCCAGCTATATTTTTGCCCTGACATATGGACTGATTAATAATTAAAATAATTTGGTGAATAGTTTAAAAAAGCGTAGTTAAAGCTCACGCAGAGAGAACAAGCAAGGTGACTTTATATCTAAAACAGAAAAATTGCAGCATTATTTTGAGCATAGTTTTTTGCCTCAGTCCTGTGAGTAACCTTTAAAAATTGTAATCATGTTTACATTTCTAATTTTATACATTTCTAATCCCATATATTTCTAATCCCATGCATTTCAATGGACATTATGCACTAAAATACATTTAATCCCATTCTCTCCTTCCCAAACAGAATCTCTGCTTCACGCCCCGATGTCTCCTTGATGGAGAATTGACCGACACTTTTTTAAGTGAGAACATAAAAAAATCTTCCAGTCTCTAAAGCTGTATTTTATTAGAACTATTTTATTAGAACAAAAACCTAATAATATAGAAAAAAGTAAATTCTGGTTTGCTGGATGACACAAATTGTATGTTAAAATTAAAAAAAAAAAAAAAAAAATTGGCGGGAACACCATCCCATTTATTTCCAGCCCAGGGGCATTAGTAGCCCTCCAGGTTACTCCAACAGCACATGGTAAAAGGAATGAGTAAGAAGTAATGAGCACCTCCTTTCTGCCCCCCAGTTGCACCCTATTACTGAAACACAGAACAAATGCTGCTTATCCACTCAGCTCCGAGCAAGCAAATTAAATGCTTCTACCGCCCGTCCTGGATGGTGATATTATTTATCTCCCAGGGATGCCGATAAGGACATTGAGCGCTGCGGAGGACTAGCTGTTAGGTCTTTGGAAAGGACCTGAGTGCTGTACAGCTCAGCACGGCGGTAGCAAAGCACCCCACCATCTTTTCGTATCCACAGTCCCAGGAAAACGCCTGCCGTCCTTATTGATTGCCGGAGGAGAGTTAAGTGCTGGAAATGGAGTCGGCGGCACTCCTGCCTGCAGCGAGGGGCCGCGCTGCTCTCTTGGCTGAGGAATAAATTGGTACATGAAGGCAAAGGTGTCAGCAGGACCCTGCCACTTTGCAGATGTTGTACAGTTAAACGAGGCTCGGGGACGGAGTGCAGGGATCCCCACCTTGCTCAGTAATAAACTTGGTGATCACAATTAGCATTTTGTCTTCTTTATTGCAGATAGCACTTCTTTTCTCAGCTGTCTTCTCTGTAGGTTCCAGATGTGCTCTGAAAAGGCATGCCAGGTCTGCCTCAGGAGACAAGAACATCCATTTTTTTAAGACATGTAGCTATCTCTAATCGTTTATGTACCTGCACGGTTGTAGATATTTTGGGCAGTCTCATATGAGTAATAAAACGTGGTTTTAGGATTAGTTTGGACCTGTTTGTGGGTCTCATTCACAGCTGATGTGGTGATGGACGAAGCCGAGGGGGATGTGGGACAGGGGAGATCTTCCTGGATTGTGGCATGACCACATAATCTCTTTTATTAATTAATCAAACTCCTTTTTAAGCTGATTTGGTTTATGGTGTACTTTGGTCTCTGCTGTCCTTCCTGGGAGGCTATCCAAGAAGACGGTGTCTTATAAGGAGCTCTCAACTTCTTAACCTTTGCTATTCCTTCAGAAAATATATAACTTACTCCTTGGCAATGTCATCCTTAAACTTGACTACTTCTTTCCTCCTGATGTCGACTCCTTTTTCTCCCTATCCCACCTAGCCTTATCTCGGCATTTAAAGATATATGACATAAACCTGATTTTTTGGTTTCAGGGTAATTAGTAATATATTGGACCTATTGTTTTTTAAAAAGGAAACCTCAGGTAAGAAGTGTAGTATCAACGCGAAGTCTAATTTTTTATGCCAGTGTTATTTTGGAGTGATTCAGTATATGTGTCTGCAATGTGACTAGAAGGTTGATAAAGTAATTACCGTTTTTATGAATCTTGGAGTTATTATTCCCTTAGTACAAGCCCTTGTAACTTGTCAGCTTCAGAGGGAACATTCATCACAATTTTTTTTATGGTGACACGATATGAAAATGGCTTATGCAAGAAAATTCAGCTTACATGTTCTAATAACTGCTTTCAATTTGTTCTTCTCATCAGCACCATTAATATGCAAATATGGTACAAAATTATGATGTGACATTATAGACCTATTCGCTATATTCTACTTTGTATATGATACTTGCCATTCTTCTGGAAAAATACAAATCATATGGAAGAAAATAATAATGACCGTAATCGTTGTTCACCATAACCATGACAAAAGAAAGGTAGAAAAGGAAAAATTAATATTGGAAAAGAGAATTAGACCTCTGGGTCAGCCACTGACAGGCGTCATTTTTAGGTGACTGAAATGTATCAGTAATGTCCCTGGAAAGCATTAGTTTACTATATGTTGGTTTTCTATTGCATGAGGCAGAAGATCATATTGACAGTCAGGTTTGTGATTTTGTCTGATTTGCTCTGTTGTACTATTTTGCAATATATTTACATAAAATTATTTTTAATGAAATCTATTCCTGTTTGGCTGCAGCAATAATACATAAATAGGCTGTTACAATATTTGTATTTGTTTGTAAACTTTACCTTCTCAGTAAATATGAAACTTTTGAAGTATTTAGATAAATGCTAATTTAGTATCCATCTTTAATCAGTTAAAAGAAATGTCAAGAAAACTGTACAGGATATGCACAGAATTAGCGTGTGTAGAAAACCAGAAAGATACGAAAAGAAGAAAGCAGTGTTTCCAGCGGCTAATTTGAGATATCCATCCCTGGTTTCTGTGAATCCACAGACTGTGGGGTAAAAATAATTTGTTAGAAATATCAATAGGCAGTAAGAAAAAGCAATGTAAAAAACAATACTAGGAAAACAATCTTTAACCACGGGGTCTAGCTACCTGCTGCTTTTTAAATTTTCAGAACCACGATACCCCAGCCTGAGGATGTGTAACTTTGACATGTTACTTAAAAATGTTTTTCTTGGGCTAAGAAAAACAATGCAAGAAAGGCAGTGCATTAGGTAATACTACAGGAAAGTTGCATTGACTTAAAATCAGTTTTATTTTACAACCATATATTAATATAATTTCCAGTTCTGTTTGTTTTATTCTTTAATAACCCCACTGGCAGGTGAGCCTGAACATATCTATCATTTTCTTCTAAGCTTCATCTGATGGCAGTGATTATAAACTCCATCACTGGATCCTCCCTGCAAGACCCAGACACTAATGTGAGATTTATGAAGTATTTAATTACTCGCTCTAGAACTGAGATCCAACAACCGCCCTTCATCTGCTGATTTTTTGGCTAAAGGTTACCCAGACATCTAAGGATCTGCAGAAGTTCCTTGTTCTTCTGGAAGGAGGTACCTGGCTGGAAGTGCTCCTCCAGCATTTCTGAAACATGCGGGTACTGGGATCACACCATTATAAAACACACAGGTACTGGGATCATGCTGGCAACTTGTTTATTTGCCCTTTCTCCTCCCAGGAAGCCCCAAGGGCTGCTCCTGGCCGGGGTGAGAGAGCAGGGCAAGGACGCACTGCGTATTCTGAGCAAAACACTGCAAAAAGTAGTGATTTCCTCCAATAGTCCCAAAATCTAGAAACACATACCAATAGAGAAAACTCTTTTTTTTTTTTTTTATTTCATGTGTATTTATGTTCTATCGTACAGTTTTTAAAAGACCATCAATAAAGCCGCATGGCATCCTGCAGGATTTCAAGTTTTTTTTAAGATGGTGAAAGTTCAGGTCAGGTGTGATTAATCAGTTGCCTCCTCGGGGGACTTGGTGGAAAACACCTGGACCCTGTAAAGACTCGGGAGGCGCGGACGGAGGAAGAGAAGCGGCAGCTTTTATGATGCTGTAAGAGAAAGCAGCTTCTGGGATTTCGTGTGGGAAGAATGAATAATGAGAAACACAGAGCTGTGGAGAATGAACGGGGTGAGTGGTAGAAGCTTAATGATATTTTGAAAAAAATGATACAGTTTTGGGGGTGAAAGGAGAGAGCCATCTTAACTAAGGGTGGCTTAGGGTTCAGAAAAGGAGTGCTGCTTTTTATTCTTATTGAGGGCAAAGCTAGTAAGGGTCTGGGAGGTGCAATGGGAAAGGACACTTCTTGAGAGAAGGCTCGAGGCACTGAAAGAATAGCAAATTTTGTGAAGATGAGAAAGGTAAGGCAGGGGATACTGTCTCTGGTGTAGGTCTCCAGCATTCATGCCCAAGAACTGAGGGGGCTCTGGTGATCTCAGGTGTGAGAGCTGTTCTGCTGAGAATTTAATGTGCTCATACTGTCCGTGTTATAAATTATTCTTGAAAATAGGTCTCAGGCTGAACTTGAGGGAAGAACAAAGATTATTTTCAGTGTTCAGGAAAAGTAACTTGTTGTTCAGGTTTATTTTTATGGAAGACCTGTGGAAGCAAGTTTAAACACAAAACAGAGAAACAGTCAAATTGTCTATTTATAGTTATCATTGAACTGTGATGTCTGAATGCTGTAGAGAAGCAGCAGCGCAACAGCACTGTAACAACTAGAGACACCTAAGTATGCAAAGGGAGAAAGAAAAAAACCTGCTCAGATGTCACTGGGGAAACTTGGACTGGAGCTGGTGTTGGCCCTGGTGTTTGTAAGTGGCTTGCAAAGCCTTGCAGAGCTGATAAGGTTTGCAACCTCAGAAAGACATCTTGATCATTTCTTTGAAGTCGGTCGTTAAAGCACGGTGGATATCGTGTGACGCCGAACCAGCCCTGAACTTTACTTGTACATTGATAAAGCTCCTCATGAAAAAAAAAATACTGTCTTTCTGTCATTTGGAACAAACTGTGTAAAACCTGTAATTTTTAGAGTGACTTGGATTGAAAAAAAATACACGCTTACGTTGTTCTGCTGTGTCGGAGCACTTTTGCCAAGCCAGACTGTATCCCTGGTCAAAGCAGAGGAGAATCATTTAGGTTCTTGGATATAAATGGATAGAGAAATGGGATTGACTGTCTACTTGAAAGTGATTTGTGTGTCTGGGTTGTATCAAATCTCTGTTTCCTGAGGCTTGATGCAGCCGCTTTGGAAAGCTAAGATAGTATATTTCTTAGCTTCAGGCACAGCGCGCTGTATCCATACACCTATATAATAACTATTCAAATTTTCCCCAAAGATCTCGCTCTTATTTCCTTTTATTTTTGGAGGAGAGGGAAAGGGGGAAGGCAAAGAGGATGCTGAAATAGCATCATTTAGTCAATTTGGAACAAAAACTTAAATTTGCCTCAGCTACTTACTCCAATATATTAAAATAAATGTTTCTGGCAATGTCAGCAAAATGTATCAGTCTAATCAGCATCACACAGTGGATCCCTTCTTGATATGAATGGAGAAGCACTATCTGGTGTCTGAGGCTGACTGGCAGCCGCACTGCCACTGTGCAATTTAAAATCCCAGGATTGCGTCTTGGGATGTTGTGGCGTTCCCTCGGGTCCTAGAACCATCTAAATTGCTCTTTGCTGTTTTACCCGTGCCATTCAGCACTGAGCTTTGTAGGCTGGTGCTAATCAAAACTATATTTGCCTAAGGGAAAAGGGGAGTTTTGTATCAAGCACTTCCTTCCTTTTAAAGAAGTTCAACAAATTGATATATATGTTTTAAACAGAAGTAATGGGGAACTCCACCAAAATACCTGAAAACTTCAAAGATGTTGCAATTTTGTGCACTGTTGACAAAGAAACATCCTTCAAATTTGGTCGTATCGTTATTTATTTGAAAAATGTAAGTTTATCAGACTTTCAAAACCTAGTTTTAAGTAAATGGAAGCATAAATATTGTTTAAATTTTAGGGGTAAAAACCCCAACCTTTTGCATATACTTTAATTTGAAGTAACTTGATTTTTAGGCTGCTTCTGACCTTACTTATCTCTCACCATTAATGTGCGTGGTGTACCCAAGAAAGCCAAGGTGGAGCATTAGAAGTGAAAAAGGATCACTCCAATTTGTGCAGAACAGTTGTTGTAAAGGATGTGATAACCACCTCTAGAGATATTTAGAGATTATTGGGAGTCTCCAAGAGAAGGCCCATGTCTCTAATTAGCTGTTAATTAAAATCCTGTTTATCTGGCCTGTATCCATTGGCATTTACAAACAGGATGATAACATGATGCCTCTGTAATTCTGTTTTGTTAGAAAACTTTAACTGGATTTCCTACCAGCCATTGTCACATAGCTGAACTGCTAAAACCATTTTTTTTAAATTTCTTTTCTGAAAGACGGTTATGAAAAGGGCGTGTGAAATACGTTTTTAAAAAAAACCCAAACTGAATGGACGAAATGGTCCCAAGATAGTTGCACCAAAGTAATAGTTTTCCCTTTGTCTCGACTTCTCTTGGAGTTGTTTCTTTCTTGCGTGTAGCTCGTGTTTGAGCCTGGTAAGAGCCTATTAGCAAGTGAGAAACATCAAGGTTTCGAACGCAGAATACTGAGGCTTCAGCTGCAGAGTAAATTTAACAAGAAGCTGGCAACGGAGAATAGTCTGGACCCCACTGTATATTGGACTTTATGATAACGTTGTGTTTTAAAATGCCATTTCCCACCTCAAACCCTTTGTCCCTTAGTTGCGGAGCTAATGTGAAAGCTGCTTTAATGCAGCTTGTATAATTCATTAAGCTTTTCTCCTTTCAGCAGCTGCCAGCATCTTTCATCGTCTGGTCCCTGCGGAATATAACGTAGTGCGAGGGACCGTGTTTCTGTTTGCTGATTACAGCAGTCCTGATGTTACTACATAATCTGGACCGTTGTTCTGAAGTATTATGTGTTGCACGTGGTTCTCCGTGATCATAAGCTGTAGGAGACAGGTCAGCAGAGTGCTGCTGTAATGCGTGGGAGATCATTTGCTTACAAAATTTGTTTCCTGAGGGCTTAATTGTAAAGGAAAATCACTTTTAATAAGAAGCAGGATAACTTCATAGAATCATGGACTTGGTCGTGACTTACCACCAGCTGTTTTTAAGCCTAGGTAACTTGTTGGTATTTTCAACTTAAGTTTTGTTTATAAGAACTGCCATGAGTGAAAAATTTTTTTTAAAAAAAAAAAAAAAAAAAGAAAAAGGCAAGCATGTGTGTGCCATATTTGTTGAGTTAGGCACAGCATCTATGGATTTTTTGCTCAAGTGGTTTGTTCCCGCCTTCCATCTTTAACAGAGGTTTATTTTCTTCAGCAAATAATTCTTGTTGATTTCTCAAGACAGATTTCAAAGGATTATTAAACTTTTCCATTAACTTATTTCCGGGAGGTTTGAGCACCCTCCCGGAAAGAGGTGTAATCAGGAAAATAAGTTAGACTTTTCAAGGTAATTGTTGGGTTGTTTTTATTGCTTTTCAGTAATTGTTCTATGCAAAATTGTCTGAATCCTCCTGGAAGCAGAGGCCAGAGACTGGTCCTGACACATGATCTGAGGGACTCCTTGGTGCAAATGTCCTCTCTCATGTGGGGAAGCTTGTGTTGCCAGCTGTGGGGTGACGTGGTTTCAGAGGGAGTGTGCAGTCCCTAGCCGAAAGCTCTAGTTTGGTTCCTCCCCTGGGAGATAGAAATTTTGGGTGAACTGTCTTCCTTAGCTGAGGAGTTTGACGTGCGCTTCAGTGGCTTTGACACAGTCACTCAAACCAACTGACTGCTGTAGAAATGCCCCACCAGCATGGTTTGAAAGGAAAACAGTAAGCCAGTTCTTATGTACCTAATGGACATTGATGCCAGCCTTGTGGAGAAAGCTCCAGCCCGCAACTCTCGTGGACGGAGGAACACACAATGTATTAAATCAGAAGTACCTGCTCCAGAACGAGCGAGGCTTTAAGCCCATATGGGTAGCATTTGTCATTAACTTTAACCCAGGCCAGTCTTTCTACAGCGTGCATCCTGTGGAGCACCAGTGCTGGGGTTGTTCAGGTGTCCCTGAACAGACACCTGCTACACAGAGACCTGCTCCCTTAGCTGGGGGTTTCTGTCTCCGCTGCTCTGGACCCTTTTTGTGGCATCCCTAATATCACTAGCAGAGACTGAGACTGCATAATGCAGCATCTTCTGGCTCTGGGCATGGTGTTGTTGCTGGTTCAGCGTGTTTTTATTTCACTACAAGAGTGGGAAGCATGAATCAGAAGCTAATACACTTGACTGAATGTGAGTGCACGTGCCCTGCTCACATCCTTGGTTTCATAAAGCTTGTAACAAATAGTCTGAGTGGCCAGATCTCTTTTCTCCCCCCCCCGCTACCCCCCCCAGGGTAAAGAATTTCTTTCTAATATCTGATCTAAATCCACCTTCTTCCAGTTTAAAACTGGTATCCCTTGTACTATCACTGCACTCCGTGATAAAGAGTCCCTCTCCACCTTTTTTGTAGGCCCCTTTAAGTACTGAAAGGTTGCTATAAGGTCTCCCTGGAGCCTTCTCTTCTCCAGGCTGAACAACCCCAACTCTCTCAGCCTGTCCTCATAGCAGAGGTGCTCCAGCCCTTGGATCATCTTTGTGGCCCTCCTCTGGACCTGCTCCAACAGGTCCGTGTCCTTCTTATGTTGGGGGCCCCAGAGCTGGATGCTGGACTCCAGGTGGGGTCTCTTGAGAGCAGAGTGGAGGGGCAGAATCACCTCCCTTCACCTGCTGGCCATGCTGCTTTTGATGCTGCCAGCACACATTGTCAGCTTATGTTGACATCCACCAACACCCCCAAGTCCTTCTCCTCATAGCTGCTCTCAGTCCATTCTTTGCCCAGCCTGTATTTGTGCTTGCGATTGCCCCGACCCACATGCCGGATCTTGTACTTGGCCTTGTTGAACTTAATGAAATTCACGCAGGCCCACTTCTCCAGCCTGTCCAGGTCCCTCTGGATGGCATCCCTTCCTTCCAGCACGTCGACCAATTCACACAGCTTGGTGTCATTGGTAAATTTGCTGAGGGTGCACTCGATCCCACTGTCCATGTCACCAGCAAAGATGTTAAATAGTACCGGTCCCAGTACCAACCGCTGAGGAATGCCACTCATCACTGCTCTCTATTTGGACATCGAGCCATTGACCGCAACTCTGAGTGCGGCCATCCAGCCAATTTCTTATTCACTGGGTGGTCCATCTGTCAAATCCATGTCTCTCCAATTTAGAGACCAGGATATCATGAGAGACAGTGTCAAATGCCTTGCACAAGTCCAGGTAGGTGACATTAATTGCTCTTGCTTTACCTACCAATGCTGTTATGCCTTCATAGAAGGCCAACAAATTTGTTCAGGCATCATTCGCCCTTGGTGAAGCCGTGTTGGCTGTCACCAATCACTCCTTATTTTCCATGTACCTTAGCAGAGTTTCCATGAGGATCTCTTCCATGATCTTGCCGGGCACAGAGGTGAGACTGACTGGCCTGTAGTTGTCTGGGTCTTCCTTTTTTCCCTTTTTAAAAATTCCCTTTTCCAGTCAGCAGGAACTTCACTAGACTGCCATGACTTCTCAAATGTGATAGATAGTGGCTTAGCAACTTCACCTTCCAGTTCCCTCAGGACCTGTGGATGAATCTCATCAGGTTCTATGGACTTGTGCACCTTTAGGTTCCTCAGGTGGTCTTGAACCTGGTCTTCTCCTACAGTGGGTGGTCCCTCATTCTCCCAGTCCCTGCCTTTGCCTTCTGCAACTTGGGTGGTGTGGCTAGAGCCCTTGCTGGTGAAGACTGAGGCAAAAAAGTCATTGAGTACCTCAGCCTTGTCTGTGTCCCAGGTGACCAGGTCTCCCATTTCCTTCCGGAGAGGGCCCACATTTTCCTTAGTCTTCCTTTTGTCACTGACATGGCTATAGAAGCTTTTCTTGTTGCCCCTGACACCCCAGGCCAGATTGGCCTCTATCTGGGCTTTAGTTTTCCTAATGATGCGAGAACCTTGGCTTTTCATGGCAACACTAACCCGATTCCTGGCTGCTTGGACAACTTCTCTGTATATCTCCCAGGCTACCTGTCCTTACTTCTGCTTCCTGTAGGCTTCCTTTTTCTGTTTGAGATTGTCCAGGAGCTCTTTGTTCATCCACGCAGGCCTCCTGGTGTTTTTGCCTGACTTCCTCTTCGATGGAATGCATTGCTCCTGAGCTTGGAGGAGGTAGTCCTTGGTGGTTTTCAGCAGTGTTAGGTTGATGGCTGGACTCGATTACCTTAAAGGTCCTTTCCAAGCTAGACGATTCTATGATTCTAATATTAGCCAGCTTTCTTGGGCCCCTCTTCCCTCCAGGGCTTTATCCCACAGTACTCTGCCAAGCAGATCCCTGAAGAGGCCAAAGTCTGCTCTCCTGAAATCCAGGGTAGCGAGCTTACTGTGCGCCCTCCTTGCTGCCCTTAGGATCTTGAACTTCACCATCGTATGGTCACCGTAGCCAAGGCTGCCCTTGAGCTTCACATTCCCCACCAGCCCCTCTTTGTCGGTGAGGACAAGTCCAGCATGGCCCCTCTCCTCATTGCCTCCTCTATCACTTGGAGAAGGAAGTTATCATCAGTGCATTCCAGGAACCTCCTGGATTGCTTATGCCCTGCTGTGTTGTCCCTCCAACAGATATCGGGGTGGTTGGAGTCCCCCATGAGGACCAGGGCTTGTGAATATGAGACTGTTCCTATCTGTCTATAGAGGGCCTCATCCGCTCAGTGTTCCTGGTTGGGTTGCCTGTAGCAGATACCCACTGTAATGTCACCTATCCCTGCCCTCCCTTTAATCCATACCTGTAAGCTCTTGGTTGGCTTCTTATCCATACCCAGGTGGAGCTCCATGCACTCCATGCATAATCCTTTATCTTAGTTTGGAAAGCATAAGGCATTTACTTTTCATCTCCCTTCTTTTAACATATATTCTTGTAAACTTACTAAAATAAAATGAAGAAGCAAACTGACATTCTTAGGTAGCTGTAGTGATAAAGTGCCATTCCGTTAATGAAGACAGTGGTGACATGAGGAGCTCAAAAAGAGTACTTGGTGAGGAACAGATCCGTTTTCTCTCTTCACTGTGGTTTTCTCAGGCACTCTGTAGTGCGCTTTTACAAATAAATCCACTGGAAACAGGACACTGCTGCTCTTGCTGTGTTAGCTGGCAAGCGTTAATGTCATCTTGAGCAAAGCTCTTTGCGTAATTTATGCTAATCTTATGAAAGTTTTATAAAAGTAACAACTCTGTAGTTCTTTTGTATGTAATTTTGCTAAGGGGAAGATCCCATCCCTTTTGAAGTTGGTGGCAAAATGCCATTGGCTCGTTCAGCCTTTAAATCTTCCATGTATCAACAAGACCGTACAAGTAAATAACCTTTTCTTTCCGTGACTTTGACTAAACCTCACTACACGCACACAAGTTTTGCAGAACATTAAAACCAGGCAAAATGCAGCACGTCCTATTTATACGTTGAAGAATTCCAATTTTCTTCAAAGCCAGATCTTCTGCAGTATCATACAATTACTTTCACCTGCATATATGCTTTTACTTCTAGGACTTGCCTTAAATGTGTTTAAAAGATAGGATGGAATTTCTACCAGGAGATAGCATGAAAGATCAAATGTTTTCCCTGTGTTCATTTTCTTTATCTCTTTAGAAGGCTTAGAGACAGCAGCAGGTAATTTGGGGTCTACGTTTTTGAAGAACTTCAGCCCCTAGCTGTTCCCATTACTGAACCAAGCCGTCAGAAAAATGTGGTCACTTCGTAAGGATGTCTAACGAGAGCTGGCTTCTTTTGGGGGCAAGGAAAAAAAAAAAAAAAAAGGCTGTTCATCCTTAGCTTCTACTTAAATGAAAATTGAAATAACCTAAAAAGAGGAAAAGCAAAAAGGGAATAATATTCAGCAAACGTGGAATATATGTATGATAAGGGAAGTAACCCCTCCAGTAGGATTATAAAAGAGAGGAAAATGTGGTTTTGCCTCTCTTTGTCCTTGTGAGCTCGAGTAATTAAAAAGGGGCAGCAGGCTTGGGTTTGGCAAACGGGAGGAACGTGTGCTGGCAACGCTGGGGGGGGCTTAGTCCTATTTTTTAGAGGTCATAAAAGTCCTTTCCTGAGTCTAGTTTGAGAAAACGTTACACGATGCCTTTGGTGGCTGCAATTGCAAACAGGTCATCAGTTGTTTAAAAGCAAGACATGAAGTCTGGCAAAAATAGCGAGTGTCTGCTGGATTGTGAAAGTTGAATTTGGAGGAAGGTGAGGTTTCTCACTCCGAATGTGTTCTCACACTGAATTTGTCACATATCACATTCCTCCTCTTCATCTTTTCTCTCAATGATACTAAACAAAACGCCATCAACATTTCTTAGAACTAAAAATGTTTGCTACCACTCCAGCATTTTACTTAAAGAAGAAATGTGGTTTCGTTTCCTTAGATGGAGGACTTGTTTCCTTGCATATCCTGTATTATCAAAACCTTATTAAAAATTAAGTAGGCCTCTTAAAAAGGCAATCTAGATTTTCATAGCTCCATTCCCCAGATTCATCCTCTTGGCTCCGCAGCTCTCAGCTTTGCGTTGGTGGCATCCGGCGCTGCGAACCCCGACTGCCAGGCTGCCTTCGCAGCCGAGGGACTGCTCGAATGAGTCTGTGAGTCCCAGGCCACGTAACTTTGCGTTAATTTGGAAAACCAGGATAATAAACAGATTCAATTCTGTTTCTGTTTGTTTGAGCTTCATTTGTGGCTTTGTTATTTTCCTTTGCATAGTATCTGCCCTGTAAGGTGTAGTCCAATAAAGCCATGAAATTCACTTCTCTTCACTGTGGATATTAAATGTGTAAGTTTGAAGCTGGTGGGAGGAACAGCAAGTGAGGTTAAACTTTAAACTTTTCTCCTCTTCTTTCTGAAATGGCACTGCTCAAAATTTCCAGGAGACTTAAGGAAGAAGCTAATATTTTAATTGCCTTGTATCTCTCCAGCTGAGATTAATAGCACTGTCAACGCATGAGATGACGTGAAGCTGAAATACCGGCAGGAAAATACACAGCCACAGCCTCACCGGTTCCCTCTGAAGGGCCAAATCCTGCTCCTTTGAGTCCGTCACTGGCTGCGCATTATGGAGATTTAAGGCCAGCTGGTCATGGTTATGTTATACTGCCGTTGGACTAGATGGTCATTGTAGGTCTGTTCTAACTGAACTATTTTGTTCTGTGTCACCTACCCTCAGCTGTAACACGAATGTGTGTATATACATAAATATAAGAACTTGCTCTGTAATTCCTAGTGGAAAATCCATAACTTCTGTGGAAGGAAAACAGATTTATAACTGGGTCCCTGTGCCTGAGCCATCTGCCGGGGCACTGAGGATGTGGGGAACCATCGGTGGAGCTGAGTAGCAGATACTTTACTGAGGGGCTTTCAGGTGGGTTTGAAGCTATCTGCTGGTTTCACTTGGAACCATACTTCTGAATCTGGGGCCTCCATTTCTTATACTGAGCAGTGCCCCCTTGTAATTATTGTTCTGCTGGCGTGTGTATGCATCATTGCTTATGTTGTAAACCTGAAGGACACCACAACTAAGTGGGAAGGCACGTTGCTCTTAGTTTGGGGATTTTTTTTTTCCCCCTCTACTATGGGCATAAATTAGAAATGTAGAATAGTTAGAGTTGGAAAGGACCTTAAAGACTATCTAGTTCCAACCCCCCTGCCATGGGCAGGGACACCTTTCGCTAGACCAGGTTGCTCAAAGCTCCATCCAGCCTGGCCGTGACATTCTTCATGTTGACTCTTCAGCTGTACATTGGGAATATTAAAAAAAAAAAAAAAAACAGCATTTTTTTTTCTTTTTTTCTTCTTTAAGTGAAGAAATGTTAATAACAGAGAAAGAAAACATCAAAATTTGCTATTTGGTGTTTGCTCCTCTACGTGCGTTTAAGGTTGTCAGCTGGCAGGGGGTGTTCAGCCCAAACAGATGTCCCTTTTCTCAATTGGAGACCGAATGCAGAGGGATGAACTGGATTTTTCATTGCTCATATTTCTCGGGAGAGAGAAAGTGATGTGAAACTTCGTTTCTACATTACCAGAGAGAAAACAGCTGTTTCTGCGAGCTTCGGCTGCCCATTTCCAGCCATCCTTCTGCTCGGCGCTGCCTCTCAGCCTTGCTGCCAGCGAGGGCCGGCGGTTGGTACCGCGCACGGTACGGGCAGGAGGACACAGCAGAGGGTGGGAGAGCTGGCATTTGTGGTGCCTTATAGCATCAGTACAGGTTATTAGATTTACTTGTGTAACTAATGGATTTTGTAAGTTGAACTCACACTTGAGGTGATGCTCGTCTCGAAGTCCCTAGCAAGTACGTGTAAGAGGGTCGGGGTTTTTAATAGTATCTGCAACTAATTTGTGTCTCTTATTCAGAGGACGGAGCAGGTGTAAGATATGGTACAAACGTTTCTTACCCTTGCTCTTGGCAATGGAAGTTGACAAAGATCGCTTGGAAAAAGGAGGAAAAGATAGGCTACTTAGAAATAATAAAATATAGCTATGTTTGTATTTTATTCGTCATTTTAGGAGATGAAGGGATGAATCTGCAGAATAATGCACATTATTGTGAAGAAGTCCTAGTTACAGTCTCCTTTTTTTCTGCAGTAAGAGAGATGGATGTGAGCTTAGTCTCCCGGTTTTCTTTACCCTGGTGAATTCCAGTCGTGATTCATTCTCACTAATGAGATCAAAGCGCAGAGTTCCCTTTGCACTAACACACTACCTCAGAGACATTAATTGCTTCTCCAAAATATATGTATGTTGGCAAACCCACAGAGCTTCATTTTGTTTTTGCAGGTGCTTACCCAACCTTTGAGCTTGGAAAAAAAAAAAAAAAAATATTTTATTACAGTTTATGCCAAATAAATGGATGAGAGATTACTTTCCAGCTTAGCTGACGTGAAGCAAACCCTGGCAGGTAGGAGCTCTTGGTGAGTGTAGCCAAAGGTCAGTCCTGGGCTGGGTGTGGGAGCTGGTGTAGGACATGCTGATAGAGATAAGGGTGATGAATTCTTATTTTCGAGCCTGAGATACTGATAGGGCAGTAGAACCGACAGGATAGTAGCATAATGCCTTTTCTAAATGGGCTTAAATAGGATTGACACTGAAAAGGTGTTGGCAAATCATGGCTTATTCACTTCCACTTTTGTCAAGTGTATTCCAGTTCATCTAAATTGGTTTTGACTGTTACCGTGCATCAGAAAGGTTGACCTATAGGGCANAGGGACTTAAAGCTGCTTAGTTCCCTTGAAAGCAGGGGAGGAGGTGGGTATCAGTAGCCCAAGCTGATAAGGTATGAGTTAAAAAAAAAAAAAAAAAAAAAAAGCTAGGCTGGTCCAGTTGTTTCATTATGCAAGTTAAATTCCAGCAGATGTGTATCGCAGGTGTAGATGATCAACGCTTTATGACAATCCTGTTTCTAATTTTCCTCTAATTTCCTTGATTGCTTATGAGTTAATTGTGTGTGTAGTGATAGAAAGACTTCAGAATGCTGCTTCATCACTTAATTAAGAATAAATCAACACATTTTAAAAGGTGGTAAAATAGTTTTAGGCTTTTATTTGTGTTTTGTTGAGCGGTAACTGCTTTTTCAAATTTTTTTCTTCTTCTGAACTCAGTGCTCTGCAAACCTGATATGTGATTGGTGATTGGCTACTGAATTGGAAGTTAACTGATTAAACAACTGTTAGCGTGCTAACTGAGAGATACTCATATTTCTGAATCTCTCAAACACCTTTGCACTGCTTGTGTAAAGAACACCCTGACTGAGTGATGCTTTGGTTTTAGTTCACTAAGGAGTTTACACGAGTATAAATATAATTGCACCTCTCTTTGCCAATTGATTTTATTACAGTGCTTAATGGTTTGTTGAATAGTTTATAGGATAATGAATGTCATTTTCTTGTATTATACCATAAATAACTTGGCAAATTTTTAATTAGGATAATCATGGTAGCTTTCTCTGCTGCTGTAATCAAGCTTTGCTTTGTGCATCCAAGAACTAATGTACATCTATATCAAGTTAGACCAATTACGTTTTTCCAGAGAGTACAAGTTTTTTTGTTTGTATGTTTGGGGTTTTTTTTTTTTTAATAGCACTTTCCTTCTTGAATCTTGGCTCTGCTTCTGTTGAAATGATAATTAGCTCCATCGGATGAGTTTTAATTGCTTTAATATTCCGATTAGAAGAATGCAGAGGACACAAGTTTTGTTCCATGAAACACTTTGAAGTTTGGCTTTCTGTAGCATTTGAAGAAAATCAGGCATTTCATTGTTTAGTGTGTAAAGAAATTTTAAAAAACACTGGTAAAGTTAAATGCTTACTTTGGTTTCAGTTGTAAACTTAAAGCGTATTAGCAGTTTTAGAAATTAAAAATGCAGAAAAAGAGAAGCAATTCAAGCAAAAGTTTGGAAGTGCTTCAAGGACTACATGGAATGATCTCCTGTTCGGCGGGACCTGATGTGCGAGCCCATACCTCCAGCGCAGGTTGGAGGTTCCCGAGGGTCCCCAGCTCCCAAGGGCTGGCAGGACGGCGTGCAGTGCCCACAGAACCGCCGATGCTGTTATCATGGCTTTGGAAAGCACTTCCATGACCACAGCACTGTATGTGAGGAAATAGTTTCCATTTGCTTCCTGGGCTACCTCCACTTCATTCGTTTACTGCCTATATGTTTACTCCGTATGTGGCTTATAAGTGTATGACAGGTCTTTCCAAAAGAGGTTTGGTACCAAAGTAGTGCTGTGGATCTCACACTGACAAAAGAGGTCGCCCAGATGGAACCTGTGTCCAAGGAAACAGATTTATACAGGCACTTCATTTTTGTGTGGAATCCTGCACTGTTCAGTTCAACGGTATTCTTCTTCTTTCAGGCCAGAATTTCAGTAGCGCAGTGCAGGGCAGATCTGACCCATGCTGGTACGTACGCAGGTGCGTGGAGGAAGCCTTGAAGTCGGTGGGAGGCAGTGTGCAGCCGCAGTCGAGGGTTTCGGTTAATGTCTCAATTTCAGTTACTTTCTTCTGCTTTTATAGTTTGGAGATCAACCTGAAGAGGGCAAAAGTGCTCAGGGCTTCTCAGTGCCTTGAAAATACTACATTTACATCTTGAGCTAAGATTGTTAAGAGCTGAAAGCCTTAGAAAGCTGTGTTGTGATTCAAGAGTGAAATATTGTCCTGTGTTTGACTTGTTATCTTCTGGAGGTCTTACGGAGGGACGATCTAATGACTTGCAGAAGAGACAGCAGGACAGATACTTGCAGTTATTGTTACATCCCTCCTGCCCCATGCCCATCTCATGCTGCTGTACCTTGAGCACGTGCTTGTTTGAGCGTTTCAGAAGTTCCTGGTTGGAAGTTTTTTCAGTTAAGTGCACTTAATCAGAAAAAAAGCCTGTTTGTCAAAAAGTGAAACATCTTGCATCTACATGGAAAACATACCACTTCTAGTGAAACTTTTAATGAAGAAGGGGGGCCTTGGGTTCGTGAAGGAATTCTTGACAAGAAAACAATTCTAACTCTTAATTTTGCTCTTTTGAGCAAGAAGCCATTTTCTACCACCTACAACTTCATAAAACATTCATGAAGTTTCTGTCTTACCATACTGCTGTACTACAATGACAGATCTACAGAAAGGCCAACTCCTCTTCTCCACAGAAACCAGCAACTTGGACAGATTCAAATTTATTGTTTCCGCTATTACTTTTGTAAAGGTAACCGAGGGACCTAGCTTATATTAAGGGCTGCCTGGTTTTGTGCTTCTACTATAGTTGGCAATATAAGCACCCATTTCCTTGCTAAGATTTGGAAGTTGTTAATGTGGCTTTCACTGCATTGCGGAAGGTTTTTTCAGCTCTGCGGCCGCCACAGAGCGAACATGCCGAGCTCTAGCTGCTTGCTCGCTGCAGTTTTGCAATTATGTCATCAAATACAAATCTAAACATATGGTCATTTCTATAAAATACGGAGCGTGAGAAAACTGGAGAGAGCAATGATGAGTCGGAAAAAAATCCAGTGGAAATAGAGTTAAATGTCAATGTCTGCATTGTGCCTAGTTAATATTTCACAAGAACGCCGTCAACTTGTTATAGAACCCAAAGGATTTATACATTTTTCTGACAGATGATCATGATTCCCATCAGTACACTTAATGCCAACATCTGTAGGGTTCCACCTAATTTGGGAAACAAATATATTCTGTCCTCGTCAAGAAAGAATACTTTGTATGTTCCAGGAAATACTTATTACTTTAGGGTCATTGCAATTAAGTGGAGGACAGAGATTTTTAAAGGGGTATGGCACAGTAACATTATGCTTTCCTTTTGGCCGCTGTTTTTAAATGCAAGTTGGCTGATGCCAGCTTTGGGTCTTCGTAACGCAGTGAAAAAATGCTATTGATAACAGCTCTGAGAAAACACATTAAATTAAAGTGTAAACATGCTCATTAATACAGACTATGGAAAGTTTTGGTCATACCATCTGTGCTTTATGGATCAAGAATGTTGGGAATGTATTATCTATAACAGCTTTATATCCTATTCATAACTTTAAGCTCCACTGCAATTTTATTTATTTATTTTATGCCTTTATTGGTCCTTAGGGAAAGTCTCTCAAAATCTAGCTTTTCTAACCTTCTTTACATTAAATCGTGGTCAGTTTAGATACTAATTCACAAGGACACCTGCGTAAACATTCTTTTTTCCTGTGTCTCTTCTAACATCTTCATAGATGGTGAAGATAGTCCCTTAGGCCTTTGTTTCATTCTGCTAAATAAATAAATTCCACTTGATCCCTTCTCTTGGTGATCTTTATTCCCCAGATGATATTTCAGCAAGCTGGAATTCTTAATTATTTATGTGGGTGTACTAATACTCAAGGAAAAGTTATACTTCATGTTGTGCAGAATTAGTTTGGTATGTCTGTCTGGGTTAATGATATAATTGCATGCCTAGAAGGGGAAAAGCCTGACCAAATATTACGAAAAAATGATAACGGAATGTCTCATGAACTATTTGAAAAATAATAGAAAGTGCAGAAAGTGGGAAATGTTAGCTTGTATCTGGCAAGACAAAAGAAATGCATCTTGAGTTTATTTAAAGAGGTCATTACTTATGGAACAGTCATAAAATGACTTTCCTATAATTTGTGTAGTTCTGCAGATTTCTGTTATTCATCACTTCTAAGTTATGTAAAGTAACTATCTAGGTTAAGTTCACTGTTGCTGAATTTTAATGTATGCAGTGCTTAAAGCAATTACCTTCAGTGTTGGGGGGAAAAATAGGAATTTTTCATGAAGTAGTCTTTCTTATATTGGTGGCTTTTCACCAAACCATGATTAGAAAAACTTAGAAAGATTTTCACCTGCCAGAGGATGCTAGCTGGGATATTTTTTTAAATAAAATGTTTGCTTTTGAATGATAAATGTCCTATTATGTACTGAAATGTCAGCCTTGAGTTTGTCTTGGTCTAGTGTTCTTTCGACAAGACAAGGAAGCACAGCGGTGTCTATCAGTGAATCTGATCAGAATAAAAATGAACTTGTAAGCCAATAAAGTGAGTCCAAACCACTTTATTAGAAGCAGCATTGAGTTAAACAGGAGCGATCCTGCATTTGGTTTTAAATGATGAATAGGACTTCAGTTTCAAAGGTTATTTTTCTGTCTACTTGATGTAAACTTAGTGTAGCGCTGATAAAAGGTTCCTTCTGACTCACCTGATTCCTCTGTGGATTTTGGATGTGCAGAGGTCCAGTTTCTAAGTGTATAGAAGACATCTCACACAAGCGGGTAGCTCATTGGGTTGCTCTTTGTTTTGCCTTCATCTTGATGACTTTCAATATTTTTAACTTGTCTCTATTTTCACCTCTTTCTTATCTCTCTTAACTCCAAAGTAATTTTCTCTTGGTTTTGCTTCCTTAACAACGGTACCATGGGACTATTGGCCTTTTCCCTCTTCAAATGAGAGACACTACTTTCCTCCCGGTGGCTTTTCTGGGGCATCATTAAGTAATGTCACCTGGTAGAAATGAGAGAGGAGATGGTGTCCAGCGTCATGTTTGGGCCAATGCACAAAACCAGGAGGACCAAACAATGTCTTTGTTGTCCTTGCTGAGGTCAGGCACAGTAGGGGAGTGAAACCATGAAAAGTGGTTCTCATGCAAGTGTCCAATAAAAGCCTTAAATATCTGATTTTCCAGAACCTAAAGGGGGCCTACAGGAAAGCTGGGGGGGACTCTTTATCAGGGAGTGTAGTGATAGGATGAGGGGTAATGGTTTTAAACTGAAAGAGGGGAAATTTAGATTAGATATCAGGAAGAAATTCTTTAGTGTGAGGATGGTGAGGCACTGGCCCAGGTTGCCCAGAGCAGCTGTGGCTGCCCCATCCCTGGAGGTGTTCAAGGCCAGGTTGGATGGGGCTTGGAGCAACCTGGGCTGGGGGGAGGTGTCCCTGCCCAGGGCAGGGGGAGGTGGAACTGGGTGATCTTTAAGGTTCCTTCCATCCTAAATCATTCTATGATTTTTGTGGGGTAAAATGGGTGGAATTTGGAAGGTTCTGTGGAAACATGGAATTGTAACTCGTTCATCTTTGTAAAGCATGAGAGATTTTACTTTTTCTCCCTAGTGCTCACAAATACACATGTATTTCTGCTGCAGAGGGTAAAATTCATTTGGAACAGCAGCTAAATCTCCGTGGGAGGTTAAACCGGTCACACGTTCACCAAAAGAGGGAAACTATGGACCTGGCTCTACCTCCTTGCTTCTCAGACTGCATTGCCCCTTTTAGATAAAATGGATTCACAGTGTGATATTTCTGATTGAATAAAGACAAAGGGAAGTGCTGCCCCAGGTCCGGGCTGGGGAAAATGCTGTTCTGACGTGGGTGTCCATCAGCACAGCAGGAGATGGAAAGAGGAAAAAGTGATCCGGCTAGTAAATGTAAGCCAATGGCCAAAATGGTTTTAAAATTATTTCTTTTGTGAGGCATAACGTAGGTAGTTTGCATGTTTATGCCTCAGTCCAGTTCTGAACAGAACCTTGAAACTTCAGCTACTCGGGCCACGAGATAGAACTGAGCTGGCATGTCCTCAGGAGGCCTCACGCTGCCCCCTCCAGTGACAGCTTAAAACATATTAGTGTTCCTGGCTGGAGATTTTGGGAAAGTCATGACCACCTATATGTGACTTATCATCTTCTCTGTCATATTCTAATGGTAAAAAAGTCCTCGGTCCATTTAGTAAAGCAATGAACAAAATACTGTGCAACAAGAGCATCTTATCCTACTTTTATTCTGCTTTTTATCTTGTGCTTCAAAGTTGTGAATGTTTTGATTGACTGTTTGCAGTATTACAATGTCATCTTCTTCTATTTCCTCAAAAGGCAGATTTCCAAAATACTTTAAGTTATCCAGTCATTTCAACGCATGTCTCGAGGGATCATCAAAATAACTTCATGCAGGTGGTGTGAGTTTAAGAAAAAGTCTTCCCCTGTGTTTTCAGCTGCATTCATCACCTTAGGTCGTCTTCAATATTCATGTCTTCTACGTGCGATACTATTTTTGTTCTTAGTGATAACGTGATTTTCTTCAAAATGAAACATATGCTTTATTTTTCTTGTCAAATTGCCCTTAAAATCTCTTGGATTTTTTTTCTGGTATATGTTCCTTCCAGGATTTGAACACTTGTTGTTGCTTAAACCTTCTTTATATTTATGATAGTGATCATTACTAGGTAGCAAATAACAGAAAAAAGCTGTTTTCTTTGTGCAGATGCACAAAGCAGCTTTCGAAAGATCTTGTTTATGTTGCTGGATCTTACCAAATGTTTCCCCCTAACCCATCATTAATTACTTCAGCCTAAATATGTGGTCTTGGGAAATATCTTGAAAACCATTGCTATGTTTTTGTTGGTTTTTGGTTTTTGTTGTTGTTGTTAATGCCACCTCAGAAAAGAAGTTGTTTAAAAATGTGTCCTTGAAACCTAGAGTGGGATTGGATGGGGAAAATATATGTCCTGTATTGTTATCAGTCAAACAGACAGAAAATGATGAAAAATTATTACTTTATTCATTCCTAAATCTCAGTTTAGTTAGACTTGATTCAATCAATATCAGTCTTCTGGTATCTGAACTTGTTTGCTTATAGTTTATTTAAACTAGTTGCAAGGTGATAATTGATCTTTGTTTTAATCATCCCACAATGGCTTCATGAGAAATACATTTGAAGAACTTAAAACAGTCATAGGAACAAAAAGCAAAAGCTGTGTGAGGGAAAGCGTGGACTTCTCTTAAGGTGAGAAGATTAATTTCTCTGCGGATCCTGTAGTTTAGGTAGACGAAAGGCAAGGCTGTGGCGGCAAGGGATGGTTCCTTCCAGCCGCGGTGGTCTCTAAGTGCACTTAGCGGTGAAGTCATACAATGTGCTTAATACCAGTTTGACACAACTTCATGGGCTGATTTAATTGCTGTCCATGAGTGATGGTGTAATAGTATCTCCAATTCAATTAAGGAACAAGGTTTTTACCACGCTTCTGAAGTGGAAGTAAATACGCAGGTCTTTGGAGCTGTCTTAGGAATTAGTGCGTCTTAGCTACTGGTGCTTGAACCTATTTCAGTGAGCCATATCTTTATTTTTTAATTATTAGTTTTTTTAGCTAAAAAAGAATAGGTGCCACCATTCTGCTGCAGGTGTGCATTCTGTGAAATGGCACTTTAAATCTACTTGAGCGTTGTTATTGAAGAGACTCAAACAGTTTAGATCTTAATTGATATTAATAGGAATAACCCTCAATGACGTGAACTTGGCAAGCCAGGAATTGCAGCTGTTCTCAGCAGTAGTGGCAGTAACAAAGATAATTAATTGTTTTTCCCCGGGAGATATATTTAGATTGTACAATCTAAATATTCCATTCCCTGAGCCCTAATTCAGGCTTGTATTTGTTCTACAAATACGGTAAGTAAAACCAAAGTTAATATTTTTTGACTACCGCACCATAATATCAGCTATTGCTCTCATTTTTTAGAAATTAATTATACAAGCCTTCAAATGATGACTTAAATAGTTAACACTGTACATGATTTTGTTAGCATAAAGTAAGTTCTAATTTGATTTAAAAAAAATAAAAATATATCTTTGCAAGAGTTGGTTTATAAGAGCTGGTACTTGAACTGGCCCCAGCAGTAAGGTACAAAGGGTATTGTATTGAATATGGCAGAGCATGTGTTCCTGGCAGAGTTTTAAACAATATTCTTGAGTGAGCACAGCTTCTTTTGCTAGGAACTTGCAGTCAGCATTATAATCCCCCTGGATTATTAAAGAATACGTCAAGGTTCAGTCTTGAAGTGCTGAAGTGCACGAGGCTGTGTTAACGGCACTATAAAATGTTAAGACCCATCGTGCAAGCGACCTCTGCCTGAGGTTTTGATTTCCAGGCTTTAAATTCTTTACGTTTCACTTAAAACATTGTTCCGAGTGGTAAGGACATTTGATGGGTGTTTCCCCCGAAGATAACCCCAAATTGCGATCCTGTTGAAATGCGGGGGACCGGGCGCACCACAACACCTGGGAAGGAGGGAGCAGACGCCGCCTGCACCCCCGGCTTCGTGGCTGGGACATTGGAAGCGGGCTGTGCACTTGGGGAGGATTTACTTCTGGTCCCGGTTCTTGAAGCTGTAACAGATACACCCACAAGAGTGTTTATTCATATGCTTTAAGTGTGTGGTTTTTATTAACACTTGTTTTAATAGGCGTTGTAAAACTCATGCATTTAAATGCTGTTCTACACAACGCCGTCGTTCTGAGCACGGGTTTCTTTCACCAGTTATTTATTTGTGCAATACTCAGTCTCTAGTGTAGGTATAATTTTGTCTGCACTGATAACATCCACCCTGAAAGCGCAACACGCGCAGGATGCTCTGCCTCCTGCTACAAGAGTAATTTCCTATTGCAGGTTTAGAATCTGTGTATCTTAAAAACCAGATAGCAGCCCCCGGGCGCGAGCTGCTGCCGTCCATGCTGGGCTGGTGATGGAGGTGGCAGTGTGGGCTCTTACTGAGCAAAGGAGCTCCACGAACACCTCCCTTTGTAGTCAACGTGTGAGGCTTTATTTCCCCCAAAACTAATATGGCACTAAAGTATCGAACTAAACATTTACTGTTGCGGTGTAAATATTTCCTAAGCTGAGCTTCTATCATATCGTGGGGTTATTTGTGCTGCTCACAAAGAGAGATACAGACTCTGCAGGAGCAAAATCTGCCCTTTATAAATGGGATGAAGCTCTTATTTTGCTTGTATCTTAAGTGAAGTCTAAAGTTTACATCATGCCTTACATACAGTAGAAGTAATAGGTATGATGAAAAAATGTTGCATGTGATCAGTAGTAGTAGGGATTTGAATGTTTTGTCCCGTATCTTCAGCCTACTGCCCAGTAAAAATACTTTGTTAGTGTATGGAAAGAAGTTACTTGAGTTCATCAATGGAGTTATTTCAAAACCCTGTTTCTCTGATTTCCCCGTGTTATTTGGACCATTATATGGCTGGAATATGAGTTGCTTAGGATGCAGTTGCGCAATCTAGGTTGGCATTCAGTTCTGCATCTTTTCAACCACAGTGGATTTGAGATGTAAACTGCTTTTGCTGGTGTCCTAAAGTAGAGTGGACTGCTCTTAATGAATCCCCCGCTGGGGGAAACTTAGAAATATGGTGACATACATAAAAATACATGTAAGCGCTAAACCTTATTTCATCACTGTGATCGTAGATCAGGCCAAACCAGCTCATTCTGGAGAGCGTGTACGTACACGTGTTTCCGAGGAGTCATAAGGATTGTGTCTGCTTCAATGATTTAGCCCAGCCACTGAGATTCTGTAGAGCAGCCGCAAAGAATAAAGAGCGCAGCACCCGAGAAACAGCCTTCTCACTAATTCCCTGACTCGAAATCACTCGCAAATGAAATCGTTCTCTGCTGTGGAGCACCAAAGCCACATCTGTCTTCTGGGGAGAATTGCCTGGTTGTATGGTTCTGCATCTCTTTCTTTCCTGCTGCTAGAATAGAATTAAAGTTGCTAAAAATATGTGCTTCCTAATACTGTTTTTTTTTTTTTTCTTCTGTGTAGGCATGTGCTATTATTCTATTCTCAAGGGAGGAGTAGCAAGGTTGTGTGTTACTTAACTGTATTAAGTGGTCCATGCTACAGAGAAACAGGAGAGCTCCTTATTTCTCGCCTGATCCAAAATCCTCTGAAGTCTTTAAATTCTTAAATAAATAAATAAATAATCAGAGGAACTTGCTGGCTTTGTTAATTTTATAGAAGTATTTTTACCTGTCGGATGAGAGGAGACTTCTGAACTGTGAACTACCAGTTTCAGGATAGCCCGTGAGAATTCACGTTTTTAGTGCAAAGGAAATTAGCAGAACAAATAGGGGCATAATTACTGCTCTTTTACAATACTGACATCATACCTAATTATGGCTTAATCTACAGAACGTACTGTTTGTTTAATAAGTCCCAGCAGAGATAGTTCAAGCATATGTTTTCACATCACCTGGAGGTAGCTGGGAACGACTGTGGCAACACTGTCAAGAAAGTGACAGTTTACAAGATTTTGCACGTTTTACGGGATACGCCATGGCTCACCTTCGATATGCATGAAATCACTTGGAGGTAAGCGGTAATAAACATTTAGAGCCAAAGTAGCTCAGTGCAAAGAGCGTCTTTGTTCCCCTTTATTGTGGTAAAACCAAGACATAATTTTCTTCGCACAATCTCGGCAGCCAGCAAAGCTGGTAATAAAATCCTCAGCACCCCTCCTGCTCAAGTGAGATCTGGTTATTGCTAACAAAGGTTAAACATCGATCATCCCTTTGACCTGCTGAAATGATGATATCTGCAGATTTTATCCTGAGTTTACTACCTAAGGATGTCTCTTCTTGCTTTTTATTTAAAGCTGGCCAATTTTTCCTGAACGTGAAGCTTTTGGTTTCCTCTCCTGTCTCCTCAGCCATCACTTGAATTCTAATTATTGTTTCCCATGTGAGGAAAGCCTCAAAAGTATCTTAGTTTTTTGGACAGAGAGGGGACAAAGAGGAGCCTGAGTCTGTATTTGTGTTGGTTTTCCTCCAGCTGGTTTTCTTGTAAGGTGGGACCTTCCTCTGCGAAAGCTGTGGTATTTCGTGTTTATTCAGGTGCCCACTAACTCCTTACTCAGCACATCGGGCTTGTGAGTCTGATTTCCGTGGCTGCAGTGGAACTTTTGAAAAGTTAGGATGGCCTTGGCCACCCTTCAAGCCTCAGATACCAGGACAGTTTGAAGAAAGCAGTTAAGTTAAAAATGAAATTATTTCATTCTTGGTTTCCGCACAACTAAAAATTTCAGCACCCGTGTGGAATCCTGCATACTATCGTATCGATTCTGTTCTTGATGCTGTCTTTAGTTTCGACTGTTTCCATTGTCTTGACTGTCCTGTGCGACACAAACAGCCTTAGGGACTTTAGGGATCTGAAAAAGCAATAGCAGATACCAGTCTTCCCATAGGAACACTGCCTTTGAATGAAATGATACCTCCATAAGGACATGGGGCTTTTCTTGTTTGTCAAGTGACTATTTGGCAATAAACATTTACTTTATTCTCTCTACAAAGTTACTTGATAACGTTGTATCAAACATTGACTTTATTTCCCCCTATATCTATTTTCATAGCTGTCTTTCTACAGTATTTTTAAAAAATGCAAGTTAACATTTATGGAGGATAATAGAATTTCACCTTAATAAGCCAAAGGAATAATTATCTAAACTTAGTTCTTTGGTGTTGGCTTGCCTCTGATTAATTAAATGCTTAATTTATGTGTATTATTGATTATTTTTTTTTTTTAAAAAGACATTAGTGTTTCAAAACATTTAATAAATACATTCTTGAAACTCAACATTAAGTAACTCCGAGTGATAGCGCATGCTTTTCCTTGCATGGTGCACGGATGATAATCCTAGAATGCAACCTAAGACCAGAGCTCCTTCCTGCGAGAAAGCTCTCACCAGAGACGGATGATTCCTAGCTTGTTTTAAAAATAAAAGTTTTTGTTACCGGTCTGTACTTGAGGCCTGTGATGGTCTTCTCATCCTTTTATTGGCTCAACTCTTCTCCCTAGTGTCAACATTTTGACTGTTTCTTTCTTGTTTCCGAGGAGTAAATGGGCATACACGCTCATTAATCCTGCGAGTCGTTACTCAAGGCTCACATAACTCACCCAGTGCTATTCCAGCTGTCCTGGGTGCGATAATAAATCCAAGCAGGGGTAGTTTCAAGACTTGTTTGTAGGTAGCTGGGTGACACGGTGCTGTTCTAGGTGATGCGATATGCATGTGTGTGTTGGCTATATTTTTCCAAAGCAGGAAGGGACTTCAGATAGGAACTCCATCCGTTATTTGGATGTGATCCTTCTTTGTAACATTGCTGTTTTAGAAAGAATACAAACTGCCATTGTAAATACCATTTAAAATTTTCCAGTAGTAACTTTTTACTAAATATTACATCTTTCTACCTCTAAATAATAAGTTTGCCTACTCTGATATTCACATTCAAGGCACACTTGACAGCAGCAGCTAAAATCACAATATATTGTTCTCTAGTGATGTGAAAATTGTTATTCAGTGAATACATTTCTAAATTACACCTTAAATTATCAGTCTTGGATCATGCTATCAAAAAAAGTCAGACCTGAGCTTCAGTAGATCACAATTTTAACTACTTTTCCCACCTGCTAAATTGCAATTAAGCCTATATTAGGTAACCCATTGACTTAATTCTTACAATTTAACTTAGAACTGTTGATTGGAGTTATTTTAAATAAGGGATATGACTTCAGTAGGGCCCAGCATACGTATGGAGGCATTTGCAGGATTGGAGTCAATTTTAAAATAATGTATATGAAAAATAGATGTATTTGTTGTTGTTGCAAGTTTCTAATGTTGCTACCACATTTATAGTATTTGTTCTGAGCTTTTTTGGTATTAGAGTTACACAGTATCCAGTTTGAATTGAATACTTAACCCTGGTAATAAGACTCTTCTTTCAGCTGCTTATGTAGACTGTATTTAGAAAGGAGTTTTAGCTTGGTTTTCTCCTAGTTCTTTCATCCTTCTAATCATTGAGTTTAGTATAAGGATAGCTTGCAGTCTTTAACCCCATTTCCCTGTAGATTAATTATTCCAATATAAAATGAACATGTATTAAACATATGTAGTTGCTTAAGGTAGCAGATTTGGCTGTTGCATTGCATATAAATCTCTTGTTGCACAAAACAAAACCTTCGTATTTAAGACTTCTCTGGTCATTAAAATTGAATTATGTAATAGGCTTCCATCTGCTATCGAAACCTGGTCATCATTATTTCATGTCATTTTAAGTGGGATCATTCTGAGAGATGTTTAGCGCCAGCAGGCTTGTGACTCCTGACTACGAGAGTGTAGCAGGACAGGGCTTCCTTCCTAGCTGCAAAAATGTCTTAATGATTATTGTCCTCTGATAAGGTTTTCTCCGAGAGTTTGGTTCTCACTTCTCCTACCTTACCATCCTCTGTAGCGTTATGTACTATACTTGTGTACTTAAATTGTGTGCCAGTCGCAAATTCTTCCATACATCTCCCCCAGCCCGTTACATTAATCACTGTGGGCTAAAAAGCAGCTTTGCTATCCATCAAGCTCGGCCACTATCTCCGTGCCGCTGACCGTGGTTAGCAGAGCAGTTCGCATTAAATGATTGGCAATGGAACGACAAAAGAGCGGGTAGAGAAGATGGATAGCCCCGTGTTGCTGCGCTTAAGTGTGAGCTGTAAGCAGCAGTTCAGAGCTGGGTAAATACTCTTTGATTGCTGTAATGACAGCTAGGCTGCCCGTCACGGCAAACGTCCTCTCGTGAGAGTAGCTGAGTACTGGAATAGATGAGCTAAGGAGGACAGACGTTCCGGTGCAGGATTGAAGAACTCCGTTGATGACTGTGTCTCAGGAAATGAGACTGGACCTTACGTGGAAGGAGCTGGACTGGGTAACCTCGTGTGGGTTTTGAGGTTCTCTGAAGTCGCTGGTGACTCCCAGTTGTTCTGAGGCACACGGGTGGGAGGGAAGGGCCAAAGGCCCACCGAATCCCAAAGAACTAATAGAGTATGCGAGCTCTTAGGATTCTTCTTGAACAATATATTTAGTTGCTGGAAGGCCATACAACTTCAGGATTAAACTATCTGGTACAATATTGAAAATTTTTGGCAAAAGGAAGAAAATTTGTCCTTTGGCCCTAAAACAAGCAAATCAACCACCTATGAAAACACAGCCTCAACTTCCTCCTCCAGGGAAATAAAAGAGAAAGCAACCAGGATGGTTTAGTTCAGTCTAGATACTTCATAGTTTGGTCCATATCGCTTTGAGTTTTTTCGTCCTTTGAGATAACTCTGTGATTATAGTTCCTTTTCTGTTTTTTAAGTGTAACTTTGTGACTTTTACAGTCATCTGAATTACCTACATCTCACCTAGCTGTACCTTTCCTTCATTAAGTTATCTGCACTTTAAAAGACAACTTAAAAATTTACTTTTATACAAAGGGGTGATAAACAGAGCAGAATGTTTTTATTCCCACAGTGTTCCTGGTATCTTTAAATATTGCAGCAGTTTATTATGTGCTTTTCCTTCCTTGCTTGGGCAGATGTCATTCTATTAGAGTTTAAAAATTTCAAAGGAAATGGCTTTGTTATGTTTTACATGGTAATAAAACTACTGAATTAAAACAATGACATCATTGATTACCCTTTGATATAAGAATTTTATCTAAATTAATTATCTTTCAGTATTTGCTAAAAATGTTAGTATGTGAAAATTCACAATGATAGAACATCTGCTCAACAGAGGACTTATCAAAGGTATTGTAATAAGCTATGTAATGAATGTTTTCCGCTTTCAAAAGAGAAAATATTGTGTATGGCATTTATTTAAATAATTTGTCTCAAGTCGGAATTTCCATCCTACTTTAAGAAAAAGAAGCAACTTTGCCCTGAAAACATTACAATTAAATCTGGAAGCTTTACAACTGGTGAAGTTAAAAGCGTAACTTGGAAATACCCGAGTTAAAACAGCCAACACAGATAGCAGCCGAAAAAGATTCATTTGAAGTCCTGCTGAGAGGCACAGTAAGTGGCGCACTGCGTCGAATTGGGTTTGAAATCGGCTCAGGGTGACTTGTTCTCAGTCCCAATCCTTCTGCTCATTTCTTCTGCTTTTCAGGAGTTCCTCTTTCAGACCTTTTGGAGATTTGATCCTGGGAGTAGCTGAAAGCCTTAGTCTTTTCTCCATTGAACTTCCCGAAGAAGCAGCAAGCGTGTGTGTGTACAAAACGTGTATTATGCAAATTTTCTCTCCTAGAATTTCTCTTGCATGTGAAAGTTTGCGTTGCTTATCAAGGTATATATATCTGGACTAGAAAACTGTCGTGGGTTGGGCTGGACTGGCCGCTGAAATGAGTGACAGGTGCTCTCTTTTACTTCTCTCCCCTTCAGAGGAGGGAGAACATCTCCCTGCAGGGACGGAAGAGAGACTTACGAGTTTGAGAAAAGAAACTAAACTACTTTAATGAAAATGTTAATAAAATACTAAAAAGAAAATAATGAAATATATACAATTTATACAAAACCGTGTCAAGCTCCCAGGATGACAGTCATGTCACCAGCTGGCACTGGGAAAGTCCCAGACTGGACTCAGCAACAGATGGGAACTGGATTCAGGATCGGGATCAAAGGCAGATGGACAGACAGAGTCCTTTTTGGATACAGGCCATTGAAGAAAGAGGGCTGACCCTTTGATCCCTCAGCTTTTATACTGAGCATAAGGCAGATGGGATGGAATACCCTGTGGGTCAGGTTTGGGTCACCTGTCCTCTCTGCTTTTCCCCGTGGGTGGGACACCTCTACACTTTTCCGCTGCCGACCCTGCAGAGGGGCAAATAACAAAGCGAGCTGCCCTTGGGTGTTAGAGCAGTAAGTATAAGCAAGAGCCTCTCTGTCCTGGGCATAAATTATAAATAATAAGGTCTTATCGCTCTGGGAGTGGACTTGTCTTAAAAATATGCCATTAATTTCAGAGAGTTCAGTTAGTTGGAAGAGTCCTAGCTGCAAAGTAAAATTACCGAACAGAAAGTTGGTTCTGTTTTGCCCCAAACCAGGGCAAAAGTGCGTAGTGTATAGGATGTCCTGTGAAGGTTCCTGCCAGGTTCCTCACATAAATATTTTTTTATTTATGTAGATATTTTTTAAAGTCTTTGGTTGCAACCATTTGCTCCTGAGGAGGAGGCTGACACCACAGCAGATGAAATGATAATATTATGAACACATTTTGATAGTACACACCAAGGTGGAGAGGCTCAGAGGTTTTCATGTTCCATATAAATGGTTTCTTCCAAGACATTTTGTTCTTTGACATGGGAAAGAGAGAAGACTTATTTCAGTGGAAACCTTTGAGGGCTTTCCACAAACGAGAGCATTTTTGCTGACATTCGCCCTGGCACTGTCTAGCTGTCACCAGCTGAAAGGGCACATTGTTGACTCTGTTATGGCGCTTGTCATTCTTCATCCATAGGGGGATAAGTGATGGTCGCTTTGACCCTCCATCCTGACATTAACATTCAGCCTAAGTCTGGCTGTTTGGAAAGGACAGCTTCATCCTGGGGAACGTGTTTGCATGTTTCCTCCAGTTTCCAAGGACGTAAAAGATAATTGTGAAGAATTGCTTCGTAGTGAGCTTGTTGGGACTTGAACTTCCTTTCTCTATAGGGCTACTTGGAGTAGGGATTGGCAAATGACAAGATTACAGGTAATATTTTTCTATTAGTTTACCTCCATTGTATTAAAGGCAGCTTCTGGCTATTCTGTAGTATTTTTGTGTCATTAGAGAACATCACTATCATGTCATTTCGTAGTTTGCCGAGATATGTATGACTGTGTGACCCTTTGCTGATTAGGTAAAAATTGTCTCAGGAATATTTGGGTCTTTCTCATTATCTGAATCTTTCTTAGATTTCTCTGTCCATGAAGTGTGCCAAATTAAGGCTGAATAATAACCTTCTCTGGTTCAAATCCCCAGGAGGGGACTCGGGGTCAGCCCCCTTAATGGAAATACTTTTTTTGTCAAAGGAAGAGCAAAAATGAGAGGAACAAGGCTGCCCCTAGACTCATCTCCGGCCCACCTCCAGAAGTACTTCAGGATTCATATGAAGCGGTGCATGTTTCTAGTCATCTTGTTAACACTGATCTCTAATAGTATCTGCTCAGCCTGATCCGTAAGTTACAGTAGCACTGAGCAAGTCTGAAAAATATGAAGAATTATTGTAGCTGTGTGATGTAAACAAGGAATTTGAGTGTGAATATTTATGAACTACGTTATGGGCTGAGAAGTAGGATGTCTGATGACAATTAAAAGATTGACCGGGCTCTAAACAAGATGTCTGTGACCTTGTTGGGGGGAAGATGTGCAGGTTGAGAAAAGCTTGCATGTGGCATTTAAGGATGTGTAGCATAAACTGAACATATGGTGCTTTTAGTGACTGGTACCTGTGTATGTGCTTTGCCTAAGGATAAAGCAATTAGTTGATTAGTAAGTGCTGAGTAAGTGATAACTAATATGCCTGGAACTGAATAAATACACATAAAAAAAAAAGTCTATTGCAGTTTAGGAATGCTGTATACATATGAAGATGCACACAGCCGGTTAAGCCCCTTTGCACCGCAGAGGTACAAGTCAGGGTCTGGTAGATCTTGAGAGAGATTTTTAGATCCTGTGCATAAAACTGTACTCTGACTTTGACCACAACGTTGTACTGAACTGGGTAGGACAGAAATAAATGATAACATTTTTTTATACTCTGGATGTAAAATTCTGTTTAGTGTTTTGCAAGACTCATTCCAAGGATTTTGTCTGTAGTTTAGCGCAGCCCGAACGTAAATGTTTTACTGTATGCTGGGCTCTAAAAATGTAGATTGAACTCAAAAGGTATAAAAGGTTGGAAAAGGATTATGTAAAAGTCTGAAAAGTCGTAAGTAGGAAGTGCTGTGCATGCTCTTTCTTCCCATCTCCCTTTCAGTTACAGTAATTTAGGTTTTAGCGTATGATGAATTCTATCATAAATTACTACTGGAATATACTTTTCAACTTTTGACTAAATTTTGCAGAAATTACCCTTCCACGTTTCGGAGAGAGATCAAAGAAAATCCCAAATGGAAAACGTGCTTTTGAGAGGGGGGAAAAAAAGTTCTCTGTTTTTAAGCTCTTGTAATGAAGATAACTTAATTAAAATCAAAGCAAAACTAATTAAGAACTTAAAAGTGCAAGTTTTTGGTTGCATAATATCCCTGAAACATAGCAGAACGGGTTTATTATCATCAAGAGAAGTTCCTGGTCTTGCGGACAGGTGATGCAGTCACCAGGGGATCCAAATGACAAACCTACAGCCGAATTACATTTTTCTGACCACTCTTATTGGCCTTTCTGCTCCTAATCTTCCTGCTCTTTTGCTTCTGAAAAAAATTGCTATTTTGGCAGGCAATTCCCCCTCTTTCCTGGGAGTTTTGTCTGGGTACGCAGTTGGGGACAAACCAGCTGAGCACTTACATATTCATGGCTTTCATGGTTCTTTCCTTGATCTTGCTGTTCCCAAATTGAAAGGGAAAACATGTTTACACACACATCCCCCTATTCAATGTGCATCTTTTCTTGCCCTTGTCCGTCCTTGAAAAAGGAGAGAAGATTGAAAATTGCAAAGGTGTTTGTTTCACTTGAACCACAGTAAAAATATTTTTAATTATTTAATGCATGCAAGAGTTCATTAAATTGAATTCATGAAATCTTCTCACTTCAAGTTAATCAACCTATTTTTTCACAAATGCTTTTAAAAATTATGTTATGATGATCTTTTATCCTTAAACATTCAGTCATATAGTGCTGTATCATATCATTCAAAAGCTTCTGTTTGAATGTGGTTTCTGGATTAGTTTGCACACGTGGATTTTATGAATATTTAGTGAAAGCCTAATGAGTGTACTCCCTGCTAGAACAGATCAAGACTTTATTAGACTGCGTTTTGTTCACTTTGAAGAGTGTTGCCATATGGGAGATCTGTTCTTTCGGGCTCTCAGGTGCTCATAGCAGATGGAGGTTGAAGTGCTCTGAAGACAGCACGCCAAGCAACTGCCATCTAAGCGGGGTGGTGGGGTCTCCTAAGCCATAGCGGAAGCCTGGCAGAGCCTCAGAGCACCCAAGGAACGGACTTCTGAAAGCGGGGACAGTGCTGACGCCTGCAGGATAAACAGTTCTAGAAATGCAACAGCTTCGCTGCTCATCTGGTTCCTTGACGAAGGCAGATATTAATTAGATTCACAGTGAATCATTTACTTTCTCATGCTAGAACTGAAGAAGCGCTCAATTATATAAACGTTATTTCCCGTATAGGTTTTTTCCAAGAACCCTGGTGACCTCCTTTTCATAATTGCATTCCTTCAAATAAGAAGGATCTGGCTACCTTTGACTTCTACCCATCAGTGTGATCATGGGTAGTGACCTTTGTCCTGTGTCATTTAGGAGCTGAACGCTTGTTTACAGAGGCAACTGCCTTATTAAAGGGGGAGCATTCCTATTGTAGGCAGCCTTTGGCCGCTGGCTTGTGTGCTGGGCTTTTGTTTGTTTGGTTGCCTATTTTTTTCCTTGTCTACTAGCAGCATAATAGAATTTTGTTTTTCCAAGTGTAGTGTGATTGCATAAATTATAATTGTAATTAGTTTTCCAATGGAGATTTTGAGCTTTGTCCTCTTAAAAATATGCCTGTCTTTTGGAAAAAAATATGCATTTTTGGCTCTGGAAACATTGACTTTAAAACAAAGACACCAGCTTTTTTGTGAAACTTTCCTTCTAAGAGGCATTGCCAGGTGTTTGCAACATAGGATAGGCGTACTATCCTTAGGGAGGCGAAGCTTTCATTTACCCATAGAGAGATGATTTCTAACCATCTGCTCTGTATCTCAAAGAATTGGTAAGTTAAAAATGTGAATTTTCTCATCCGCTGGGAGCCTGCCTGTGCAGCACACATAATACGGAAGGGAGCAGTCTGCGGAGAGGTGTCACTAAAAAGAACTATTTTCTTCAGTTTTAAAATAAGGCCAGCTTAGATGACCCTTTTTTAGGAAGTATTTTTTTAAAAAAAATCAAAACCAACCCACTAATTAGTGCATGTTTATGATTAACTGGTCCAATTCATTTGTAAAGATGGCAGCGGAAAATAAAGTTAATTCTATAGACAGGCAAAAGAAAACAATTTGAAAAAGCAGTTTCAAAGCCAATAAAATCCTGAGCTAATATTAAACTGCTTTATTCTAAACAAGGTCTGTTTTTCAAAGTGTTTTATAAGTTAGTGTTTTTTCACTCTGCTAGGTTTTTCTTGTGATGCAGAACATAAAAAGCTTAGATCTTCATAATTTCTGTACTGTTGGATAAAATACGTTAAGAATCTAATTGGGTGGAAATAGCTAAATTATTTCCACTTAAAAAAAAAAAAGTAGCAAAGAAGCCTTTTCTCCAAGCACACATGCTCAAAACTGAGCTATGTATGAAAAAGCTTTTTAGAACTTGTTTATGTCCAGTTAGTTAGGCTATTTTCATAGTTTTTGCCCAAAATAAGAACAAATGTAAGATTTATTGGTATAGACATATGTGACCATCTGCAGCTTTAGAAGAACCTGGTGCGGTAAGAGGCAATTTGATAATCCTCTGCAACAGTGCTTACTGACTGCTCTATCAGTGTTCATCCTCAAAAAAAAAAAACAAAAACAAAAACAAAAGAAAAAGAAAAAAAAAACCCAACCCCAAAAAAACCCAAAAGTTTGATATCTTATTTCCCTTCAGCAACCTCTCCATTTTCTGTGTCAGACTGTCATTACCCTTGATCACGGTGGTTGGATACTCCCCTGTTCCACGTAGCTCCTTGTTGGAATGCCATTTACTCAGGCATTTATGGTGTTACTCAGAGGTTTCCCTCGGGTTCCTGTTCGTTATGGCTGGCAGTAGCAAGGTTGGGATGCCAGTTGACATTGAGTAGTGAAGGGGTTTTTATTACAGATAAAAGTATAAAACATAAGAGACCACTGCAGAGGAGAAAGGTCTTTAAATGAACGGTAGCGTGACTTTACTGGTTGTCTTCCACTCTGCTTTAAATTTTACGTTTCCAAGGGAGTGATGTTAAGGACTCAGTAGGGTGGGGATCTGTCCCTTTCGTCCCGGCTTCCTCCCTTACTGCTGGGGTTTCTGCAGCAACAGCCGCAGGACGTAGGGACAGGCTTTTGGCATTGCACCCAAAAGCTACAAAAGAGCAGTTCTGCACACTCCACCGTGATTTCATTGGCATCACTGTAAGGTTTGTTTACAGACTTGAATAACTAGACCGAAATTCTTCATCGGCTTCAAATGTGATTTTCTTACCACTGGGTCCTGCTTGCTGCAGTATATAATTAGACTTGGAGTATTACATTTCGGCATAAATGACAGAATTGATTTCTTCTTTTACCCTGTTATTGACAGGACTTAGAAAAGAAACAAGATTTCTTTTTCTGTAGGTATTTTGCATGTAGGTAATTGAGTAGGTTCATGTAGAATGAGTCACTTGTGTAAACTTGACTGTATAAGTGTTTTCGCAACTTTACATTTTTATATTTGTTCAATAACTTTTTTTCACTTAGCTGTCAGCTCAGAAATCTGTGAAAAATAACATTTAGAAAAATCTAATTTGAACTAATTTGATCTTATGAATCTTAATTCATGAAGTTAGACATTTCAACTATTGTTTTTTCTCTGAAACATAGTTGTTCTTCTGCGGTATAAATAAGTGGACATGGTAGATAACTGGTTTTGGGCTAGTTTTAATATTCCCAGATCTTTTACAAACAGACAAGTTATAAGCAGAAAATGACAGTTCATATTGTTTCCATAAAGAAACAGAAATTTATTGTGGATTTCAAGATTATAAAAATAAATATTAAACATTTCTTCATACAGGTTTTGCTCATACTACTATCTTTGCAGTGCTGAAACTTGCCAAACTTTTTCCCTCTTTCTGACTTCCAAGATGGTTTTTCAAGAAGCACTATCAAAGCAGGACTTTCAATCATCTCCCTGAAAGGCTTAAGCAAAACCACTTCCATGCGCATGTAAACTTACACTTTTAATTATACAGTCGCTCATTTTTTTTCAGAGAAGATAAACAACTTAAATGACTGAGCACTGTCTTCTGTTGAAGTAAAGGCAAGGAATTAAAATAAAATAAAAAAAAAAATGCTTTGGTTCCTACACAACAACTATAGAAGCCGCATTGCAGCTGGGTTAAGCAATAGGAAATATAGCTACACAGCAGTTGCAACTTTGACTGTAGCCATCAATAGTTTCAGAGACTGAGCTTGAAAATGAGGTGCGCACATATGAAATGATAGGTTACTTTTAACAAAGGGTTCCCATTGTTATTTCCTAGAGTAATAATGCATCAACGTCCCCAAAAGTGTGCAGTAAGAGTCCTCCTTTGAAGCTCAGAGTCAGCTTTACAAGCATGTTTAGAAACGCATCTTACAGTGACAAGGCAACACAATATGTATATAGTGTCTGCAAAATAGATATTTTGTTCAGGAGGCCAGTTGAGTTGTTCTGAGGAACAGTGGTTTTTCGTTATCATGCTAATTGCTAGTTGACATATCAGACTAAGAAATGAATATCGTAACGCTTCCTGAAACGTCGAAGCATTTAATCAGCAGTTGCAGCAATGAAGGTCTCCCAAGAAAGCAGCTCAGTTCAGCAGATACTGAAGCTGCGGTGTCCAGGGCACCCACTTACAGCGTGCTGATACCGATAAGCAAAACATAACAGTATCCGTTGGCTTTTGGTATGAACTAACCCAATGGTTGGATGTACAAGTGGAATTGCGCTTAATTCTCTCCTCATTTATACCTGGTTTTATGTCTTTGTAACTGTATTGACTCCAGTGAAGTTATTTCTCGCTTGTATCGGTGTAAGACTAATCAAGAAACCTTTTTCTGGAGATCTGCAATGCAGAAGGCACTACTGTAATTTATACATTGATAAAAAAAAATATAATATATTGCACAGATGCTTTGTGAGCTTTAATTAATGTTAGAATAGTTTTACATTAATTAATGATGGAATATTCAGTTAATTAACTCTAGATCTCAAGGACATCAGACTCTGGTGGTTGAATCCAGCAGATAGTTTGGGTATGCCAGACTTCCAAAATTGCCCTCTTTTTAAGGCTGTTGTTTTCAAGGTGCCTCAGTGTCGACCATAAGTGACTAAATCCTTTGTTTGCAACTTTGTCACGTGAAATGTAAAATCATTTTTATATTAGCCTGAGATTGGCCTACGTTTAAAATATGCACCTAAAGAAACAGAAAAAAAAAATGTTTATTTAAAACCACCTTTGCTTACAAAAATACATCCTTGAAAATTTAATTACTTGAAACAACAATTGGAAAATATTTTCTGGGGCAGGAGAGGAGAATGGGGTACCTCCCTGCTGATAATATGAAATTAAAGCGTGTTGATTTCTATCTAGTGAACAAATTTACTTCATGGTGAAATCGAGAAAAATAGAATTTCTTAAAATTCTTTTTCATAGAGGTAGTTTGTGCTAATGCCGTTCCTGTCTGGTTGGAAGGGTTATGGGATGCTACCAGTGGAACACTGCAGCCAGATGTTAGGGCTCTACAGCCTAAGTAAGAGCATTAGAGATCTCATTAAATTATTACTTCACATTGTTTCTATTGTTTGCTTTGATTTCTGATTTCAGAATCCCTTTATTTACACCTTTCATTTTCATTGTGCCACTTTATTTTCCTTCATTTTTAATCATTGTATTCTAACACATTCTCGTTTTCAGAAGAACATCAGTTATGTGACGTAGGAGAGTTTCTGTGTCGTGATCGCGCGACTTGTGTCTCTCAGCACTGGCTGTGTGATGGAGAGCCTGATTGTCCTGATGATTCAGATGAGTCTTTAGACACATGTAAGTAAAGAAGGTGCCAGTCTTATTTTATCTTCCTTTTAATGGTAACGTTTATAGTTGCATTAACTATGCAATTGAAAGGACAGATTCAATTTTTTTTTGTTTTTAGTGAGTCCTGAATAAATCTTCATATCAAGGGGAACAGGTTACATTCCCTGTGCAGGTGAGAGACAAAAGAAATGGAAGAGATGGAAGGTGTTTTGTTCATGTGCCACTTTGTAATGAACACTGTCGCCAGAGCATATGTTCCCTACGCTCTCACTGAGCTGTAGATGAGCTGTAGAGGGCAGAGGCAAAGTCAGACCCAGGAAAAATGTGTCCCTCTAAAAGGGGGGGACGTGGGGTGGGAATGAATAGGGCAAAATGTTTTCAATAAAAGTATGACAAGCATGCAAACATCAAAGGGTGGAATGAAAGAAGATGTAAAAACTATGAGGGGGAAAGAAGCAAAGAAAGGAAAATGAGGGAAAGCTTTAATAAAACATGGTTAATTATAATAAAAGACCTTGGTTTTTTTTAATGTGGCTAAGAGCTTCTGAAGACCAGAGTAGCAACCTTACAGACTTTTTTCTTATCAGCCTTGTAGACTACTGATGAAGTGAAATTAAATCTTAATGTTCCCTTGTTTCCTGTGCTCTGAAGAAAATGAGGGAATTTCCTGATTTTATCCCCAAGATAATCACTTAATGTAAGAGAAGAACCATGTATTTTGTATCAAAGCAATGCTGACAATCAGGAAGGATAGAAAGGTGGTTTGCTGCTAAAAGAAAAGAAAATATCAAACATCAGACAGTATTTAGGAGTCTAATCATTACAGTGAGGGACAGAAAGTCGAGATGTTTGGAAACCATTTCTGTCTGGGCAAACATTGCACCGGTGATTGCAGCCTTCCTGCTCCCGTTCTCTGGAATGGATAGGAAAATTGCCTCTGGGGCTGTGGTGAGGGTGCTCTGATTAACCGCCTTTGAAACGCTCTGGGATTCTCAAAACCAAAATGCTGTAGTTGGAAGCATAAGGTACAGTTAAGATTTTCTTACCGCACTGATGACTCCTTACTGTCTTCTCTATTATAATATTTTCAAGCATAGTATCTGCAGTTAAAAGTTTTCCTGCTAACTAATGAATAGTGTGATAAGAGCATAAAAACCGTCACACACAAAGTTTTTAATTTACCTCCTGATATTTAGCACGTAGTTTCAGATCCAGCAGCTTGCTGGATGCCCGGGTATTTTCCTCCCAAGAACTGCATGTTTATTCTGCTGGGCCATACGATCTGTGTTCAGTAATGCCATGCAAAGTCACGGCATATTGAAAACATAACCTTTGAAGTTTATCGATGGCTTGAAAAAAGGGGGATGGGGTGGGAAAGCAAACGCATGCTCTTCCTGACATCAGCCAGCCTGCTCCTCTTGGGAACATCTTCCCCTTTGCAGTGCTAGCAGTTTTGGTAGGATGCATTACTTAGGCTGTCCTAAGTCAAAGGTAGGAGTTAGCATCATTGCTTTTCTGGTTGTAGAGCAGGAAGATGTTTGAATCCTTATACACGTACAGCTTACATAGCCCTTTGCTGACGAGCTGCTGGTTAATGAGGTGCCTGGGTGACACTTGGCTGTACGGGCTGAGATGGTAATCATGTCGGGTCTGGTGCCCTGTCTCACCCTTCCAGTTCAACTCAGGCCGGGGCTCTGCGTGAGAACCAAGGGACAGCGTGGGGGTGCTGGGATAAACTTTCCTACATATTTGTTTTCTATTGTGTTTTGGTCTTGATGGTTCTGTATTTGTTTAGTTAGCATAATTTACTGTCAAATGTAGTATTTCTTGAAATACGTGTATGTACTCTAGCTTCATCGAGTAAGTTGTTGTTCATTAGAGATGAGTACAATGTTCCTGAATTTTCCTGCTGATGCTTTGCATCATGGTATATGTAAGGAGTTATAAACTACCTTAAAAATATTCTTATGCAATATTTAATGTGAGGGACCCAGCACCTCCCAGTTTTAGTGCACTGAGTCATGTGTCTGTTTGTTTATAGATGAATGCAGCCTCTACTTGTCAGCTCTTTGCTGACTTACCTACGATGAATTATTTGGTGTAGCCCGAGAGATATTGCTAGTTGTTCCTATAGCCATAAACAAATGGAGTTTGATTGATTTTTCTGTGGATTTGTGCCTAGTAATAGGGTTTTCTGGGTTCTAATAACATGCAAGCATTGATCAAAGCTTTTCCTGCAAGTGGAAGTTCTTACCTTGAAATCCCCACAGGAGAGAAGTTATCTAAAAGGAGAGAAATTCTCATGGTGTAGCTTTTCCCATGGAGAGAATATGAAAATTCTTCTTAGTCTCATCACTCAACCATCTATTTGCAGAAAACTTTTAGGAACCAGAACTGTGGCCTCTATCCTGGTGGCGTTTTAACCGGGTTCTGCAATAAAACCTGAAAGTTATTAGGCTGTACAACCTCATATGATATGACTGTATCAACTGATTTCCTCAGGAATCCACCTGAAATTCTACAATCCAGTCCCTTTTTTAGTGTTAGTAAAGAGATCTAAGATTGGACAGAAAGGAGAAAAAGATGTCATTTGTAGTTACTGTTGAATTCAGTCTCTGCATTGGCAGAGGTTGGGGCAGGGCTTTATGCAGGCACAGCTTCCGTGGGCTTTCGGTGAGTGTGATGGAGGTGCCCTGTCACTGCCTGTGCCTTTCAGAGTCGACAGACAGCTTCCATCACCAGTCTGTTCCCCTTCTACTTCCCATCTTCTGCTAAATGGTCTCACAAATAGCTTTGTAAAGCGAGAGTGAATTCCTACGGCACCTGTACCTGTGTTCTCTTCTGTTTCTTAGCAGCTGTAATTCTTTCTGCTCTCAGTGGAGCTGCTGCTTTTTATAGTACCGAAGAACTTGGCTCAGTAATTCATAATGAATAATTTAGTGAACAAATTCTGTTGCTTTTCTGTTAGTGGACTGTTTGTGAGAAAATTAATTTAAAAAAAAAATTGTATTAATAAAACTCTTGACCAAGTAATTTCTATCCTTTCTTGGGCGGTAAGTCTCTAGATTGTTCATAAGGTTTCGCAAATAGTCAGGATTCAAAAATCAATTTGCTTAACCTAATCAGATGATGCTATGTTCTTCAGTAGGCTAAATCAGCAAGCTTGCTTGAAATCAATAGAACTCTATCAAATGCCTCAGAATCGGGCTAGACATGTTTGACTTTTACAGACAGCTGTTGTTCTGGAAGTTGATGCAAATTTTTTGAGGACTTCCTTACTGTAAAAAGAAAAAAAAAATTAAAAAAAAAATGCTGTCTGTAGACTCATCTGCTGGATTATTTTGGTGGGACAACTACAAAAGTCAAATACACTGTTAAAATGCGTAGAGTTTAAAAAACAAGAGTAGTGACAACATTTTGTCTCACCCCAGTGTCTGTTCACTGTTGCCTGCTTTAGGCACTCAGTAGTTGGAAACACCTGTTTAATACTGTTTTTCTTGGGGGGGAGTTTGTGTTTTGTTTTGTGTGTTTTTGGTTTTTTTTTATTATTTCTATTTTACCATTCTTGCCACTAGTATTGATCTTAAGATGAAGCATTTGCCTATTTCAGCAACTTTTATAGGGGCTTAAATAGGGAAGTTCACTAATTGTATCTCAGAGATCCAATTTCCAGCATTGTCATTTTGGGGTACCAGTATGTGTTGCGTTCCACAGTTGTAACATCTGAGTAACATCTTAATCTGTAAATAAGCTATGCGGTTCCCAAGGAATATTAATAGCTTCTGAAATCTAGACACTAGATTTGATGTACTATTACCTGGTTTCCTCCTCAACCTCCTACTAACAGGGTTGAGATTTAAAAGATATATTGGCAAATGACTCAATCCATTTAGTACTTAAGGTTATTTTTTGTGTGTTTGCAGCTTCAGAATTTGTCTGGCTTGCATATTGTTTTCTAATCTCAGTTCACAAACCCCTCTCTGACAGAGTGCATTGTGCTAAGGCAAAGTGAAACAAAGGAGCAGGAAAAGAAATTGCTTATTTTCTGTAGCTTCTTTCTGGAACTGTACACATTGATTGTGTTTGGGTTTTGTAATGCTTGGTACAGCAGCAGCAGTTCCAGCAAGGGCTGGTTTATTGTCTCTTAGCCATGAAGTAGAGGAAGGTGCTATAACAATGCCTGATACTTGCCCCGTGAAGAGGGACTTGAGGTCTGGCACAAGTATACCCTGAGCTCTTTTCATATCATTCTGTGGCATGTTGCGGGCAGCAGTGCTTTGTTATGGCACAGTTGCCCATTAGAACCATCTATGACCTTAAGTATTGCTTGAATATCATGAATATCTTATGAGAGGGGAAAAAAACCCACAGTACAATATGAGATCTGCTGCTGCCAAGACATGAAAGTACTTGACACTCGGTTATTTTAGCAACATCAAAATTCTGAAAGCAATTCACTCTGCACCACTGGACTACAACTCTGTCTCTCACGTTATCCACAACTGCACTTTCTTTGCTATCCTGGCGCTGTTGTTCTCATATTTGAGCTTTCTTAAATGGTATCCAAATGATTGTTTGCATATATGCCACACACACAATTTATTTGTAGCTGACTGGTCCTGAATTGAAAGAACCCCAGTTTCCGTTAGCAGATCAGCAAATTTGAATGGTCCGCGTCTCTAGAAGTTTAAGATGTAGGCTTATCATAACGTTGAAGTTATCTCTGATAATTTTTCTCTGGGATTTTGAGGGAATATCATCTGTAATCATGATTAAACTAGAGTTGGAGGAGCTAAAGAAAGGCAGCAATCAGAAATACCTTCTTTAAAAGCTTGAGTCTCACTTTGCTTGCTAAAATAGCCTCTTTCATTCTCTGGATGCTAATTATGTGTGACTAGTTTCACAAGCTTAAAAATTGTTAATTGGGTACCTCAATTGTAGTTCTTTTGCCAGCAAAGGATAAGATAATTGGATGCCATATTGCTCCTGTGGTATGAAACGATAAAGATAAAATTTCCTAAAGCTCCTAATTCTTCTATGAGTAGATTCATTGAAATTCAATAGAAGCCAGGTTCCCAAACCACTCTTAAGTAGCTTTGGAAAATCCCAGATCAATAAATAACTTGCATACATTGAAGATGAGCTGCCACGAGGCTATTGAAGATAAATGAAGAAAGCACTGGACATGAGAGAAAAATGTGGTCTTGTATTTTCACGCTATAATTTTGTTGTATGTATTTCCTGTTGAACAAGGAATCTGCAACATAAAAGAGCTGCTTACGCCTGTTCTTCAGCAAAATACTTGACCATATTACTGGTCATATTAATTTAAACTGCTTTGTATACTCACTTTTTCTCTCTGAATCAGGATCTTTCATATCAGTAGAGTAAAGCTTAACTTCTAAAGCTTTTCTAGGAAGTGAAACACAACAAAATGACAAATGTCAACAAATTTTATGAAACTGCTGCTAGTTACATAAAATTAAGTTTAATGCTTAATGCAGCAGTGAAATATTGCCATGTCTTTATGTTAGCTGGTGAAAAGAAGTGCTTCTGACAGAACAAGATGAATGTTTTGAAGTAGGATTAACTTTCCCGATACCTTTTTTTACAGAGCTGAAAGAAAACACACTTCCCACTGAGGGCATCCTTGCAGTTTACCCTGGCAAAGCTACTGTGGTTGGTAACCACTGGTAAAGAAAAGATGTATAAAGATGTATTTATTACGGCCGGTGTTTTTGCCATCCTATTTTCTGGCGTACAGCCTCTCAGGTCTGTTGTGCTTGATCCCGTTCAGATAGTTTGCTGTTGTCTGCCCTCTTTCCCCGTGGTGAACACCTGCCTGACTCCTACCTGGGCTTCAGCTTCTGACCTCTGCTTTATCCTTACCACGTCGTTTGGGAAAGCTGCCATGCTCGGCCCCTCCAGGAAAGGTCATTTTGCTGGTGTGATGGGATTGCTGATGGTTCTGGTAGTTAATGGAATATTAGAGCAAACAGTCTGGAAAGGATGAATGTCGATGGTGCTCGTGCCCTCTAAGCCTTTTGGAAAGGTTATAGAGAAGCACCCCGTTGAGACAAACACTGCGTTGCAGTTGATCCGGAGGAGTTCAGGTTGCACCACCGTGGCCTTTGGGACTGGTGCTGATGAGGTCCAGTTGTCTTCGTTCTTTGGGGATGTTCCTCCATCTCTCACCACTAACTCTGCTCCTGTTCCTGCTGGGCCACCCCATCCTTGGGCGCAGGGGAGCACTCCTCTTGGGCCAGGGAACAACATTGATGTTTTATGAACTTACTTTCTGTCACAGGCAGCATGTAAGCAATGGTATAGAGGCCCTAGAGAACATTTAGAGGTAATTCCTTTCTATAATTTCCCAGTACTACTTCTGAGACATAAGCACGTAGTCAAATCACTGGAACGTGTGCGTTGTCCTTCTCGGAATAAAACTAATTTGTTGTGAGTGACTTCGGATACTTGATGTGCTTAAACGTATGGCTGTGGCCCCCCTATTAGTATTATTATTTTTATTAGGACCTGTACCATGTGCGCGTGTCTGGGTGTTGGCAGCCAGGGCCGGGGAGGCCCTGTGAGGAGAGGCGGGGGTTGCCCTGTGCCGGTTCCAGCGGGTTCCGCAGGGCAGGGGCGGCACCTCAGGGTAAAATGTATTTACAAAAGGGCAAAACGCCACCGGGCACTGAGGAGTGAGGAAGGGAACGGCCCTGTGACCACCCTGGGCGGAGGAGGAGGAGGAGGAGGGGGCGGAGGTGCTGCAGGCCCCAGGGGAGGCCATGGAGGAGCAGGTGGGTATTTCCTGAGGGACCTGTGGCGCGTGCGGCGGAGCACACGCTGGAGAAGGTTCTGCTGATGGGGACTGCAGTCCGGCTCTGAATTCATATCAATCTTCCCGAACTCGAGTGTGTTTTGCCTGTGACAGTAGCTGGTGAGAGATCTCCTTCGTCTTTATCTCCACCGATGAGCTTTGCCCTCTGACGTTCTCCCACGTGCTGTTGAGGCGGGGGAGCGAGTGAGCGGCTGGGCCGGAGCACCGCAGGGCAAGCTCTGTCCCATGCTGGTATGACGTGGGCTGTGTCTGTACAGCCCGTGTACAGACCTAATCTTGCAGCGGACGAAAGGCAAGCAGATGCGCTGGCGTAACACTGACTGCTGGTGCAGCGCTGAACGCGAGCTGATGGGCCCCACCATAAGGCAGTTATGTGGCTTTTGCTTGGAGCTGCATCGCATTCTGCCATCTGAAGTATGGAATGGCTAAGCTTGTGCCGGCTTTTAAATTTTTATTGGTTGTCTATTTAATAATAAAAGGTGGCTCTATGCGTCTATGATGACTATAGGAACTGGAGTAGGATAGGAAGACCTAGGAATGTTTGAAAGGATAGATAACAAAGTGCTTGAGGAATGCCAAACGCTGCGCCGTGTATCATATACCCTGTCAGCCAGGTAACACCGCAGGAAGTAAAATTTACACCATCCTGAACACAAGGATCTTGCAAGAGTACAGTGTGAGTCTGTCCACCTGGAGTCAGAAGTATAGTGAGCGCTGACTCGTGGGGCGCTGCTGCCCTGTCTGTAAAGGGTTAGCAACAGCAGCTTGGCTTCCAGCAGCGTTTGTTTCGTAAGGCGCTGCAATTTCCATTTTGTGAATAAAAAAAAATATGTTTTCTTAAATGATTGTTTCAAAAGTGACATGCTACAGTCTGGTAAAATAGAATTACTTGCTTCTGCTAATTATCTTTTTTTAAAATTAATTTTAAGGAGTAAAAGCATTCAATATTTTTTTTAATATAGTTTATTTTCTATTCTGTGTATTCATTTCTACTGTTTTTCATTCTGAATGTTCTTTAACGTTGTCCTTTACATAGTCCGTACACCCAGTCCTGTTTCAGCCAAACAAAATTGCCTTAAAAGGTAGATGAAGACTTTGTACTAGATTTTGATTATCATTCCAAAGTTAGTGTAACTTATGCATGCAGGTATTTAAGCAGCTTACCAGTATAAATAGTTACATTAACTTTTATTATTGGTCAATAGGGTTTTGTAAGGCTAACGCGTTTCTGGTTTACTAGTAATGATTCACACCTTGCAAATGTGTAGCAGATCTGTGTGGTGCAGCAAAAGTTTAAGAAAGAATTATTCCTTTGTTTTTTAAATGTTTGAGCTAGTAGTATGAAAAGATGTTTAAACAAGATTTTTCCCTTGTACTAAGGAAAGTGCTAGAGTTTATGTGACCATCTGAGTACATGAAATGCAGCATTAGATTTCTTTTTGCCCTATACCGAATGCAAATTTTTCAAAATGCATGTTTATGAACTTTGAGGGGGGTCTGGTTTCAAAATCACAGAATGTCTGGTCTATGTGAAAGCTGAGAATTACACGGGAAATCACAGTGTCGTTATTGCACAGAAATTACGCATCCCTGGCAAGAGGTCCGGGTCCAAATAGCTATAATTTCTGTAGCTAATTTCTTC
>VZSZ01006778.1:370999-426305 GCA_013398815.1 Ibidorhyncha struthersii | reverse complement strand
AAGAAGTTCGGTATTGAAGGACTTAAAGGTCTTTGTTTCTCTCGGTGACACGGTCATTAGAAATACTTCCTTTTTTTTTTTTTTTTTTTGTCTACGGCTGATTATCTTGTGCATGATTTTCCAAAAGTGGTTCACGGGGAATTCAATTAAATGATTGCCGACAAAATGAGCCTCTTCTCAGGTCTGTGGAAACATGTAGGTATAATACAAGGCCAGGATAGGGGCTTTGAAGGATGATGCCCAGTACCTAAAACTCTGAAACAGCTCATTTATGGATTAATTGCTTGCTAAAATTGCACTTCCTACACAGAAGCAGATCTAATGGGATATATGCTCATAAGACAAGAAAATGAAAAGATCAATCTTTTGAAAAACGTATAAAAGTAATTCATACTTTGACCAAGACTTTGTTTTCAAGTTTTTAACCCAAAGCAATTTTATTTTCATAGCTAAGCTATAAATTGCACCCAAAAAAAGTACGTGGCAAGAAGAGATGGAAAGACTTGGCACAGTTTCTCTTTCGTGAGGTTGTGCTGGCTGTTAAGCCTAACCTAACGACTTCCCCCCTCCTTAGCATTGCCCTTCTTGACAGGATTTGGTCACAAATAAGACACATGTTTCAGTGTTAATCACAGTTTGGTCCTTGAGGTAGAGATGCAGTCCCCTCTGGTTTCACAGGAGGGATGTGTCTCCTGCGCTGTCAATGCAGGAGACCCCAGTGAGGAGCTAAACAGTAGCACTGTGGTGGAAAGAAACTGCACCAGCGAGTCTCTCAGATATACTGGGGCAAAAAATGCCTGTCTGCCTGAAACAGCAGGGCAGTAACTGAGTGTTAGGCAAGTGAGTGGAGAGATGTGAGGTTGCAGCGTGAGTTTTTTTTTTTGTTTGTGCTTTGCTTTTTTGTTTTTTTGTTTTTTTTTTAGAAGCTCTTTATTTAGTTTGATGTGTACTGATTTGAAATTTTTTCCATGATATTTTTGTCCCTATTTCTGTGCACATTTATTTGTAATGCATTTAATTTGCATTTTCTTTTACCACTTATCAATTTTACTACTTCTTTTCTTTTCTTCTCTTTCCTTCCATACTTATGTCCTTGCAACTCTTTCAGGGCCTTGCGTACTTCAGTTATCCCTTTCACTCCAGCTCTGCATTTTCACACAATTTGTTTGTTTAGCCCTAGTCCTCGCTGTTGCTTTATTCATTATTTTCCCACTTTTCTTTTCTTGCCTTTTTCTTAGTTCTGCTGACAAAACTACTAAAACTACTATGAAAACTATTTTTCATCCTCTGTGTTCCTTTATCATCATCCTAAACAGATTCCCTTTCCCCTCTCATAGGTCTCATCCTTTTCACTGATGTCCAAATTCTTATTCTTTCATTTTCTGTCTCAGTTTTTATCTTCCCGTTAACTTTGCCTCTTGCTGTCTTGTCATGCTACCGCTGTTCAATAGTCAGCACCAGGAAAAGAGAGTTGGGAAATAGGGAATGCACCTTAAGCAGGATCATTCAGCCCAGGATCAAGATGATTGTGAGAGCGTTGATTGTTAGGCTGTCATTGCACTCTCTACCAGGAATAGATTTGGTAAAAGGGAGGTAGAGAAATTACTGTATCACGGCACTGTCTATTGATTAGGCATTGATAGAATTTAAAAACATATCTAGAAAAAAAAAAAGTAAGTACATAGCATCATCAAAAGCCTTTTTGGCTTTGCTAGTATAAAAGTAATTTTTGATAATGCAGGGATTCATAAATTACAGCAATCTTATGTATGAAATTTCTTGTTGAAAGATTTTTATCTGAGGTGATGCTACTTCACTATGGGCACCAATTGCACTGAGGCTCATTACAAATGTTTATAATTATAATGATACGTCTGGCCTGGAGATCCTGTACAGGGAGAAATGTAGTGTATTTAAATAGTGGGCTGGGTGGTTTTCTTTATTTGTCACTTAAAAAGTGCTAAAGTCTAATAACCATTTTTCTTCTCAAAATTACTGATGAGAACAACCCTCATTAGCAAGCAGATGGCTTTCTGGAAGAAAAATAAAATTGCTCTTTTTGAAAATAGGGCTGTGATTTAAAATGAGAGTTTAGATGTGTTATTAGTGATAAAATGCACAGTAGTTTTAGTCAGCAAAGAGGGCGCTTTGCTGTGGACGAAGAAATAATGCAAAACAAAAAGCTCTGCTCACACAGAATAATGAGTAAGTACGACAAAAGAGTATAACTCACTGTAGCCAGCAGTCTGGATTCAACTGTGCTACATTTTAGCCTTTTAATAAAGCAGAAAAGGAAATGATGGAAAAGATTTCATTTCAAAAAGTATCCTTCAGGATTTAGTTCCTTATGTTAATTTACGGGTATACAGCTCTAATCCAGAAGTCCTTGTTTTAGCAGGTCTTACTCATACCCCAGTACTTCTGGGTGAAACTTAACTGTGCCAAATGAAACATTTTAAAGTCTGCATTGCTTAACACCTTCATCTTGCATTATTCAAAGATGCATCAACATCCACATGCATCTACTTTGGAGGATTGTGAGCTGTGGCCTCAGCAATAGGTCTTAAATTGTATGTAAAACTTGGATGTGCCCAATATGAAATAATTTCGAGTTAGTTCTACTCATGAGAACAGGTGTTTATAAGGTTGGACCCAAGTTTGTGTATATATTTCCTCATGGAGAATTCTAAATTACTTTTTAGCATCTGACATTTATAACCTCATTAAAGGCACAGCTTCTTAGAAGGTATAGCTGTTAATGGTCTATTTGCAATAACATGAGTAAAGATGTGGCAAACTTATTTTTCATTATTTAAGTGTTGAAACAAAATCTAGGTGGAAAAAAATAAATTTGTTTGTTTTCTTTTTTTTTTTTTAAATCTTATAGTTACCTCTGAAGTGTTTCTTCTCTGCTTCATTTCTTAAGCATTCAGAAGTGTGACAGGGCTACAAAGAATGTCTCTCACTGCCTTTATGCTCAAGCTATAGAGAATAAGGAGACGGCATTTTCTAACACATTCTGACTTTTTCTACTCTACTTCTATACTGGGCTATTTGATATTTTAGGTATTTTTAAAACTATTTAATCTGAAGTTGTCTAAGGTAGATCTTTAAAGTACTGCCATCTTTGGTTTTCTCCCTTCTTGTTGCCAGAGGTAATTTTGTTTACAAGTATGCTCCATAACCTAAAGCCAATGGTGAGTTCAAGTACAAAAACCAGGTACAAATAACGGATAATATAAATAAGATATCTGCTCTACTATTAAGAGAGAAATTGTATAGTATAATACCCCTTCAGTACAATAATAAAATAAAGGTACGTTATTTTTACTGAAATCTATCCTCTCTGACTGTATTTTCAGTAAAATAAAGAGCACCTGTTGTTGCCTTGCCTTTCAATGAATTTGTCTCCAACCTCCTCACCCCCCTCAGTCCAGAGTGGTGGTGGCCATAGCTCTGCTTTCAGTCCCCGGGAAGCCACATATAGGAGAACATGGGGTCAGCTGGGACCGCAGGGGCAGCGTGCGGTTTATTCAGCATATAAAATTAATAAGGGAACCTACTCAGACATTGGATTTTTCCATATTAACAAATGCTTTGTTTCATTGATTTGTGATTCCCTGTTCAAAAAGAGACAATTCAGTTTAATAGCAGACCTATTTTCACAGTTGGGTTTTTATTCAGTAACGCAGAGAATAGTCTTTGCTTTCTCCACCTTACCCAAAGTTGGGCTTTTATTTTTACTTTTTTTTTTTATTTATTTATGTGACCTGCATGTAGATATAAGTGTACTGAAGGCTGACGGTTTTACTCATTAGGCTCCTGTAACGCCAAATCTCATTTCACTTTGGCTGCACTGGAGATGTCTCTGAGGTCAGCCAGGTCAAAGCTGCAGTTACTGCAAGTAACTATAAGATTTCTTTCCTGCTGACAATCCTGGGGATTTGAATGCGTCTGATGAATAAGGTCAGTTGAACTGAACTATTTCTGTATTTACAAAATTATTTAATTTGCCTTGTTCTTATCTTCCTTTGAGTGACTTTGGCCTGGCCTTCTGCCCTAGTTACTTCTTGATATGTAGTGGATTTCACACGTATCCTGACTATGTGACTTCATACCAGGAGGAGGAAATTACAAGAAGATCATTAAAGTGTGAAATTAAATTCTTAAAGATGAAACATCTGAAATAGCTAAAACATTACCCCCAAAATAAACAGTGCAATTGATCCTACTTAATTACATGCTTAATAATTTTATACCAATGTAAAGTACATTGGCGATGTACTAATCCATTTCATATTCACTGCCACCATAGATTTCCTCCTTCTTATTTGCTTTGAATCTAATAATTATCAAGCACATAAAACTAGTATTCTTAGAATTTTTATAGTATTATTTCCATATAAAATGAGGAAAAATCTAATACATGAATACTAAACAGTTCATTAACATGGTTTGTAATATATCTATTCATGATAAAAGCAGCTGAGAAATGCTGATATAAAATAGTACTTCAGTCCCAGAGTATATCTAAGATTAGAAGAATCATGCCTTGGATAATAAATACTTCAGGGAAAACAGGAAATCTTAAATACAAATAACATCAAATAAAGAGCTTTGTACGCTTAATTAAACACATTAACAGATGCATTTATTTCAGTTAAATAATTAATGTATTACTAGTACTGGCAGCAAGAAATTTTTTGTGATTAAAAAAAAAAACCTGAAAAGGTTTTAATTTCAGGAGAAAAAATGCTGCCTTAAAAAGACATTAAGGATGTTTTTATCTGGAACTGGCACAAAGATTGTTAATGATTGAATTACACAGCAAGCAAAATGCTTGGAAAAAGAGCCTAATCTACCACGTCAAGAGCCCTGATCTTCAAATTTGCTTTATGTGGGCAAGCCACTGTCTCCAGCTTAAGAAACAGGATTGGCTTTGAAACAGTTTGGGTGATGAATGGTTCCTTCTCTACCCATGTGCATTCAGGTTTGGTCCTTGAAGTACTGTCTCCGGCCTTTTAGCTGTGCTTCCTGCATCCAGGCCACAGGAACAGGCTGGTGTGAATCACCTGTCCAAAACGGTCTGTAGGTTGTGTGACAGAGAAAAATTCATGCATTCCTGGCGAGCGTTTGTTAGAGGTTTGAGCTCAAATTTAGGGAGATATAGTGCAGGATGAAGTGATGTATTTGGGGTTTAAGTGATCATCAGTTTATATTTTGGTATAGATGTAGCAATGTGCTTTTTCCCTTTCTGCAAGCTTTTTGTACCAGCCTAAACCAGAGTAGCTTTGCTGCTGTTTTGTTGCTGTTGTGCCGTAACAATTCAGCTGAAGTTTCATATTCAACCCCAGGATTCTAACCTCTGAAGGAACGCTGCCAACAGCTTTATAAAGGGGTCAGGTATGGTCCTTAACCTTTGTTCAGTTACCAAAGCATACGAAATATAATTAAGATCAAGATATAAAAATGTTTGGTCATCTGAAATGTCAATAAATAAATATCCCACAAATTATTTATTAGAAATGCATCTGGTATTGTTGACAGAATATATTATGCAATACACTTTCTAAACTTCTGAATATTGAGCCCCAAATTGGAAAACTCTCACTGAACCTTTATTTTTTTAGATGAACAAGAATTTCTTGTGCAGTTTTCAGCTTGATTTACCAGGGACAAGTCACCAAAGCAGGAAAAATGGTAGATCGCTCAGAGGGAGAGTTAATTCATGTATAAGCAAGGTCAAAATGCATACCTGTATAGAAGACCAGTATAACGACCTTTCATAGTGTCCCTTTTTGCTGGTGAAGGAGAGAGCACAATCCTGGTGCTGGGCTTGGGTATAGGGCTGCCCTTCAAGTGTCCCTTTCATTGTTCATGTTCACAATAATGGTACAGATAAGCAAGAATATGAAATGTCTTCTTTTAATAGCACTGCTCTTTACCACAGAAAAGGATGCTGAAGAAGGGACTTGGCTAATTTACTGTTCCTATGAAGTATGGTGATACTTAGTTCAAGTATGTATATGGATTTAAACATTTATTTGGCATTCTTTTGTATGTCTCTAGAGGTACTGGAAAGATGTGAAATTGAAAAATGTTTCTTAATAAGCTAGAGTAAGGTTGACTTTGACTAAGCTAAGCTTAAAAAAAAAAAAAAAAGTTTGATGGTTGGCTTTTTTTTTTTGAGCTGATGATAGGTTGAAATGATGCATATAATATTCCTTGGCCTTTAAGACCTGGTTGCTTTGTTTTTTGGCTTGCCGCTGTCAGGAGTAGTACCCAGAAAGATGAGAGCACACAGTAGTCATACAGCCAGCATCTATAATGCAGCCACAGCTTAGTAACGTAGGAAGCACAGCTAATGCCAGTGCAATGATCTGCTGCAGCTGCCTATTTGAAAAACCTCAGAAGGTGGTGTGGGACAAATGGATGAGGAGCCCTTGGCCTCGCGAGGGGAAGCCGTAGATGGAGGAGCAACAGGATCTAATCAGTTCCCAAGTCTTCTAGCAGCCTACACAGGTCAATGCAAACCGTGCAACCTTTACACCTCAGCCTGGATTACGAACGGCTGCTGCCAGACAGTGACACATGCAGTCTTGCACTTGTGATTCACCTGCCCCTACCTGATCTGCCAGACGCTTAGTCACAGAGTATCGCTGAGTGCTTTTCAGCTCCTTTCTTTTTTTCAATCAAAGAGCTTTATCTTGTGGTCCTGTCTGCAGTGTACATTTATTTATTTATTTGTTTATTTATTTATTTATTAAGAAAACCAGTTAGATTTTAAAGTAATCAGAATACTTTGCTCTAATTGGGGATGATCCAAGCCTGGGAAGGAATAGAAAATTGCAGCAGTCCAGGCATCTCAGTTGCTTTTCTGTGGTAAATCATAAAACCATAAATCATGGTATGTTTATTCTGTTTTCCCATGACTCAGCTGTATTTGTGGCCACATTTTAGTTGCCAGCAAGCTTACAATTTTAAATGCATCAAAAAAATACTGTGAGATTCTTTAAGAGAATTTTACTTCTTTCAGTCTGATTTTTGTTTGACTGTAAATAGCTGAAAAACATCATGCACAGTCAAGGGGAAAGTTCCTTGTCCGTTGCGGAGAAGAAATGCTAAGAGATGTATAAAATTGCAACTGAGGAGTCAGTTGTGTAGAAATAGCAGTGATGTAGCACCCATAAACCTCAAACTTTCATTTTTTTTTTTAATCCAGATTTGGACTTCTTGCATATGTGACCCTCACTGGAAGGGGTTGGTAACTTACTAAAAAAACTCCTAGTGCTTGGAAAATCAATGTGAAAAGTTACTCATAGCAGAAGGAGATGTTGGATTTAAGGTGATTCTCTATGGCTGTCTCTGCTGGGGAGCTCTGCTTTGTTAGTGAGTTTTGTTTATATTTTTCTGGCTGAGCAGGGGAGCACTACATCAGACCTACTTTTATTTATATTTGAATTTGAAGGTTTCTTTCTATTCTCAAAGCAGTGCAAAAGAACTTTCTCACAGGCGTGTGTGTGGAGGGGTGTATGTTGCTATAATAATCTTACTTGTAGTTGTATATAGCACGTAAGGAGCTCCGTACTTAGAATCATAGAATGGTTTAGGTTGAAAGGGACCTTGAAAATCATCTAGTTCCAACCCCCTGCCCTGGGCAGGGACACCTCCCCCCAGCCCAGGTTGCTCCAAGCCCCATCCAGCCTGGCCTTGAACACCTCCAGGGATGGGGCAGCCACAGCTGCTCTGGGCAACCTGCGCCACTGCCTCACCACCCTCAGTGCGAAAAATTTCTTCCTGATAGCTAATCTAAATCTCCTCTCTTCCAGTTTGAAGGCATAAGGTTGGCCTTCTGGGCTGCAATCACACGTTGCTGGCTCATGTTGAGCTTCTCATCAGTCAGCACCCCCCTTCTCCTCAGGGCTGCTCTTGATCCATTCCCCACCGAGCCTGTATTTGTGCTTGGGATTGCCCTGACCCAGAAGTAGGACCTTGCACTTGGCCTGGCTTGTAAATGCACAGGTAAGTGCACCGATACGGTTTAAGCCTGAAAGCAGATCTCGTGCTACCCTGGTGTGACGCTGGGCTGAGACTGAATCCCATTGCTCCAGAAGCGCATCTTACTGTCTTGAGTAAAGCTATGTGTGTACGTGAACCATCTGTAGTGCTGCAGGTCAGCAGAGTAGTACTAACCTGGCATTACTCTCGTATGGTACTGTATGTCCTTTTAAAGGCTGAGATCAGAGGGTTTGCCCGGAATAATGCTTTGTCAGTGCACGGGGGTGGGCAGGACTCCATCTCAGGCCCGGGCTTATTAGTGGTACAATTTAATGATACTGGGATGTTCTTTGAAGGGGTTTTGTTTTATACCAAATGTATGCATCAAGTTGACAGTAAGATCTCTTTTAGCAACTGAAATTGCCGGAATAAAAAGTGTATGCAAAACCCCCAACCATTATCAGCATAGAAACATGCCAAGTACCAAAGCTAATTCCTCCCATCATGGGATGGCCTTGGTAGATGTATTACGCTGTGTGCACACTTTACTGTCACTTATTTACAATGACAGACTCATTTTAGCAAGATGTTTTCAGCTTGTTAAAACTGCATTAGTTAGTCTGCAGCCATCAGTCATATTTGGACAGTGATCCCCAATAAACTGCTCTCGAGGCAGTGATCTTTGGTGTAGGCCTCTTTGCATGGTTGTGCTGAGCTCATTAAGATGTCTTCGTCTCCTAGAAGGTATCGGCTATATTAAGTATGGAGTTCTGGCAATAAAAACAAACGCAGCATGGCGTGGAAATACATTAACATCCCCTGGTTCACTGTAGCATCGTGTTTTCAGGGAAACAAATAAAGGCACTATAATAAACTGAGCTGGCATCGGCCCAGTTACTCTCGGTGAACTGTAATGGCTTTCACAGGGTTCAGGCTTGGGTCTTCTGCATCATTAGTATTCCTCTAAAGGCGTGCAGGATCTTTGTTGAAATAAAAATTAGAAATCCTTGAAGGCTGTACAGGACCTTACGCTGGCGTATCACTGAGAGATGTTTAACAAAAAGTTCGGAAGCGGCGTGGATGTTTCTTCTGGTAGCGATTAGGGCCTCCTCCAGCCACCCACAGCACAGGCTGGCACTGCTGCCACTGCAGTGCTGACACTACTTGTTATTGTTGACTATTGAGACATTGGTTAAAACCAGTCTTTTTTGCATGTCTGCTTTGCTCAGTGCCTAAGTTCCCAGTGCTCAAGTGTGTCTCACTAATAAACTGTATAACAGCAGTTCCACATGGCCAAAACATCTCAAAATAATAGTTCTTTGTCTCATATTTTGCCAGACAAATGTCATGGTGTATGGACAAATCAGGAGGAGTGTGGCTTTTGCAAACTAATGATTTCTCATTAATCTACATGGCACCCTCCATTGCTCCCTGGATAGCAGATTTCATCCTCGGCACCAGCTTTGGCAATCACCGGCCACTTCTTAGCTGGTGTTGGAAAAGATTTTTCATGTATGTGGAGTCTGCTTCCAGTTTGAGCTTCATGAATCCTTTGTCTACAGAGCTCAGACGCTCAGCTCAGTATTTTTGAAGTTTAGTTTGTAAATCCTCTACTGGTAACTGTGGTTTTGTTTTGTTTTGTTTTTTTTTTTTTTTCTTGGTGCTTTTTTTCTTCCCCCCCTGCCCCGTCTCTCCTCCTCCAGAGGCACTTTAGCAAGGCTGTTATAGCAAGGGTGGTATGAGGCTGATTGTGAAGTGCAACTAATTCTGGCATCTTGTAGTGTAAAACCAAAATGTGTTGGTTTGATATTTAATGTGCTAAGGTCAATTTTACCTTTCTATTTGAATAGATAAGCATTTCATCTTTGTTAATATCTGCAACTTAAAAGCTGAAGGAAGAAACCAGAATTTTTGATACTGATATGTTGATGTTTTGGCTTACTCCTCTGAGGAAATCTTCTAAATACAAATATGAAATGACAGTAGAGCATTCTGGTGTACGCCAGATCGTTCTGAGTGCTGTGTGAAGGAATGTATAAGCTGCTTTCTGGCCATGGTACCATAAAAGGACTGGCCAGTGCTTCTCTTGGAGGTGCTCTTAGCTCTGTGCTTACTCTTGTTTCAGGATCGTTCTCTCCAAAGGGATTATTGAGATTGGAGTCTAATATCCATTGGACATTTCTGAACAATAGCCTTTTCATATTGCTGATTCAGTTGGCAGTATTCCCCCAGTATCGTTGTGTCTTATTTACTTTATGTGTGCATCTATTTAGATCTCATACTCCCTCAGGGCATACAAGATCACTAATCTAAGTCCTCAGTTCTAGCTCACTACTTTCTTATTCTTGCAGTTTGATGTGCAGTATAAATATGATTGTTGCTTGAGCACTAATGTACAATTTAAAAACAATAAATACCCCATTTGCTGAAGGCTAATGGTCTATTTATTTTGTGCTGTAATATCACCTGTTACTTCTGTGAAGAATTTGTCTTCTGAGGAGGCGATTCTGTGATCTTTGCTATGCCATGCAAACTCTTGCAAAGTGATACAATTTCAGTTCTTTCAACTCTTTTTTTTTTTTTTTTTTTTTTTTTTCCTTTTAAATCCTTTTCATGGATTTAGCCTGATTGCCAGAGTGCCGATCCATGCCAGGGCAACCACTCACCCCAGGGTGATGCTTTGAGTGGTGGAAATGTGGTAAAACCTGACTATGGCTCTGGAGGAATTGGTGGTAGTGCTGGACCCCACTCAAGTGCAGGTCGTTTAAAGATAAACGATGGCTGTATCCCTTGGTTACATCCTCAGGTATAAGGCTGGGGGCACATGGGCTTTGCCTTATACACAGCATACCTTGATTTAATGTTGTGTTACCTCTGACATGTTAATCAGTGCTGTCCATCCGTGTGAACGTTAGCCCTTAAGTTTGGCATTTTTTTCCCTATTTATTTATTTATTATTTAAGGGCTAATTCGCTCATGAGGAGTGTGGTTCCTCATTTCAGTCTTGCATTACCTTGAATCTCTTCCATGTTTCTACTGCCTTTTTGTATCCTGTAACACAGGAGAAATATAGCTCACTGCTTTTTCATATTTAAGTGGAATGCAGTGGTCCTTGAGTTTCATTGTTTTTCTAATGTGCGTCAACTGGAAACTTTTTGCTGTTTTAACAGAATTTTCACCCCATATTTTAAGAGATGGTATAGCATGTAATGGGCTCTATTTCAGCCATGTCATTAAAAAAAAAAGCTATACAATTATGAATGTTATTCTTTAATCACTCAGCCATGAAGGGTCTGTAGAAAGGTTGGTTATGTGTGGCCATAAAAATGTGACCAGTATATTGCAATATTAGCCTTGGCATAAAATAACAGCCACTTTCACACTCTTCCCAGAGGCTTTTAAATATACAGATTCTCACATGCTAAGGCCACTATGAAAAGTTCCAGGGATTGTGAGAGAATAAAAAAATGTTTTGGCCCAATCTTTAATAAGGATTTTCAGCTTCAGTCTGTGAAGCGTGTTGTAGCATGAATAGAATATAAGAAATGTAAATAGGTGCAATAAAATAATCTTTGCTTGTTTTTACCATGTGAAGTGGCTCCTAAAGAATATAGATCTATCTAGAAAGGAAATTTTTAAGATAAAAATAGATGATATTTTATTATTTCCAGGATTGTCTCTGTTCAATAATAAGGGGAAAAAGGTTCTTTTTTTTCTTGCTTTTTAAAGATTAAGGTGAAATAAAGAATATCGTCAGCCTTTATGGCAAGTAGTGGTATAATCAGTTTATTAGCCCATCAGCACTTGATAAATATCTATTGCAGAAGATCTACATATATGTAAATAATCTCATATTGAAAAAACCCACAGCTATATAACCTCTGTGGCGTTCTGTCTGTTAATACATGTCACAGGTATCACATGGTAGATGTAGCTAACAGTAAAGCATTTTAACTTCTTTTAAATGTGATAATTCAGATAAAGGTTGACATATATGTATACACACACAGAGACATGCATACATACAAAACTGTTCTCTTGTAGTGGTAGGTTATTCTGAAGAAGGTTTATAATGGTGCTCCCTGAGTGGCCAGTCTGGCCCAAACCACAACGTACCACAAGTGAAGGACATAGTGAACGTTGTGCAGAGAGAAACAAAAGATGCTTTGAATGGTGTGTCAGCATAGTTTTAATAGAATGCCAGCAAGAAAGCATGACGTGAAACCTGTGATGTTGCTGCATGGGGGAGTAAGAGAAGCTGAGCTGCAACTGAGGTTAAAACAGTTTCTGAGCTTGAATCAGAAGACTAACAGCTTTGAGAATGGCTGTATCTCTTGGTGACCAGTTATTTTGCAAGTAAGTCATGATCGCTTAATTGTTTGAACAAATTCAGTATCTGGGGATTTAAAAAAAGATAATATTTGATTGCCCGTACCCATAGCCTGAGTCAGGAGCATAACTATCAAGAGAGCACTGAAGTCTATGAACCAAGACAGGGAGGAAAAGCAGCAGTGAAAATGTGCCCTTGGCTAGACAAATGGGGACTACTTCCATTCCTTGCACAGGGTCCTTGTACAAATGTCCCTTGCTCCAATACTGTTGCTGTAAGCAGTGCTACTCTTTAAGGCAGGTGTTGGATTTTTTCCCTTGAAAATTTAATAAACAGAATTAGTAAAACAGTTGGCCACTGTTTTTTCCAGTAAGTGTTTTTATTTCACATTTCAAATTAAAATGTTACAGTGATACTTACCTTATAAAATGGCCTATAAAACAGTATTCAAAATGTTCGAAAAGTATACAGGATAATAACAAAGGATATTGAATATCAGATATAGAGGGCAGAAGTAGAGCCTATGGTGATTTCATACTTGGCAGGTGTGTATCCCATCTATATTTGTTTATAGGTTTACATAAGTGCATTTGGTTTCTTTCTCTGGGTTTCAAATCTGTGTTGATTCTGGATCAGCAGTTTGTTACATGATGACTTTGCAAAAACTGCCAGGCTTCTGACATGCTGATGCCAGAATGATACAATAACTAAACTATTGATCATATTAGGAATTCAGTCACAATTTAGTAAACTTTATTCACTGATATTCCAGTCAACATATTTCAAAGAATCATAGAATGGTTTGGGTTGGAAGGCACCTTAAAGGTCATCTAGTTCCAACCCCCCTGCCATGGGCAGGGACACCTTCCACCAGCCCAGGTTTCTCCAAGCCCCTTCCAACCTGGCCTTGACCATCTCCAAGGATGGGGCCTCCACAGTTTCTCTAGACAGCCTGTTCCAGTGTCTCACTACCCTCGGGGTAAAGAATTTCTTCCTAATATCTAATCTAGATCTACCCACTTTCAGTTTAAAACTGTTACCTCTCGTCCTATCACTACACTCCCTGGTAAGAGTCCCTCCCCAGCTTTCCTGTAGGCCCCCTACAGGTACTGCCGCAATAAGGTCTCCCCAGCGCCTTCTCTTCTCCAGGCTGAACAATCCCAACTCTCTCAGCCTGTCCTCGTAGCAAAGGTGCTCCAGCCCTCTGAGTGTCTTCATGGCCCTCCTCTAGACCCACTCCAACAGGTCCATGTCCTTCTTATGTTGGGGGCCCCAGAGTTGGACACAATACTCCAGGTGAGGTCTCACGAGAGCGGAGTAGAGGTGCAGAATCACCTCCCTTGACCTGCTGGTCATGGTCCTTTTGATGCAGCCCAGAATGCGGTTGGCTTTCTGGTCTGCGAATGCACATTATCAGCTCATGTTGAGCTTCTCATCCACCAAGTCCTTCTCCGCAGTGCTGCTTTCAATCCATTCTCCACCCAGCCTGTATTTGTGCTTGGGATTGCTCCGACCCAGGACCTTGCACTTGGCCTTCTTGAACTTCATGAGGTTTGCACAGGACCACCTCTCAAGCTTGTCCATGTCCCCCTGGGTGGCATCCCTTCCCTTCAGTGCGTCGACCACTCCACAGAGCTTGGTGTCATCAGCAAACTTGCTGAGGGTCCAGTATCCATGTCGCCAACAAAGATGTTAAACAGCACTGGTCCAGTACCAACCCCTGATGAACGCCATTTCTTCCTGTCTTGTAATCATTAGGTACTTCAAGATTCATGTGACAGTTTGGGTTGTTAGAACGGTCAACTAAGAACCACTACTTTAATGAGATGGTTGGAAAACAGTTACAGTTCAGAACAGGTAGCAAGTAAAGTAATCTGCCTCCTAACTTGGACAACTCCTTACTCTCTATATCAGGGAAAAGGTGTCTTGCAACCTGAGGTGACCTACATTATATATTGCAGAAAATATATCAAAAGAGTTGAAAAAACTTTTTTATTTCATGATGCACGACGGGTTTACCTGGTATAGAGGATGAGGATAAGGACCATTTAATGATAATGATTAATGATAGTGGTTATTACCAGTGCACATAAATTGCTATGAACCAGGAGGAGCACTCTTAAGCTTTCCTAAACTTTTTAGAAAGTCTTTTATTTACAAGGTAGCAAATACACATGAATGCATTTCTTTCACTGATCACGGCAGCATAAAATTATTAAAAGAAGCTGTTGCAGTATTTGTGGTGGTCTGCAGGCAAACTGATTCCAGAAGATGCAACACTCATGCCATAGTGATTTGCCAAAAGAGAAAAATGTGAAGGTGAGTTCTCATTTTGAAACCTACACAAGAAAAATATATGGTGGATTTGAGCTTAGGAACGGAAAGGGAAGAGGCGGCCAAAGCTTTGATGGTGTCCCTTTAATCTGACTTGGGGAAGTCTTTGTGTTTGTCTGAGCATTAGGAGTATTAGAGCAGTGTTGTACAGAGCATATTCAATTGGCTTATTGGTACAGTTGTATATTTATCTTTATTACCTCTTACATATGACAGCAAAGGGCTTCTTTCCTCAGCACACCAGACTGAGACAGTAGTGTAATTACACCTGTGTATCTCAGATAGACAGAATCTATAGAAACATATTTCAGAAAGAAAGCAAAAAGATCATAGTTATTTATGGCATTGCTCAGCGATCATAACAACATTGAGCGTTTTTTAAAGGCTTCTTTAAAACCTTAAATATGTTCAATATAAAATATAGTTTTGCTGTTTGTTTGCTTTTTTAATTGTATTTTTCACACTGAACCTCTTAAATTGCCTTTTCAGCTTTCTTCGGTAAAGTATCACAAATAAAGTTGAAGACTTAATCTACACATCCCTTTGTCATGTCCTGTAATAAAAAGATGAGCAGAAGGTAGTTAAAGCTATTTATCACAGCACACTTGGCAAGTCTGGGATGTGTTAAGTTAGATAAATTGGCAACTACCTGTTCTCCATTCTTTATCTTATAAGACAGAACTAAAATCAAATGAAGCATAGAGCCTTCTTGCTTTAGGAAGATACTGGAGGTTACTACTGAATTTTTTTATTTATTAAACTCAGAAACTGTTAAAGAGAACTTAGGACACTATGCCTTTGCTTCTATTAAAAATTATCTTCTGTAGCGTACCTTTATTGAAGAAGTATAATTTGCCTTTCAAAGTGATTTTTTTTTTAAAGTATGTCTGTCAGGAAATTATTACGTAGACCTGGTCATTTCAACCACTTACAGTGCCTGCTAAATACACTCAATAAGCATTTCGTTTAGCATTAAGGGGATAATTATTGTATGTGAAATACTGATTTATGATAAAAGACACATTTACTAGGATCTGACATTTGTTCAATTCATTACTCATGTTAGATAGCAATTAAACTTTACAAGGTTATTTTAAATTGATCGGTACAGAATTTTTGTAACAATAGTTACTATAATACATGTGCAGTGATACATCATCTACAGTTACAGTGCCACGTTAACCAAACATTAATTTTAACTCATGTCTAGACATTCAGCTGCTAATTATAGCTACTCATTGTTTACAATAAGTTGTAGCACAGAAGGTGGCGTATTGTTAGTAGATATAATGGGTATTTTGTCCAAGAATGGTTCTGAACTAAATTCTGTTGAAACCAGTGACGTGGTGCTTTTGGATCTCTTAATTATGTAGCAAATTGCACGCAAAAGCTATGTAGTAGAATGGAAAATACATCAGAAATTTTGCTTCTCTGAACAACTGTGCAGACAGACATAAAGCCTGCTGGTTTTCGTGAAAGACACTTCTAGCACCTCCAGCTTTAGTCTTCTGTTTCCTTAATCTCCTGTACTTTTTGGAAGAGCCTTGGAGAGTTACTGTTTCATTCTAAAATTCCTATTAAATAATGTATAAAGTCCCTCTCCGTCCCATGAAAAGTCACAGAAAATGAACACTAAGTTTCATTTTAAGAATAAGGGTGTGTTAGACAAGCTGACCTTCGTGTCGATCACTGCCTTTGAACAGGGAAAGTTCCTTGCATTCCCGTGGAGAGGAGTAATACTGCGCTGGGAGAGGGATATTGAGCTCGGACAAGGGAGGCAAATGAGCAATTGTGTGGCTCGTATGGGACTTCCGAACTGCCTCTATAGCTTCTGCCAAGATTTCATGTCAGCGAGCTGCCTGTGGCTGTTGAACGTCTCGCAGGGAATGGGCAGCTTTGGGCTCCCTATCGCCACTGACTGCCCCAGCAAATTTTTGCTCTTCCAGCCAACAGCGACAACAGTTGGTCCCGAGTAGCTTGGGAGCCAAATACTGAAACTCTCTCACTTGTGGCTTGTTGCTTCCTATTTCTTTTCTTTCATGTGATTATTAGCTGTTGAAATTCCACTGCTGCGTAGCTTTTTGTTGTGCCCCCCCCTGCAAAAAAAAAAAAGGAGGGGGTATAAAAAAAACAGGATGTTGAAATGGGAGGGTACTCCAGAGACTAGAAAAGAGAAAAAAAGAGACCTGGCTTTGGGAGGGAGTTGAAAGAAAAATCTTCAGTCCAGCATTAAGTTAGGGCTGTGAATTCAGAAGACTGATATTTCCAAGGCTTTTAAGTCTGTTTCCTACCAAAGATGCCTTCCTTCTACCAAGATAATTGCTTTTTATTAGAGAGGAAAAGCACAAGCAGGATTTGCAGTATTTGGTTGAGGGACCAAAAATATATATTTCTGGGAAATGTTGTGGGTAACCTTTAGTTAGCTGGCAGCTCTGGTATCTAAAGGAACTCATTTCTACATCCAGATTTTTGAGTTGGTATTATACTGAGTAATAGCAATGGTATGAGGCTTCAAATTGTTGAAAGCTTGTGGAAAATAGTTAGAAAAATAATACCAGGTACTTAACCGTGGTTGGCAGGAGTTTTTAATATTGCGTTTTGATTTAAAAAGGGGAAAAAAAACCCAAACTTTTTTTAGGCAATAAATTGGAGGAAGATGCTCACACACCAGCCGTAAGTATATAGAGAAGAACAGCAAAGTGCAGCATGTTTGTAAAAAGTGGGTCTGGTAGAGCATCTTTATTTAAAGCACCCAAATTAACTCTTTATGTGAAAAGGGAGGACTGGGAAGGAGAGTTGTTGTCATTGGACTTTGATTTTGGTTGTCAAACTTGGAATTTTAGATGGATTTCTTTGATCACAATACACTTTCCGTTGTCCTATTAGAATAATTTAACAAAATCTATAGGGCTAGGTTCTTACATACAGTATGAACTCTTTACAATTGCTGTGAATTGCAATTACAATGACTGTGGCTGACCCTTCGTATTGCTGTGGTTTTTTAGTAACATTTGCCATAACACCCGGTTGTAATTTTTTTGTAATCACGATGATATCTAATAGATTAAGATATAAAAGCAAACCACAAAATTGTGGTAATTGTGCATTTAACTCTATGCACTATACTTGCAGTGATACTTACAGTTCAAATAGTTAAAAATTCTAAGCATTCGAAGGGATTTTTTTTTTAAGTGATCATTTTCTTGATACAATGAAAGGTTGTATGCCCGTGGTTTAGTGTGCTGTGGTATGCTAACTTTCTTATATTATTAGAAGTGATTTGTCTTCTAAAAAAAATCTTTTTTCAAGGTCAGATGATTTCTCACAATGATATGTATTAGAAAACTCTATCTTTTCAAGCCCTTGGAAATTGGAAAAAATTCTTGTAGAGAAGAACTCTTCTCTCTTGCTCTGATTTATGTAACGTATAAAATGTATCCATTCTTTTAAAACTTCCAATTAAATAGATTCTCACTCATTGTTACACTATTCCAAGGAGGAAAAAATGGAAATCGTAGGGAAAAAGAAGACAGCCTTTTTTAAAAGAGAGACTTCTTCCTGCTCTTAGAATTGGCAAGTTGGATTTTATGTAAGACCCAGTGACTGAAACATCAGTTCAGAAATTAAAACTCCTCTGTAGTTTTGAAATGTGTTGCCAACTTCCCTATCACTTATGGTTTAATGTTCTTGTGATTTCAGAAAAAAACTAAAAAAAAAAAAAAATCACAAGAGGAGCACTGTAAATAATTTTATTTTTGGTCTTCTCTCTGATGTAAATAGACAACCTAAATCACTTGTGTTGATTAAAAAAAAAAAGTCAGCTTTTTATTTTTTGTCCTTTTTTAATGTTTAGTGCAGAAAAATGCTTAATGTTACTTAATGAAACTAAAACAACAGAACACTTTGGATACAGCAAGATAAATCATCTCAGCTTTTGGGATTTTTTGGAGGGCCTGCCCCCCTTGAACTCGTGCATCAGATTCTGCCTGGTGTTAACTCCAGGCTGTGATTTTTCTTTTTTCCAAATATTTTTTTTTGTCTGAAACTCCTTTCAATTATCAAAATAGAACTTGTTCTCATCATTATTTTTATCCCAGCAATATACTCCTCAGGAGACCAAGTATTTGCAGAGTTTGTGCTGCTTAAGATTGGAAATAGGTGCCTGCCCTATGCCACAAAAGCTGAAAATGAGTGTGTATGGTCAGTATCCTGAGCCCACGTGCTATTATGGGAGTAGATGTTTTAAGTATAAAGCCACAACCAGTTATTAGCAGGTTTGATAAACAAAATGGAAAAAATAGAGCTTAGGAACCAGAGTAAAAAAGGACAGGTATGGGCTTTTGGTTTTTTTTCGGGTTTTCAGTACCTTGAGTAACTCCACACATATAGCATGTTTCAGTAGAACTGAAACTAGCATTTTCTCCCTTATTTTCATCTTTTTAGCTTTCACATTTTAGTTCCTATGTCTGTAGAACTTTTTAACGTAATATGCTAGGATGAATTTTTGTACCTATAGCATATTTGATTGCATAGGTACTGTTGGAATAATTAGCAATTAAGCAATTAAAAAATGAAGTATTGATTGTAGGAAAAAAAAAGGCATAATTCTGATTTTTCTATTAGTCAATTCATTTGTTTAACTAAGTGGAGAGAAATAAAATGCCCTAAAGTATGCCTTTTACAGAGGATTACTCCCACAGCGTTATTTAATTTTGTCTGTTTGTACGTATCCTACTGAAATTGCCTGTATGCTTGCTTTCTTTATTCCTGTTCATACCTAAAGAATCTTATTAGCACATCAGTAATTTGCAATCTAAATTCCCTTGAGAGACTGTATTTTTCCTGCACTTTTCATACAGATCTCCCTGGTGTCAGTGTTAAAAGTACAATGAAGAAACCTCGGGTTCGCAAAAGAGATTCTCCTGTATCATCGAGGCACTCATGCTTTGTATATTGAAGAAATGCAAAGGCTAATGTAATTGAAAAAGAAAGTTATTGGAAAAATTGCTTTCTCTCAGAAACTGGTGTCCTTGCTCCAGAAGTAATACCAGATTGAAATGGGAAAAGCGAAGTTTTGCTTGCAGCACTAGGCCATAACGGGTCATGGGGTCTAAGTGTTTTTACGGGTTTGCATTCTCTAACTTTACCTTCACGTTTTCAGCCCATCTCTCTCTTACACTGTGTTAATAAGTTCCTTATTCCTCTCTGGTTATAAAAGGGGAGCAGCAGGGAGAGCGGTACCTCCAGAGAAAAGCTGTTTTTTTCCCTACCAGAACTATAACTTGATCAGTTCCTCTGTAGGGCCCATCCTACCTCCCGAGGCAAGGCACTTGCCCGGGTATCCAGGATTCACTTTTAAGTTGTCTACAAGTTAGCAATTCAAACTGGCAGTGAAATTCTCTGACTATTTCATGCTTGGCAAGCTGTGCTTCTCAACGTCACCCACAGCACAGACTCCTCATGTACCGCTTGGTGTTCAGTGGGAATACGCTGTGGTTGAGCGCAACATTTACATGGCCATTTTCTTGTCCGCTTGGGCTGCCAGGCACCGGAACAATTAAAGGCTACGTTCACAGAGTTAAGACAGATGCCTGTCACTTAAGAAGTGTAGGTCCAGGCTTTAGATCTTCAACAAGCAGCTCAGCTGCCACTCAAACTGGCAGTTTCCACCAGCCACTTACACTTTCCAAGGAATCGTGCTCTGCTATGCAGAGTGTGCGTGACGGATTGGGTTATGTAGGAAATCCTGGTGGCAGCTGTAGATTAAATAGTTGGCATTCATTGGAGTGGGACTGCAAGTGAGGCTGTTGTCGTTAGCTGAGTCTCCTGACCGGCTGGTTCTTGAATGTGATTTTTGACTCAAAATGCTCCTCTCGTGCTGACCCAATGAATATTATATATGTAAAATGGAGCGGTGCCAGCAAGCAGAATGAGATTGCATGCTGAACCTTGCTCAGAGATGCTGTGTAGGGCAGCGTGTGGAGTAGGAGAAGCGGGAGATGCACGTTCAGACCTTCCTGATGTGGTCTGGGACAATTTTTGAAAGGCAAGCTATTGCGGGGGTGTGGCGTTAGGGCACTGAATTGTGAAGGAAAGCATTACGTGCTTTCATCTTAATCCCACAAAGTAAGGGACTGTATTTCATATGTGCTTTTTTTGTGTTTTAATTAAAGTCATGGAAAGATGAAAAATACAAGATCTTATTAATCATAAATGGCCTTTCACCTGCTTCAGCACCTCAGTTCACTTTCTGCTATTATTCTTTTAGGCTACGACAGACTTAGCATCTTTTAACTTAAACAAAGGTATCTCTTGATTCTGCCCTCCCCTTCATCCTGCCCTGCCAGGGTAAGGGGATGGGCATGGACCAAAGGGAGATTTGAAATTCAGTTCCCCGAGAAAAGCTTGGGTAGCCAAGCTGCTGCTTGGGCTGGCGAGACAGAGCCCCGTGGAGGCTGCTGTGCCGCTGAAGACCCAGAGAACGTCTCTGCTGGGGACCGTTACTGACGGTCACCATTTCCCAGCAGCTGCCATGCCTGCAGCCTCCGAGAATGAAAGCCCAAGTCCCGCTCTCCTAATGACCGTGGGTGATACAGTTTGGTTGTGGGGTGGGGGAGGAAAAAGATGGAGATCAAGTAGAGCAGGTCCCACTCCCTGTTCTTTCTTAGCTGCTGTCCACACAGGTCTGGGAAAGCTTTAATGCTGCTTCAACATACTGGCTGCTAAGAGGCAAAGTAATCCAGGGAAGGCTGTGGAACAGCAGTAGGAAGGCTGACGCTGCTTCCAAATACAGAGATTTGGTACACTGAACATTAGAGCAGCCATCCTCGTGTTGGAACGTATTCAGAATTTGTGATTCACCGGGGAGGGAGACCTCAGAGACAGTGGTGGAAATATGAAGAAGGAGGTGAAATCTGAAGTGATTTTGTTGTTTCCAGAAAAAGCTTACGTTTGCCCCTTTGCCCTGGGGGGCAGGGGAGAATGGAGTGTGCTGCGTTAGTGAGGGCTAGCAACGTGCCGATTTGCTCAAGAGCCTTCCCAACCTCGTGCCAGTTGGCAAACTGGGCCTGTGTTCAAGCATCAGTCAAGAGATTATGGGATGAAATTGTTTTGCAAACAGTGCCTCTCCATGTGATTTTAATGATAAGTCTACAACATCTGGCTGTGGCTTTGGAATCGGAGCTCATACATTTGCATGCCCTGGTCCCTCCAGAAATGATTACGCACTTGGAGGGTGAACAGCGGACTCAGTATAAACACTACATCCATGGTTCATAATATTGCCTCTTTTGGTTGTTTCTTAGTGGCCCAGAACAGATATTTTGAAATTTTAAAAGAGTTTGCTGAAAATTTTTCTGTTTAATTGTGCCTGAGGTTGGTTCTTGTTGTTTTCCAACTCCTTCATGGGTTTCTTACTGTTGTTTCAACCGGTTCTGTTCCATCAGAACATGGGGCATTGCAGCCTTTTCCATACAACCCAGAGGTGCCAAGGGCTGTGCTATATAGAGCTGACCTGAAACACGGACACAGAAGTTTGCATCTGATATATACTGAGCTTCAAAACTACCGATTCTGATAGAATTGAGATATTTCTGTCAAAAAGACTTAGAATATACATTCTAATTTTCATGTATTTGGTAGTGAAATTTTCATTTAATTGGTAGTGAAATCTCTTTTTTCNTTTCTCTTTTTTTTTTTTTTTTTTTTTGTTGGGTTTTTTTTTTTTTAGTGTTACCTTTTGGAGGTGATTTCATTATCTCAGTGTCACCACTAAGGATAATAACTGGAAGATGGGAGCAGAAGTAATTGTAATTGTTCAAAAATAAACAGAGACAGAAAAAGGGAAGCAAATACAGAAATAAAATACCCTAATGTTTTAGAACCTAAGTAAACAGCAGTGTTATTGAATGCACTGAATGGAATAACTGAAATTTATATGTAACATGGGTGCATGTAGTATTTTATTTAGAGGATATTTAAGAAGATATTTGCAAAAATGTTAAACTTTTTAATTTAGTGTAGTGGTTAAATGAATAAGATATGCAGGATCTGCCTTAGGCAATTGGTTGGAGATATGTTTGTACTTACCAACAAAATGCTTTTCTATGAACTTCTTTTAACTTTCAGTTATGGTTCTGAGATGTGGTTTCCATGCTTCCATGGAAGAACTGAATGCTATTGCTGATAACAAATTAAATGCAGGGAAATGCTCTTCTTTATCCTGGAGTTTGTTATTGTTATCAATAGCACATAAGTTTGTGTGGGAATGCAGCATGGGATATCAGAGCCTGTGGCTGCTTACCTCCACTGCCGTCCCATCCTGTCCCTGCTCTTTTTGACAGGACACTGGCCGTGCACCCACCAATTATTTTGAACTCATCCTAATGCCTAACAAACTGCACCATGAGCAAATTTAGTTTGCTGAAATGGGAGTTTGGTTGGTTTTCTTTTCTTTTCTTTTTAAAAATGGATATTTACCTATAGGGCTTGCAAGTTAACTGATTCAGTGGAAGATCTGGCAAGTGCCAGTGTCTTGGAGGAGGGGAGGATGTAGAACCCTGAGGCCAGAGTAGCAGAGGGAGAAGGAGATGGGCAACAGGGGGCTGTCCTCCTCCTGGCAGCACTGAGCCATGTCCCATGAAAAAGCAGGCTCTGACCCTCTTAAACTCCATGTCCACCCTGTGGGAACAGAGACCATTTCCTTATCCTGGGAGTGAAAGAGATGGGAGTGTGAATGGAGAAAGATTTCTCATTTCTACAGGTGAGACAGCTCCCACCAGTGTGCACAGACTGCCATGGTGGGCACAGCACCATGAACACGATTCCCCTCCGTGCATCATCTGAGTTGATACGTCTCTGCACAGAGATCCACTTTGTGTGGCTTTACCAACAGTCTCTGCTGGTAAACTTGCAGAGGATTGCACTTTTGGAAAGAGGCTGGAGACTCCGTATGGGTGGGAATAGTTCAGCTTGGATGGTTGTTGTGCAGTGCTGGGGTTTTATTGTTTGGTTTTCTTTTGAAATTGCACTTTTCCCCGTTGTGAGTTTGGATCTGAAATAGCCTGCATTGCAACTTTTTGCAGTGACAGAAAATCAGCAATGGATAAAACATGACACAGTAAAAATAATCCCCATCAACAGATGGAGCACTAATAGACAGAACACTCCTTTAATGACCAAAGTGCTTCCAGTGCCACTGTATGCAATGTGAAATACATTTCTTGTCCAATGCAGTGTTAACTTTATTGTCAGTGGACAGTTCCTAAAAGTCTGCTCAGTTGGTTTCCCTTTGGAGTTTGAAAGCTGGAGGCGTTCTTCTTTAGAAGTATAGTGGCTGACAGTCCTGCAGTGATGGCTCAATACACCTCCAGCTGCACCACAAATTGTCACCAGGAATGAAGTAAGAGAATAAAGTGGACTCCCCAAGAGAGGCAACAAAAGCAACAAACTCATCCGTACAATGTGACTTCAATTCAGCGGCAACCACGTGTTCAGAAAATAACTGACTTTGAGTCACAGTCAAATCAACACTGGTAAGAGGAGGAGCAAGAGGTGGATTGTACAGTAATTATAATGGGGGGAAAAGTGTAACAATTCTGGTAATAGAGCTAGAGGAGACTAATGTTTTCTTTATGAGCAGTCCTAAACTAAGACTTTCAAGAGCATGCCAATGTCTGGGAGATCCAGAATAAAAATATATCTTTTAAAGGGCACTTCTTGTAATGGCCCATCTTGCACCAAAGGTAACTTCTGAATTTTTGTGTGTATCAGACCAATGAATTGTTCCTTGTTTACTGTATCACTTCATTTTTTTTTTTTTTCCTTTTTGGTAGCACANTTTTTCTTTTTTTTTTTTTTTAATATTCTGTAGACTCTTCATTTAAAACTCCAATGTGAATGTCACATCCCAGATCAGACAGGAAGTTTGTAGACTCTTCATTTAAAACTCCAATGTGAATGTCACATCCCAGATCAGACAGGAAGTTTGTAGACTCTTCATTTAAAACTCCAATGTGAATGTCACATCCCAGATCAGACAGGAAGTTTGCAGCTCGCAGTTCTGGGATTTTTGCTAAATCAAACTACCAAGCATAAAGGACTACGTGGTGTGATACGCGATGAGCATGTGATTTATGGTTGGCTTTCTACCGCTGCTGTCACTCATTGCTTCAGCTGTAAGAAGCAACCGTGTCAGGCCTGTGAGGTTTGCTGTGTGCCCTGAGAGCAGAAGCTACAATGGATGCGTTTTGCAGTTTGCTGTCACTGAAGTCAGTGGTAAAGAGTTCATTGATTCCAGTGGACCGGGATCAATTAGTCTTCAATTAGAACATGACCTTCATACTCTTTCTCTAATCAGCATTTCCCCATTACATGAGTGTTGCTTGGCACCGTCCTACCTCCCGTCTGAGTGATTTTTGTTTCTATGGTTCTACATTACTGCTTTTAGATTGAAGTAAAGTAAATTGAAATAAATTTCTTCCTTTGCTTTATGCCTGTACCATTGCGAACCTTTTACTTAATGCAACCCATTAGTTGTCTTTCTCTCTCATCTGTTATCCATTATTTTATTTTATTTTTTTTAATTTAGAAGCTGTAGATATGCTTCATTAGTCTTTCAGTTTTGCTATAGATCCTATAGTATATATATATTTTTTTAAAGAGATGATATAAAATGTACACAGGCAAATACAGCAGTTGTTAATCCCATGAAATTTATTTATTACCTTTTAAGAAACAGAATTGCACATTTCCATAAACCCTTTAAATATGCTAGTTAATTGGTATGTGATCTTCCCTAAATGTGCCAGATCTCTTCAGCCGGAGTGCCATTCAGTGTTGTAAATTTTGTTTTCTGACTTTTAATCGTTAGTGGTTATTCCCCTGATGATCTTATTAGCCTTGAGTACAAACAATTCCTATATCCCACTGAATAACTACAAGTCTGTGGAACTCCTGAAATATGCATGGATATCCAAAGATATTTTTAGTCTTTTTTTTTTTTTTTTCTGTCTTTACAGAAAGTAAAATGAAGTGACACTGTCACTATATAACGTCATCTTCACTAATTCTACTGTTATAAGGCTGAAGACTGTCATATTTTGTAGGGATAGGCAATGTCTATCATTTGATTGATGTAGATGGAAAATACAAGCAAGCATTGTAATACAAGCTATCTGAAAAAGCTCTGCATCTTAGTTGTTTGCTGGGGGATTTCCCCCCAGTCGATGTTAACTAGTCCAGTAAAAGATACTGCATTTCTGTAGAAGTTTTTTTTTTTCAAGTCTTTAGACTGTAACACATACTGTACCTTTTCGGTGTTTTAACAAGGGCTGAGTGTGGGCCAAGGACACTGTTACTTTATTGATCTATGATGATAGAAAATAATACATAGCTGTGTGTTATATAAAAATGATAAATCAGAATGTACAAGGGTTGTTTTGATGATGATACTTCTATACAGAGACTGTCATTTGAAAACTGAGGTGACCAGCTGCAGTTCTGATAGCACTTTTCTATATTTCTTCTGTTTACTCTCAAATGTGCATCACTGCTGTCTCTTTGTGTAGTCTGTATGTGAAAATGGTTTAATCCTCTTTAGTGATCTTTCCTTGCAGCATTTTAATCCTGGTGCCCTAGACTCTGCATTTACAGGGACTCTGTGAATTGCTAGTATCACGATGGTAATTACAAATGTTGCCTCTCCTTAGACTTTGAGAGAAAAGTTGAAATTTCTTTGGCATTTATGTCTTTTTTTTTTTTTTTTCTTTTCTAGAGTTAGGATTGTATTGCAAAGTGCTTATAAACTCGAGAAGAGCTGCTGACTGACTGCTTGTGTCAGCTTATACGGATTGAATGCTTTTCTGGCTCTGGTTTTCTGGTGTTGATGGAGGTGGGGTTTTTTTATCTCTTTNTTTTTTTTTTTTTTTTTTCTTCGTTTGTTTTGTTTTGTTTTCTGGGTTGCAGCACCCCAGTTAGAGATCCTGGTGTGTTCACAAGTAAGGGTAAGGTTGGCTTCATCATAATTAAGTACAGCAGCAAGTATTCTGGTCATAGGCAAGATTATTAAGTTTTCATTATGAGGGTAAACATTGTTTTGTTTTTTATTGCTCTATAACAGGTCAGAAAAATCACTAAATCTATGACCAGTTTGAACCAGTCTGCTTCCAATGCGACACGGGACAGCACGGAGGAGTTGGGACCTGAGACAAGAAAATAACAGTAGGGATTTTATTAAAAGATTTAAGTGTAAGGTCACATCAGGGAAGATGCAGTTTCTGCAGCTGTTTTTTTTAACTGCCAACCAGTTGCTTTTTCTCTAGGATTCTGAGGATTTCTAGACACTGAAGTCTCCCGCTGTACTTCAGAGTTTTATAAACACTTATTATCCTTCCGTTTTCAGATGAAACACTGAGGCACAAAGGGGTTATGTGGTTTCTCCAGTGAAAATGAGAATAATGGAACGTTGGATTCCTGTTTTTTAGCACTAAAAATCTGTATAGTTTGTGCGTGTCTCTATATATAGTGTTTATATATATGTAGTGCTAAAAATATACACTTTTTATATATAATTTTTCCCTAATTGTCTTGTTTTGTTGGTGAAAGGTTTAACTTGATTTTTTTTTTCTTTTTTTAAATCTATTTAAAACTTAGCCTTTCCTCAAATATTGCCAAATACTATGAAACATTTGTAGCTGTCCTAATTCTGGCTCATAAGCCATGCTAAAAATTCCTCCTTCAATTGACAGCTTTCTTTGACAGATTATAATATTCCCAGCTGATTAGTTATCTTAACCGCAGGGTTTTTTCTGAAAAGTACAATTAGCAGAATTTGTTTCAAGCTACTACTAGCAGTTTGCTGTAGAATGTAATTTCTTTAATGTTTTCTGAGCAATGAATGTTATGTATGCATTTTTGAAAAATGTGTTGCTAAGAGTATATTTTCATCCTTTTGCTTTCTTTCCTCCTCACCCAATGCCAAGAAATAAAAATTAAAGTTGTGAGTAAATCCGGAACTAAGAACAGCCTTGGCATTTAACTGTGGGGGATCCTGGATATGCTGCAGTGTTTATTGTTAAAATATAAGTATTTACGAAAATAAGGCCATGTGGAGAAGTAGCTGGGAGGAGAAGGGGAAGGCAGGAGGATTAGGAGCTTCCAGGAGTGCGGAGTTGGGGGGGTTCTGTACCTGTGAGCAGGGTGTGCACCGCTGGGCTGATTTAGGAGAGGTTTCACCACGTAGTTGAAACTAGGGGGAGTCAGAAATGAAGGTCCTGCCCTTTGCCAGCACGGCCATTTCATTTTCATTCATTAGAGAATTCAGACACTGTAATCTATAAAGCAGAAAGCAGTTGTTCTATACCTCTTTATTTATCAGCACTGATTGAAAAGGCAGACAGTAATCTTGCATGTAGCTTTTATAGGGTTTTTATCTTTATAAAGTTCTATAATATATCCTTCACTTCTAATACGGCAGCTGACGTTTGCTGAATGTCTGCTGAAGTGTGATTAAATTCTTGGAAATAAAAGTTACTGCAAGGAGCTGTTAAGAAGCATTAGAAATAAATTCTGAAGACTGGATGTATCTGGTTTCTGTCGTGGGCACAACAGTGTGATGGGAGGTAACGCAGCAGGTCTAAGCAGAAGAGGGAGGATGCAAGAAGAGAACAGAGCTAGTCCCAAATGTCACACTGTCATGGTCTGACTGTTTTGCAAAGGTTTTTTGGAAGTTGAAGAAAAATTTGAAGTGATATTAAAAAAAAAAACCCCAACCCTGTCTCGATGTAGATTAAATCCATTCCATGTGTTTATGAATTGGAGCCATGGACTACTCTGGTAAGAAAGATGTGCATAGGCTTTCTGTTGCTCAAAATTAGGAAGTCAAAAACTCTGTCTACTTCTGTTTATACTTAATTGTTCTAACTTCATATTTCATCTAGTCAGAAGACTGAAATGCTACACAGGTACTTTGGCAAATGCCATGGATTGCTCTTTTAGCTGCACAGAAAATCTAGAAATTTTAAAAAATAATTGTTAATAAAATTAAAGTATCCAAATCTACATTTATCATAAACTTTCCAGTTTACAAATCTCTTTCACAGATTCATTGAATTTAAAGATATTGCAATAGATATTAAACAAGAAGCTGGATTGAGTACTTAGAGGACATAAGTAAAATTTTCACAGAATAGGGGAAATGTTAGTTGTGCACATTAGATCATTAATGATCATCTTCGTATTTACTGATTAGTGGAAGGCAATATAGCTGTTGAAACTCAGGATAATATTTATTTTAAGTTGAACGGTTATTTTGAAACTGAAGTCATAGGAGATTGCAACCTGCTTCACTCTTTGTTTCTTTCTTTTCTTTCTTTTTGTTTGCTTTTAAAAAGAAATAAAAGACTAAAGAGATTTACATTAGCCAGAGTTTAATTTGTATTGACATTTATATCTTACCTCTGAGGTTTAGAAAAAAATGGAATCAAATTAGGTCAGACACATACAAATGAGAAGATATTGCTTAGAGCTGTGTGAGCACTGAAACACCTAAATCTAACTTAAACAAAAGCGAGCTGGAAACTCAACCCAGCATGTGAGACATGGACTGGGGGGCTGCAGAAATCTGTTTGTTTTACTGAGTATTTCTTGAAGGAATTAATGGTTTGGAAGGAAAGAAGTCAGAATACCAAATTTATTTTAACAATAATCTCATCAACACTATTTGCATGGGATAAAAATATCAGTTTATTTGCCATCCTATAGATGATAAAGAATGTACCAACTGAACTGGTTTGCAACAGTAATGCTGCAAGTCTTGGTCATCCCACGCAATTTAGCACAGCATGTGATCACAGGCATTTTATATTACAAAATGAACCGGGCTTTAGGGGAATATAACTTGTATATAGGACAAACATACCATATAAGGAAGTCATAAATCCATACACTGAATTGTTTTCCTGTTCTAATTTTTTTTTTTTTTTTGGTAAAGTAGGTGCGTAAATATCCCAAGATTTCCTTCACTACCACCCTATTATCTACCGATTTGTGGTGTATGTTCAGTGTTTGCAAAAGCTTTTTTTATGAACTTGCTTTGTGATTGTGGATTGAATACAGAAACATTTTTTGCACTATGTATGCTTAACGTGGACCAAAGGGAATATCAGTTGAATTTTCAGTTACAGGGAGAAATTTCAGAACTCAGCTTTCTGTTAATTATAAATTTTTACCCAGAGCCTTTTATTCCCAAGAACTTTGTGTTCATATCAAGTGGGATAAATGCTTTGCTATTTACATGTTAATACTTACGTGATAGTTGGTGTTAAATAACAAAAGCTGCATCTTGCATATTCTATCGCAATGATGTTGCTGATCACGTAATTATTACTACTGGTTTCGATCAGCCAGCTATTGCAGGGATGCTGCATGGAGCAGGGAAGTCCTCTCTAGCCAAAGAAGCGTAAGACCTTGGTCAAAGGATATATTTTTGAAATAACCCTGTACATCCTGTCAGTGAAATGGATACCCTGAACGTTATCTGGTGACCCTGATGGCTGATGATGTTTTAAAATCGCTAATAAAAAGCTGCCTGTGATGCTAGGAGTTCTTGGCCAATGGGGAATTACCTGACCCTTTTAAGGCAAGCTGCGCTGCCTTCGTATATCAGCTATTTGTAAAATGCGCTACTGGAAAATTATGAAGTTAGATATGTTGTTGTGGAGATTTCTGTAAGATGAAAGTGTGCTTAAAGAAATCTCTTTAAATTACTTGGGTTTCTTTAATAGAATGTAGCTTGAATGAAATTCCTTACATTTCAGTATTAATGACCCTAAAAGTAAAATTACTTTTTTTTTTATGAGCATTTATATCAACATAATTGAGAACTTACCAAAACCGCACAGCTCTGCAGTTCCCTGCACAACCAGGGAAACAACCTCCATGTGAAGTATCGTAATGTGCATGCATTCGTCCTCTCCCTTCTCTCGCTGATGTGTGAGCATAATAAAATGTGGCAGCGTGACAGATACCTTTTGGGAGCACTTAGCGCTTTAAATGGACTCTCTGTATTGCAATACTAAATTGCAGAGTTACTAGGATAAAACACCCCAAATAGATTTACACTGAAATTGTAACAGAACGAGGGAGATAATGTCACAACGAGGCACAAGAAGGGAAAGCAAATCCCAATATACATCAGCTCCTTATTTGAGTCTCCAGTTAATTTGGAAGTTAGAAACTTAATTTTTGAGTCACACCTTGCCAAGAAATAAATACGCTCCCCTGAAGCTCTTCAGCCTCATGGATAAACCCTCTGCAGTGTCAGCATGGACCAGGGTGAGGGGTTGGGACAGATCCTGGTGGCTCACTGCAGCACCAGTCCCTGTCTCCCACAGCTCCTCCTTCTCCCGACTCTTTCTCTCCACGTGGTTTAGGCTCTTTACTTTTTGTAGTTTTCTCTTACTCATTTTAAAACTTTTTTTTTTTTTTCTTTTAAATCCGTGGTGGTATTTTTTTCCCCGCTCTCCCTTTTACTTACACTTTTTCACCTATGGCCTTCACACAATCTCTCTCTCTTGTTCTCTTTCCCAGAACATTATTTCTGCTGGTTTTAGGAGTAATCTAAGTGCAGCGTGGCTTCCTTGATACTGTGGGTGTATTAGTGTAAAAGTGGTGTGTAAACAACTCATTCTTGAGCATATGGGGCAGAACATATCTAATTTTTCCTCTGTTCTATAGAACCACAGTGGATTAAGTCAACTCCTAACAGTGAATAGAGTGACAGGGATCTTTCTACAGCCTGTCATCGTGACATGGAATAAACATTTAGAAATAACAGCAGAGCTTTTTTTTTTTTGAGTTAAATTCTGCTTAGGTAGTTAACTCGATGAGCGGGCTGGGGTTTCATCTCAGAAATGTGCTTTGTGAGGATGGGTCTTCTCTTGATTCTTAAAGAACTTGTACGCTAGTCAAACTTGTGTAGATACATTCTGCTCTATCGAAAAAGCATGGCCTTCCTGCACTTGAAAAATCAACTTTTCCATTGCCTGAATCTGTGGATTTTCCCAAAGTCTAGTTAATTTACGTAGAAAACTTTCTAGGTAGCTTGCGATTTATGAATGGACTGAATTGTGCTTTTAATATAAGGACTTTCTTAATACTAAGAAAATAAAACACATTTAAAAGGACACTAGCCTTTAACAGTATTTTCTGTGACTTACATAAAATGTATGTCTTAATAAAAACATTGATTTTTATAGCTCTTATACCTACAAAAAAAAATTAAAAGCATGTCACTGAACTAAAGAGGGATTTTTGCTATTCACTCGAGAGCCAATTTAAATTACAAATGAAATAAGGAAAAAGTGCCCTAAAAACTGATGTGTACATATGCGTGCCACAGTGAACAGATAGCAATTAGGGATAAGTGATTTGCCTCAAAGTTGCTTTGAATAGCACGAGACTCAAAGCTCAGTACACAGGAAATAAGCTTAGACTCGCTGGAGAGAAGACAGAGAAGTTAATCTTCCCCCTGGGCAGTAATGTTCCAGGTGATATATTTACAATGGATTTTGTCACATTGCGTTTTAACGCTCCCAACTTTTTTCCTTAGGAGATTCTTTCACAAATGATGTATTGAGCAAGGCTTAGACTTCCATTGGAAGCTTGTGTCTTTTCTTTCCAAATGAATTGATAGCATCAATTAGGATTGATTAGGAAGATCAGACTTGGTATTGCACCAGAAAGACATATAACAGAAGGTCATGGCATGAGCATACAGTATTGACTCATGACGCCGTCTTAGTGGAGCCTGAGAATTAAAAGCAATTGCTGCATCTGGAGACAAATATAATACACGTTATACAGAAAATGTGTGAAAAAGCCAGGAACTGACCCAGAATTCAGCCCATCTGAATTGGAGGCTCATAAGAAAGAGTGGTCTCTTCACACTGTTTATTGATGAAGTAAATAGTTTTCTAATTGATAGTTGAAGAACATTGCAATGTCTGTAATGAAGTCTCAGCTCTTTTGCTTCTATCAATATGTACAAATAACTGGAGTTATTTACCAATTGTAGATTCATTTTTGTATATTGCTCTGTCAAATTTACCACCCTTAGTGATGACAACTCTGAAAGCTTTTAGGGGTTCATATAGATGTGTAAACTTATACTGTATTTTACTGTCTCAATTATATTTCATGGCAGAGAATTATTTCATATATTAATTTTTTTCATTGGTCAGTTTTGAATCTATTGTGCTTTATACTCTTCAGCTATGTCTGATTCTTGGCTTTGATTATTTGGTTTACTTCATGACAATGATTTAGTACAATTTGACATTACCTGGCAGAAATATGTTTGAAGGCAGATTTTTTTCCCTGCATTCTAGTTTGGCAAAAGTAGGAATACTGCATATCTGTATTTCCCCGGCTATGTTTATTTTCCTGATGAACATCTTTTCTGGCTGAACTGGAAGACTTCAAACCAGCCATCCTGTAGTGCTCTCATAGCCAGTGCTTTGGTTAGACTGGAAGAAACCGGGTCTGCTCTTGAACCACAGCGAGTCAACAGATTTGCTCTTGTGCCTCCACAGTAAGTCCAAACAAATAAGATACACTGAATATAACGTATGCAGGTGTGTCTGTATTTCTGGCTAGGTAATCCAGGACAGAAATACGCGAGTCTTAATGACATGGTAAAAATAAAAATAGCTAGGGGCCTTAAAGGTTTATTTTCTACCAAGTCTCTCCTCAGAAGCAGCTTTTATTCACCACATTATTTATACGACTGATTTCTTTGATGTATTTCTTTACAGAGAGGAAGAAAGGGTGGTGGAGACTCTTGGCAAGTCAATTAAAATCTTGTGGGCAATATGGATGACTGGTGTGTAGCCTTAAATTGCTGGCTGCCTCCCGCCGGGGCCAGAGGCTTCCCTGTCCTCGCCGGCGCGGCACCGGCTCGGCAGTCGGCCCTCTGTTTCCCAATCGGCAGCTCGCTTTATCGATCCGCCTGAAATCAATGGGGAAGCGCTGCGCACAAAATTAATGGCAAGGTTAGGTCTTCACACTGAACGGCAAATGTGAAAGAAACTTCAAAAAGTCAGAAAAGCAGAGTGCGGCTTTATTCCAGCGTGCGTCTTATTACCGAAAGTCTTACAGGAAGCTGAAGTAGTCACTTCTGCAGCCGGCGCCAGCTCATTTGCAAATCAGCATGGCGAGTTTGAGTGACTTTCTAAGCCCTTCCACCCCCTTCAGAGTCTACCAAGGGTATTTGCTGAATGCCAGATACGAACTGCCTCATTAAAACAGAAATTACTTGCGTTGATTTTGATGATGTTGGGCTTCATTTCAAAGGCTTGAGATGTTGCTCTAGTGTAGAAGTTGGATAAAAGGACTTCAAAATTAAAAAATACAATCTTTGTAAAACTCCAGGAGTAAGCTGGCAATCAGAAAAGTACTGGCACCTTTCCATGATCTGTAGTCTTTTTGGAATAAATGCAAATCATCTTTGGGCTGAAAGTCACACATGCGAAAGCTTTTAATTTTGTTAAAATGAATTACCTATAATTATCTTGTTGTTAATATGTAGAAGTAGACTACTAAAAAACATTGAATATTCACAGTAATTTACCATTAATCAAGGAAAAAAAACCCTAGAAAGACAGGTTAAAATCCCATTACTGCAAAACCAGCTTATATCTTACATTAGTAATTTGCTGTGTAAAATTCAAACCAGAAATAACAGCAGTGTGTGAGACTGTTTATTGACGAGGTTTGTACGCAGGTGTTTCTTACAGCAATAAGAGGTCAGAATAGGTACTTTGCAAGCAAACGAAAAAGCAAAAGAAATAGTTGTCCGAAAATGCCCCTAATCCAAAAGGCATATGTGAAAAATCATTTTACTAAGAATTTTACGCCCTCTTAGGGCTGCTCATTGTTCCCAGGGGGTGTGCAGTCTGTCTTTCCAGCAAGTTCCTATCAAGTACTTAGAGGTGCTGTGGTGAAAGGGGGGGGGGGCACGCGTCCATCTTCCCTCATTTTGGGGCCTTTCTTCCCAAGAAGAGGAGAGCGAACACAAATCGCTGGTGCGCGGGTTTGAGCGAGCACAGATTGTACCACTCTGCGTGTTCACGCAAAAGTGTGATACGTCGTCAGCATGCGTTGCAGCATCATGGCCACCCCGATCTTTCACTATAGGTTTAGTTCACGCATTGGTTTTATTTACGTTTCCTCCTTCCTTTCGCAGTGGATAGTCTGGACTGGGGCTGTACTGTGCCTGGAGCTGCCTGCTGGGAACAATGTGGTGCTGATGCTTAAAATGTTGTGTTTGTTGTACTGTGTATAATCAGGTTAACCTTGTTTTTTGAGCTGTAATTATTATACAGAAAGGTGAAATTTTTCAAGGAAGGGTCACTTTATTTTAATGAGCACACTTCTGTAAATATTCTCATTCTGTTTATTGTCATTTGTGTGATTCATCAACAAACAGGACAAAGAGCAATCTTAGAAACTCCTACAGCTAAAATTACAGCAAACGTATGTTTCCTTGAAAAGCCAAAACTCAAATTTTCAATGTTTTCAGACCATGAAAGCCTTTCCAGTGGATGTCTGGAAGATACCCTATCTTTACCTGCCCTTTTAGATCTCTGCTATTACAAATGAAGGTTGATACTTATCATAATAGTAATCCCTTGGGAGTTAATTAGTGAATGCAGATGCGCTTAAACTTTGTCATGTGCCGAAACAGAATTTTTGATTCAGGTTGTAAGTGAGAAAGGGGTGCGAATTCTTTAAAGTCTGGTTCGCCAATTTAAACAACGTGATGAATATAGCACGGCTGCAAGAATGTGAGTGCATACCATTAGGGGGAAGGTGTTCCAAAAGGACCTCCGCACTGAAGACTTAACCGCTTCCATCATTAAAGAGCGATGGTGTAGGCTCCTCAGTCGTTCGGGTGCTCCTGTAGGCATTGCTGTATGAGCTGCTGTAACTTTAGATAGCCCCCTAAACTTTTTTCTCAACTTTGTGTTGCTGTGAAGCTTTGATCTTCGTGCGAAGCTGACAAGGGATGAGAAGGTTTCTGGAGTCATGGTCTATTACGGTATGGTTTATCTTGTCAGGTTAGCAGCAAAAGGACAAATACCCTGCTCAGTCAGATGGATTTTGCAGGTAAGATTTGGTGACTGTAGCAAGTGCTGCTCTGTGATTTCGCCTTTGCAATTCCTGAAGTCCTTCGGTGTTTCTCACTGTAGTGTTTTAAAAACAAAAGCAGAAACATGCTTTTTAATCTGATAACGTGCAGGAATGGTTCATAAATTATATATGAATGTCAGTGATAGATGAACGTGCACGCTAAACTGCTGGAAGATCTTGAAATATGCTACATGTTAGCATATAACTTTATTCAGTTCTCATTTTTAGAGTTTCAGATTTGGTAATCGCTTAAAGTACTTCAAAACTGATTTTAAAATATTGTCATTAAGATAACTTATGCTTTTATCCACTATCAGTATATGGGAGCTGCCATGTACCATACCCTAATATACGTGGAATTTCGGAGGCTGGCCTACTGCTCTTTCATCTGAATTCTTTAATAAATTTTCTTGTCAAGCTCAGTTAGGTCAGTGCTGAGAGTTTATAGAAAATCCTTAGATTTTACTGCATAACTAAAGGTAGACCACCGAAAAATAATTGATGGCAACTCTTTGGAAAGTGTTTTATCACTACTACATACAACTGAATTAGGGAGGGGCAATATATACTAATTCATGTACAGGCAAAATAGAGGTTACATCCTGAGCACGCTTATCAAAAAAGAGTGGTAATGGAAAGCTTCTTGTCAGCTCAATAACATGCTCAAATTTCTTCTCTTGCACAGCTTTGTGTGTTATCTCTTCTGTCCGTCAAAATGAAATATTTTGAGACTTGAGGATTTTATTAATCAAGTAAGCTCATCCAAATTAGTTTAATTTACTTGAAAAGCTTTGTCAAGATACATGAATCCATGCGATCTCACTGCTTTTAGCCAGGAAGGGAGAATCTAGATGAAAATAAAAACTGCAACTCCAAAGTCTTGCTAATCCTTCTCTTAAAGATCTGAACAGAAACCTAATTTTCTCTCTGTGGTCACTGAAAGATGTGAGGCCAAACAGGTAACTGCTTCACGGGCAAAGGAGCGTGGTGATTTATGCTTATTTTCCTTTTGCTTTCACCCTTCTAGGTGTAATTTTTTCACCCAATTTAGCGTATTTTTCCTTATAAAAATACACTTAGAGCGTAAGGGTTACTTGTAGCACAGCATGGCCTAAGAAAATTCAAAGGGACATAATTAATTGGAATGCTTGGAAACAGCATGGTTCCCAACCACAGTAAAATTCAAGATAATCATTTTATCCTAATTTGTTTCAACTGTTTTGAAAGATAAAGTTGATTGTGAGAGCATCTGGACCTTGAACTTTTGTCCTTAAGACGTTTTGAAGATTTATTGTGGAAAACGAAGGAATGAAAATATAAATCAGTTATGTAGTTTAGTCTTGGGGAAATATATACGTCAGGACTGAGAGCATTCATGCGTATTGCACTTCATATTCGGACTGCTTTATTGGCAAGCATTGACTTGTGTTGCTTATGCAGCTGACCATTCTAAACAAACACACAGATCAAACTTAATTTAAACAACTTTATAATTCTTTTATTCTTTATTGTGCCACATGGATGTTTCATTTAATTTTTTTATTTCAAGTAGGCTTTGTATTTAGGTGAAAGAGAGGCCACACTCGCGGTGAAATTTTGTAGGTTTTAAAATGGATTAGTGTCCATTTTATGCTAACATTAAATGTTTAGGAATATCAGTGCTGCGTACCAGTTTGGCTGGTTTTGAAGCATTTTCATTTTCTGTTCACAAACACAATTAATATTACACTACCTGTTACCTTCTGTTGGACTCCGAGTAAGATGTTTACGTGAATTAGTGAATCAGTTCTTCCATTTTTCATACCATTACTACAAAACTATTCCATGTTTTTGAGAGCAGTCTTCCAGGAAAGAAGTCCAGTCAAACTCCCCATTTTCAGAATGCCTGGAATAATTCCTCAAATATCAGTCCAAATGAGGTATATCACAGTAGGGTAGATGTTCCCCTTCCCTCAGATACCATTTCTTCTCTCTTTTACTGTCCTATCTTCAGTGCCAAAATGATCTGATTTGAGGTATGGCCATGTGGGTTTTTTTTTCCTTCCTTTTCCCCATTCTTTTTGGTTTTGTTCTTTCTTGTTGATGCTGATAAAATTGTATCATTTTGTCCAAGCTGGAATGCTCACTCTCTTCAAAGCACTGCACTTGCAGGTTCACTTTATTGAAAGGCATTTTTAGATGTAGACTGTAAAACTTAAAAATACTTCTGTTAGATTCTTATATGGAATACCGTTACAAAGCAAAGAAAAACAACAACAGAGAATAAGAAAAAGGAGCACAGGAAGAGGTTTTGTTCATAGGCTCCATTCTGCTCCTTTCACTGACCTGTATTAAAAGTAGAAAGACATCACGTTTTAGGACTTGTGGTCTGCTTATCACAACTATTTCGGTCACAACATTTGATAGCTTGCAGCAAATAGGAAGGAAATCTTTTGAAACGTTTAAAAGGGAGAGTATTTTAAGTACAAGGAGCGTATTCCCTGGTACGTATGTCTTCACTATGGACATGTTTTTGTGTGGTATAAATCCAATTCCTACACCATTCTCACCAAACCTAATGGGTATACAGTTGAATTTCATGTTGGATTATGGTGATTTACACCACTTCTTTGCCACAGTGGGTCTTCAGCTTTTGGTAACATCTACACTGACTAAATAAAGGGCTAAGTTTATACCACTTCTTTTTGTCTGTTTTTTTTTGTTGTTGTTGTTGTTGTTGTTTTTTTTTTTCTTTTTTCCCAGTTGTAAGCAATGCCAGAAATTTTAAGTGATCTAATATCCATGAGCCATGAACTGTTTCTACCATGCTAATGGTGACTCAGTGAGTTCTTAAAGCTGAGCTCTTAAAACTGACCTTTAAATCAGGAACCAGCTAGTATGAGAAAACGTGGCCCTAGGGTGACCTGCAACCAAGACTATGGAACTTCAGCTGTCGTAACTATATTTATAGTTATTGGTAACTTAATATAGGAAATGATTCACCTATTAAATCTATTAAGTCATTTCTTTGTGAGCTACTGGCTAGCAAAGTTGTTGGCAGTAAAAAGTGTCTGTTCCCTTACCTTAGTAATGTAACTAAAAAGGAGTTTGCCAAAACCCAATTTCTTTCTCTGTCCTTTGCCAACATCTTGTTGGAGCCCTTTCACCTTCCCAAAGTAGATCTTTCTGTAGAATCCCGAGCCCTTTGAGGGGCAAACCTGTCCCCGTCTCTGACCCTTAGAGGCTTAGGAAGTTACATGCAGCAAAACGCACCAAAGAATCTTCAGGATTTTTGGAGTTTTGTAGACCCTTTTTTCATATGACTGGTTTCTTGACTTTGGCCGTGACTCTGCCAAATGGCTTCAGAAGTGGTGTTTAGTGTGTCAGCAAGTTTCCTACCTCAGTTCACCACAAATGCTGCCTTTATGGCCTGGGAGAGAGCCATGCTATTAATGAGTACCCGCCTGCCTGCTTTTCAGAGCCAAACAGGACATAGCCCTTACTCTGCAGCTCCAGGAGCTTCCACATAAATCCACCAGAGAGAAGCTTTTATTCAGACCCCACTCTGATTCCTTGGGACTAAAATCCCCTTCTCAAAGCAAAGATTTGCCTATCCAGGACCATTTCCACCTTATCTGTTGTTCCCAATGCTGAGTTTGTTCCTACCTTTTCAGTAAAGCTCTGGGATGTAATGACTCAAAGTAGCTGCAGAGGAGGCTGACTGCATCCTTTCATGGAACAATAGCTCTCATCTCTGTTCATTAAAGAAAAGGGTTTGCTGAAAAGAAGGATCATAAAATAAAATGCTTACACCTGGTACTCTTTGCCAGCATTCTTCCTGAGACAGCTAAGCCTCCGCAAAGGGGAGCTTGCAGGGAAAAAAAAAATAAAAATTGCTGTGTATCTTAATTGTTTTTACCTGCACTTTGTTGCAGAAGGATGCTGGTTTGTTGGGTGTTTCATGGCCTCCTGCAATGGACCCTCTTCCCCTGCTGTTATCCCCATGAGGGGTACCCTTGCCCATGCGACCCGTCCCTCTGCTGTGCCACTCTGGCTTGATGTGTTAGGCAGAGTTATCCCGCTGTTCTCGTTTAAATAGCTGGGGAGGACTAGCCTCCAGCTGCTCATTTGTGAGTGCTGCGTGTAGTCAGATCTGCTGGAAATGAGTGTGTGGACGGTCACTCAAAGGGCAGTGGCGGTTGCTTGATTGGACTCCAGGGGGAAGGTACAGAGCAGGTTACCGTTTTCCTTACTCTCCTTGCCTCCTCCGGAGTAAAGTCTAATTAAAGGACTAAATGAATATTGTCCCTTCATCACCTGATCTGTGACGTGTTTGGGATATGCCGCCAAATATAAATACTGCCGTAGTACCTGCATAACGCTTCTAAAAGCAGCACAGTTATAAGTAAAGAGCAAGGCTTTCTGTAGAGATAAGACATTTCTGGCAAGGCATGTATTATGACCTGTTAAGTGACAACTATTGCCAGTAGCTGAGAATTTCAGTTATGGATACAGTTGTTGGCGAAGGCACAATAACGGGCTGTGGCCGAAACGAGTGAACCTCCCACCTGAATTTCATTCTACCCAATTGAAACACAGAGAGAGATTATAATTACCACCCCAAATGCAGGGTTAGGAAACTACCTCCCTTTCTGTTTATGCCTGCGAAGCAGGTTTTTGTAAACACGAGCTCTAAGCGTTATTGGTCATTAACAAAAAGTCTTGTGGCATGCACGTATGAGGTGTCTTTCTGGCAATGGCTGAGAAGCAGTAGAGGGCTGTGGGGTGAAGGAAGGATCTGTACATTTAACTTTATGCCAGGATGCTTAATCATCGGGTTAAGGGCTCACAGTTCAGGCCAGCCCCCCTTTGCAAGGCTGCCTGAGGTCACTTGGCTGTGGCCTTTCCTGCCCCAGCCCTTTTACTGAGCACAGGACACGCAGAAGGTCGTCTGGTTCGCTACTTCCGCCATGGAGACTTGCCGGGAACGGGGGTCAGGGCAGCTCAGAGGTGTCAGAGAGCTACTTCTTGCTTGCGACTCCTCTCTGCATTTTACTCTTGATGAGTGGGTGTGCAAGACTCCATAAAATAGTTCGTATATGCAAATGAACAAACAAGCGAATTATCAAGAACTATCAGTTGAGGAGGAAAGAAAGTCTTATCTTTCCTGGAGACATATGCTACGACTAGATAAGCAGTTCATCTTCCCAGGTATGTTCCATTAAGTATATTATCCAATCAACTAAGATATATAAGACATATTGCAACTCTAATCTCCTCAGGCAAGTAGTATTCAATTATACTTATGATTTTAAAAAGAGAAATATCCCGAGCATTTAGAGTGCTTGCATTTTTGGCACTCAGTCTTTTTACGTGAAGGCTAATAAAGAACATTCCAACTAAGAAGGCACAGGACAGGCAGATGAAATATTGAAAAAATAACATTATGTAAGTTTTGAAGTGGAAATGTTCACCATTCCTCAAAATGGTTTCCTGACATCTTATCTAATGTTTTGAAATTAGGTCAAGGATGGGGAATGAGAGAAAATTGCCATCCATTTCTATGCCTAGGGTGTATGTTTTGTGTATATAGTTATAATTAAAATAGACATGCTGCCGAATACTTTGTTTGCAAGTGCCCTTTCTGTTTTAAAAGTGCATTCAATGATGTACTTTGTTTTGATATGTAAATTGCTTTTTGGATTGAATACTGTTCAGACAGACCAATTTTCCTGTGATTCTTCTAAAAAAATATTAGAGATGTCAGAAGTCTGTCTGTCTGTCCCAGCTCCTGCAGGCTCTTTTGAAGAGATATCTGCTCTACCACGTAAGATGTAGCAAATCAGCAGATAAGTTCAGTCACAGACAGGTTCATAATTTGGTGGGAGACTACTACTTCTGTTGGTTTGACTTGAAAATAATCTAACATAATATCTTTGGAGGTTTATGGGAAAAACTCTGCTTCATATGTGTTACTGGAAGAACTCGCAGCAGGGGTTACAGCTGAGGTTGTTTACCGCTTTCCCGTATCAAACCCTATTTTCAGTTGTTTATCTTCTGCTAAGGTTTAAATATATTGGCAGAAATTTCAATGTTGGTTATATGAGCTAAGCTAAATACTAGGATATTTCGGTCTACAAAATACGTCCTGTGTTTAAGAGAAAGGGAGATTAAGGGAAAATACATTGTTTGGCTGAGTATTCCATACAAATAGTACAGCCTTACACTGAGATGCTCTAAAGACTCACTGAAGCAAGGAAGCATTGCCCAAATTCCTTTATCCCTCCATCCTTCTCCAAAGCGTCCCACAACCATCTTCATTCAGACTGCAATTAAAAAATGTTGTTGCAAGTATACGTATTCTATTCTTGTTCCTGTCCATGAAATACACCACTATCTTTATTTTTCATATCCATATTTGGCCAAGGTATAAACATCTAAAAACTTGTGTATATTTGCTAGATATTTTCTTACATTTTACCATCAACTTTCTTAAAAGGTCCTTTGCTTTTTACACAGACCATGTTCCATGCACCCGTGCACATGATTACACATGCCGTGTTATTTTTCCCCCTTCTTTCCTTTTTGTTCCCCATCGTTCCACCAGCACCGAACAGATGTCATCTCTGAACTGAGAAGAATGAGCCAATCCTGCGCTCCTTCTTTCTTCTCTTGCATGTAGGTGCAGCACAAAAGGTGAGGTTGCTTGTGGCCAGACAGATTCTCCCCTATGTCCTCTCCTCTAAAGCCTTCCTTTTGCTCCTTTCCGGTGATCTGAGCAAAGGCGAGTAGTTGTTTCCTGGTTCGGTAGCAGAGATGAGAGCGCCAGTGCAGGCAAGGGAATGGTGACAAATATAAACATAGTCTTATGTGTCATCCCAGGGAAGGTCACCTGGTAGAATGGGATTCTTCATCAAAATTGATATGCATTAATCGGCTTGTTAGATAGGCAGGTTCTCCCTACAGATATTTAGTCTTCACATACGCCTTTCAATGTGACTAGTCAGACCTGAGACCTTGCAAAAGTTAACAAATCTTCAGTTAGCCCTATGTGATCTGGAAGTGAGCAGTGCACAACATATAAAAGGTTAATTGCACGAGAATTTCAATGTTTGCAATCACAGAGAGAAACTGAGATCTGTGGATAAGCTCCAGAGGATGTGTTTGCCCAAATTTAGTCTTATATATTCTTAAAATACCTGGTATAACATCCATTTACAGAAAAACTAAATGTGTTAAGTAGATAAGTTAGTGAAGATACATTCTTATTAATGGGAAGCAATGTATGTACTTGAGCTGAAACTGGAAGGTGACATCAGAGGAGGATATTCCCCTCCCTACACCTCTCTTCCCCACAGTTGTTTAGTTGTTTTCTACTCCATTTATATTGTTCTCAGAGCAGTTCTAACCTAATCAAGCAGAATATATCTTCTGGGGTTTTTTTTTCCCCTTTTTTTTCCCCCCAGCTACAGCACAAGGCTATTTGTAAATTAAGGTTTTTGGAGACTGGCTTTTCCCCTCGCTTACAGTTTCTCAACATAAAACCAAAATGAAAGAAAAACCCTAATGTGGTAAATAGGGCTTATTACTTAGCGACATTGCCTTCTATTTCCAACCTCAGGTTCCCAGTGGGTCCATACACTTCCTCGCTAGCTAACTTTGCAATGAACTGTTCATCTCTTTCAAAGAGAAATGGCTTTTCAGAAGATAAGCAGTTAAGACAGCATTAATAAAAACCTCTGTTGCAACACTTACCTTCTGGTGGTCACTTGGGAAATGCTGCAGCCTTTTACATTACTTCTTTCCGTTATTATGCAGGAAAGAAAAGTATTTGTCTGGTTGTCCCCATAGCTTGTGCAGTCTAAATCAGGCCAGTCACAGATACTTAGGTCATGCTATGTGTTTCCTCCTGAATTCCAATTTTTAGAGAAGTTCAAGACTCCCAGTGGGTGAAATTAATTGGGGAGTGAACTCTGAGTCAGTTTCTTGACCTTCCTTCTCCCTTAGTCTTTGTTTCTTTCACTGAATAAATAGTTTGCAGCAACCCAAATGTCAGGAATTTCAAATAGCCAGTTCATAAATAAGCACCCTACACTACCAAAAAATGCTACACAAAGATTATTTCACTTTTCGTAGTAGTATGTTAGACCAAGAAATGTGACATTCATGTTGAAATCCCTAATCTCTTTCTGAATGAGTTTTAGTGGAAGTGTCTGTTATATCCCTTACAACATGGCTGCTGTTATTCAAACAGGGGAACTACTGAAGGAGCAGTAAGATTATTTGAAGTAAACAGATCTAAACTCGTTCTGTCACAGACCCACAAACTTTCATTAAACTTTCAAAACTAGTTTTCATTCTTTGTTCATAGAGTAACAGCTGTAATGATGGATCTGTAATATGGAAACATTATGGGAAAATGAAGGAACTTTTAATTTTTTCTCCCTACATTTCTATTATATCTTCACCATAAATATAGTAGAATAAATACTGTATTGTGTAGTTTGCCCTATGGCTTTACTGACCAGGAAGCATTTTCAGATGATCTCTATATAATGTCTTCTGCCTGAGTGGCAATTCTTACGTTTGGTAAGCAATTCCTGGTAACGAACTAAAAGTCCAACTATTAATAAGATATTAGAATTTGGCAGAGTTCACACTTTCTACTAAAATCCATGTATGCAACAGTTCGATCCGTTGTAGCGTGTAAGGAATACTACTGTCAGGAGGAGTAAGGCAGAAATAGCTAATGACGGGAGTCCAACACAAACCTGCAGCTGAAGGAAAGCATACCCTCTGCTGGGAGACTTGGTTACTCTGTCAAGAGTATGTGCCTGTCACTATCTCAGCTAATTACCATGGTTGCAACTGAAGAAACGACGCATTTTGCAAATAATAATATCCCTTGATCACCTGCGGTGCAGATCTGGGGTTATTTTTTACTGCCTGTGTAAAACCTCAGTATAATTGGTTGTGACTAACTCTCCCATGACAAAATTCTGAACTGATTTTTCATCTTGGCATTTCAGATGCGTACCGTGCGTGCCAAATTTTCAAGCATTAGTTCAAAAATTGTCTGAGGATAGCTTATAGGGTCGCTAATGCACCTGAGTGGCATTCTTGGAAATTTCATGAAAGGTAAAAAATATCTGGGCCTAATGAGTATCTAACCAGAAGTACATTAATGCTTTTTTATTGTTCATCAAAATTTATTGTTCATCATCAAAGTCGTTTGTAAGATTAAATTTTACATAGAATGTAGTATGCTAAACTATAGAGGCTTTTTTTTTTGGGTCTATCGTAGAATCTAGGAAATATTCACAGGTACCTCTGTAGGAGATTTACTGAGCTTTGTTATTATTCACTGTCACTTTAGACCTAAATCTCTAGGCTTTGAGTTTAAGGAAAAGGGTCTATGATCTCACACACTAAATACTTTTCTTCATTCCCATATTACCTTAGCTAAATATCATTGTTGTATGCCCTCAGCCTACCACTCGGTATTTTAAGGTCATGGAGGAAAATAAAGCGTAGCGTGGTTTTGGTTTCACCGGAAGCTGCTTCCTCCGGGAACAAGGTTGATAGGTGATGCCATGCCTCTGTGCCAAGCAAACCAGCCTGTAGCGCCCTTTGATCCGTTCAAAGTAGCAGTCCCCTACAAGTTTCTGCCACTGTTCAGCATGCAGGTATTTGCCTAATTGAAGGTAATGATAATGAGGATGTGTTACTGCTCGATATTTTACAAATGAAGTGATAGTAGAGATAGTTTCATGACGATCACCGCTACCAGCTTTTCCATCATCTTAATGAAATCACCTTTTCAAGGACTGCTGCTTATTTTCATATTCATCTAGCAAACTCCTGAGGTGATGGGAATGATATTGTAGTTTCTTGCTCTATATAGCTTTGTACCAACAGCTTTCTCTTTTTCTTTTTTTTTTTTTTTTTGCACAAAAGCCAGGTGAACCTAATCCAGAATAAATACATTTAATAGAAAAGGAAGAAAATGGCAGAAAAGTCAAAAGTGTAACGTATGCAAAAGCATTTACTCTACGTGGATTTTACATGGATGCTCAGCAAGTGGAGGCTCTAACTTTCCGATTAGTTTTCTCAGGTTCGTGAGATATATGCTGTTTTAAGAAGTAATGAAGAATACTGCGGAACAAAATTTGGTCTTTTCTGCTTTCCTCTTTCAACAGCAGCTTTAATGATATATAAAACCAGCAAGCCTTTAGAAAATCTTTCTTTCTTTTTAGAGAAATAGAAAATCTTAGCCTAAAGAATTCTGTGGAAATATTGCCTGGGGACATCAAATTTATTCTGCATTTTAATGAAATCACAAATGAGTCAATTTAAAACTAGTATACTATAAACTCTGCTTCCTTCCTACATCTGTTCATAAACATAGAAGGATGTAGACCTAGGGGAACCTTGGTTCCTCTTACACGCAAGGGGGAAAAATTCTAACTACCAATACATATTTTTCCGCGTTCCCTCTGGGTAAACATCACAGAAGAAAACCTAGTTAAGTTTCATTTCTAAGACACAGAGCTTCTTGTCAATCATTGTTGTTAATAAGGTTTGGTGGAGACAGAAGCGTGTCACTGTGTATATCTGTGTAGTGTTGCAATATGCAGTGAGTCCCTCCAGCGTAACTCTTGCCTAACAAACCATAATATCACAACATAAGACTAAGCAAAGTCTTATTAACTAACAGCTTATTTTGCAGAAAGTTTCCAGGATTCTGTAGCGGACAGTAACTCTGTCTTTAGCGGAACCTTAAAAAGGCCAAAATGGAACACACTTTGAAGACATGTTTAGTAATTATGTATGATTGAAATAGATGTATGTAATTTCTAGGTCTTTTAAATGGACATTTTTAGAAGCTAGAAATGGCACGTGCAGGGAGATTATAAGCGAACTCTTGTGTAATAGTTGTCTGCTTTTATTGAAACTGGATCCCCAAACTCTGCTGAACTGCATTGCGTATATAAGTATTTGTAGAATAGTATTTCTGCTAATTGACATAATCAGGCATCAGTGGTTACAACTGACTTCTTGGCTGTCATCCGTTAAGTCACACAATGATATACTGCTTCAGTTGACTGTTAGTTTTGTTTAAAATGAGAGGGACGTGAATAGGGTAATTCTTGTTTGCCAAAACTTGGGTCCTAAATCTTATGTCTGTTTTGATAGCAGTGACTGGGCATAGTTGTATTTGGTGAGCGGAAGGTATGCTTTGACCATTGTTAACTTTTTTGTTGTTGTTGTGACTCCGAGTACTATTATTCTTACATTTCTCCTAAACCAGCCATCCACATGACTTCAGAGAAGTAGGACTTATGGCAAGAACTGCAAGTTTTTCATTCAGGTTAAGCAGTCGCCCAAGTAAGTCTGTCAATTTAAACAGAACTGTAGGTGCCCTTAATAGACAGGGATGGTATTACCTGTGCTCGAAATAGAAACATTCTTTGAAAACTGTTACATTTTTTCTTGTTGATTCAGAATTGTTTCTTCATTGTATTGTCAGGGGATTCCCAGGCTTTTTGTGCGGTGCAGGTCAGCACAGCATGTAGCGTATGGACTTCACACGCTCAAATTACATGAAGATGGTGCTGCATGAACCCAGCCACAAATAAAATACACCATGGGGTTTACATTGCAGTAGCCATCGTGAGTTGCGTAATCAACCTCGAGCAAGCCTGAGTAATTAGTGAGTTCGTTTTTATTCCTGAAATGCTCAAAGCAGTATAATTGTCTGAAGTGTAGAAGGAAGATTCAGACTTAAGAGTATGAAGGTGGACTTTAACTCTTACTGCCTTAATTGTGGAAGTGTCTTGTCCCTAAAGTATGTATAGAGTTAACTAGCCCATGAAGATACTGCTACATTTCTCATTGCCGTAAGTAGCAGTAGAGAAATTAGGAGATCTGCCATCTGAAGTGCTGATCCACCATCATCACAATATCATCTCCAAGAAGGTGTTTTACAAACATTAGCATGTAGTGGGAATGCTACAGTGATACATACTCTCCTTAATTCCTGTAAATTAATATTTTTTTAGCATCTCCTAATTTCTGTACTGAATCAGTTAGAAATGGTCACAATATTTTAACAGCTTTTCTTCTTCTAATATGACACTTCTGTTTGAGGTGAAAGTTGTGCTCTCCTCCATCTCTAATTAATTGTGCCAGCAGCCATAACGTTTTATTATGTGATTCATACAGCTTTTATTTGGCATGAAATAGAAGTGAGCTAGCTTTGGGGTATGAGCTGTTCCAAGCACAGAGCCTTTTATTTAATTCTCTTTAACATCACCTTAGAAGATATTTAAAGATTCCTTTTAGTCTTGCTCCAGTATTTTTACGGACCGTCGTTGTTGTTCTCTTCAGAAGTTGTTAGCTGGCAGTTCAAAGATCAGCCATCCTCGTGATATCCCTTTTCTTCTGCGTATTCTGCGCATCTCCAGCCCTGCAGTATGGTTTTGCCAGTTGGTATCTGATCTCTGCTCGCCACAGGATGATGCCAGGGCCTGCTAAAAGAGTTAGGATAAAACTAAGCTTAATCCATAAACCAGCCAGTTGTCATTCACTGTTTCTCTTTTCGCTGCTCTAGGTATATTAATGTGTTGTAGTGACATTGGTTGTGGTTGAAATGCTTATCAAGGGAACTAAACAGAAGAAAGAGAATAGCAGAACAGGCTCTGTAGATCAGGTCCTATCTCTTTAGCTTTCACACAAGGTGTTGACTCAAACCACAATGTCATATTGGATATACCTGTGCCAGGGCATCAAGGGAAAAGACCTGTTCTGATTACAGACAGAAAAAGAACTGAAGGTTAAATCTGCTTTCTCTGTAGTGATAGTAGAGTCATCATTTGTCAGACATTATTGCACAATATCTTAAATATTGGTTTTAATTACAATTCAGATCATTGTGTTTTGTAATAATCTCATATCTAAAATATCTCTATCCGAGATTAAAATAAATTTCATTGAATGTTTTCCATGGTGGCAGCCTTTAACTCATCAAGACGGCTGTATTAGATAAACAGGATGGAGACTTTTTGGTTCTAGTGGTTGATTAGCAAAGGCTGGATCTATTTGTTTGAAACATAATATGAAGCAAGATGAAGGGGAGGAAAAAATAATTGATGGTGGAATCATTTGACATAGCTTCCTTAAATCTCTTCCTTCCTGTCATGTTAGATCACTGTTAAAAAATTAAAATGGTTCAAAAAGTAGATGGTGTTAGGTCACTGTAGTTGCTGAAACAAATGCATAGAAGTGGAATAACAATCCAGCATTTTAACAACTAGTAAAGCTGAGATCTTATTTCTGGTTCATGGCAGGACAATACAAACAACCAGGCAAAAGCTGGGAGTCTGAGTTGGCAGTTTTAAGAATTCATCTATCCTATATGTGCACTTCTGTAGCAACCAAAGGGAGAGATTAATCTTTGGCTCCTGTGACATTGACACCTATATACAAAAAATAATTTCATTGGAGAATAGTTACTATTCACCCCTGTGGCCATTACATGAATATTTAGCATAAGATCAAAATGCTATAACCATGTACTTGCTTCTGATTCAAAACACGCTATCAGGAGTGATTTGCTGTTAATATCAGAGAGCCTCTAGGTGACAACTGCCTCTCAGAAACCAGCCTTCATAAAATGGCATTCAAATGCTGTCTGATTTGCAAATGCATAATTCTCCAGGGCTTTCTATACAATAACCTCGGATACTAAGTACAGGTTTGTCTTCCCAGAAGTGGCTTTGGGAGGTTTTGTGCTTAAAGTTTGTTTTATTCGTGTTTTGTAACTTACTGATACAATTCTTCAAAGCAAATTCCTTAGACCTTTTTCATTTTTAAGATCTATTGATTTACCAAGAAACAACTTCAGAAGAAAAAAAAAAAACAACCAAAACCCAAATGGACTAAAGTATTAAAAACTGTGTGGGGGATGGAAGAACAAGTCTGGTAAACCTACTTTGAATTACAGTAACAATTGCAAACTTATGAGCTTTGAGCCAAGCATAATCTAACTTACATGTATACAATCAGTTTCCGATTCTTTTCTCTCTAGAAAATGATGTAAAACCCCAAACCAAAATACCAGATTCTCAGAAATCTCTGTCCTTCAGCAGATTCTAAAAGGTCAAAACTGTCATTCTGATATTTATGGGGTACCATTCAAAACCGTAAGCTGGATCTTGTGCCTGTTTTCCCCTCTTCTGTGTATTTTCTCTTTAAGTTTGGTACTTATTGGGAGAATTACGATGAGTAGGATAACATCACGTCAAAGTCAGTGTTTTTGGTGGAGGGCAGCATTTTTTTTTTCTATTCCAAGCTAATTATTGCTCTAACACACACACAAATACATGAAGTAGGGTGTAGCTTACATGTTGTCTATCTGGTTTGGTTCAGGTTGAGTGGCAAATGCATTTAACCATTTAACTGTTAAATGTTTAACCATATTCCAGTGAGGATTGCGCTGTGGAATGGACTGTAGAAATAGAGGGAAACTGCAATATTCACTGTCAGTACAGAATATCTCGTGCTTTACTTTCTACTGTGCACTTTCCTATCTGTATAGTTGTTACAGTTTGAGAAACCCACAACAATTTGTTGTCGTTTAGACAATTATTCTCTCACCCGATGATCCCTCCCCACCTGGGAAGGGGAATCAGGAAGAAAAACCAAGGAAACCTGGGGGGTTGAAATATAAACAGATTTAATAGGATAGGACTAGATAATTAACATTAATAACACTAAAGAACCAATATTGATCTCAATACAAATAGAAAATATATCAGGATTATACTCAGCCAACTCTATCAGTAGAAGCTGTGCAATCCCGGCAGTGGACAGCAAATGTGGGACACTGCGAGTGCTACAGCTTCGGGAGGATGGGAAGGGCTCAGGGGTCCAGCACCAGGGCAAGAAGTTGCCAGGATTGCAGCCATCAAGGGAGAGAAAGAGAACTTTGCAGCAAAGTTTCTAATTTATATTGAATGTGAAGTTGATGGTATGAAATAATCCTGTTGGCCAGCTTGGGTCAAGTGCCCCAGTCTCGCTCCTCCTCATCCCTGCACCCGGGGAGCTCGAAAACAGCGAGACCTTGAAACCCACACACCATAGCTGGCTAGAAAGTAAATATTTTCAAAGATTCAGAGACTAGAGTCTTCTAGAAGTGCAGTTTTCCCAAATGTTAGAAGAGAAATTAGTCCTGTGTCACTCAAAACCAGGACAGTAGTTTATTTTAATAGCTTTGAATATAGCAAAACTATTAACTCCTGAGAGAAGAGTTTATAACATTGAACAGGAAGAAGAGTATTTTACAAGCATGCCAGTGATTTAAGTATTTTGTAGGTGATTTCCTTGCTTTTAAGCAAAAGCGATGGTAATACACGTTGCAGTTTCTCAAATGTTTGTGCTTTCAGGTTTATGCAGAGATTTGTAAGTGCTGTGCTGAATGGGGGTCAGTGGCCCGTGCTGAGCAGAGGTGGACTTGGGCACATCCTTAAATGTAAGCACAGAGTTATGCGCTTTGCTGATTTGCCCTAAATACACTGCATCGCTAAATATGACTTACTACTAAGGAAAGATAGCTAGGATAATGAAACGTAAATGGTGCCTTTCCCAAGGGTATAATGCCCTTTATAAGATATTTTCACGCATCTGTGTGAAGATATATAGCTTTTTGCTTATTACAGTACACTTACCTTTGCCTCTGATTTGAATGGAATGGGTGCCATGAATATATTTACACAGAGGTAAAATGAGGGACAAAGTCTTCTCAAGAAATACTGTACGTTGTTAAGTGAACAAAAAATCAGTGCTAGAGTTTGTGGTCTGTAGAGAAGAATGTGTAAACTCAAATAATTTAAGTTATTCCATGTAACAAAGTATAATTTCTTATTCCAAATGAAATACTAATCAGTAGAAAAATCCCACACTAACCATCAGTTTACAAGCTTTAACAAGGAAAATAACCATTTGTTTACTATATCCCCGAAGGCAGAAAATTAATATGGTTGGATATTCCTGTTAGAAGGAGGATTATCTCTCTGTAAGCATCACTGAAATATTTGCTGGGTTTGCCTCATGCCTGTCAGTGTTTAAGAGGTGTTTGGAGTATGCCCTTAATAATGTGCTTTAACTTTTGGTCGTCCCTGAAGTGGTCAAACAGTTTGACTTGATCATTGTAGACTCCTTCAAAATGAACTATTCAACTGGACAGGACTCTATTCTATTCTTTCTATTTTGACACTTAAAAATTGCCCCAGGGAGAAACAAGTAGATCAAAGATACGTGAAGTAGTTACGAGGAAATGTTGGAGAATGTTTACAAAACCTTTGGTCCCAACTTGGAATCAGATTTGGTCAAAGGCTCACATTGAATTCTCTTTTCATACTATTATTTTCTTATTTCTAAAGAGAAGGTTTCTAACCACCATAGGAGTTAGGTTCTTGAACTGACTTTGGTAGAAACAAAGGTAAAGAAAAAACAACTAGTTCTAAGGTAGAGCCATCTTCATCAGCTTATTACACTGATTATAAAACTTGGCCTCAATACAGAGACTGGCCACATGCCAGAATTTTCCCTTGAAGTCTGGAGTAGCCATGAGGGATATTTGCAGAGAAATCTCTACTTCAAGTAGTCTAGGACTTTTCCATGTCCAGCTGGGACACGCAGACAGCACATCAGGCTGATGGTTTACCGATAATCTGAGCAAAACTTGTGCACGGTTACCCTGTGCTCCGTGCCTCCTGGCACCACGAGCAGCAGAGAGGCTCTGGGTTCTCTTCCTGCGGCTGCTTTATGATCTGTCTGAAATTCAGAAATAGCTTGGTCTTAAAGGTTGCTGGATTATGCCCACTTCTCTCTCCTGCCTGTGCCTTCAGAGTGAAGCTGCTTGGTTTGTCCTTTTCATAGAATCATAGAATTGTCTAGGTTGGAAGAGACCCTTGGGATCATCGAGTCCAACCATCTACCCTACTCTACAAAGTTCTCCCCTACACCATATCCGCCAACACCACATCTAAACGTCTCTTAAACACATCCAGGGATGGTGACTCAACCACCTCCCTGGGCAGTCTATTCCAATGCCCAACCACCCTTTCTGTGAAAAATTCTTTCCTAATGTTCAGTCTAAACCTACCCTGTTGGAGCTTGAAGCCATTCCCTCTTGTTCTGTCATTAGTTACCTGTGAGAAGAGACCAACGCCAACCTCTCTACAGTGTCCTTTCAAATAGTTGTAGAGAGTGATGAGGTCTCCCCTCAGCCTTCTCTTCCTCAAACTAAACAGTCCCAGCTCCTTCAACCGCTCTTCATATGATTTGTCTGCTAACATTTCTATCCATTGTAGAAAGTCTCCTAACTATGGGGTTTCTCAGGAACAAAATTCCAAAGGATTTAAATCAGCTGAGGCCAAACTATCCATTAAACCTCTCTGCCAAATCAGCTCCTGAGCTTTGCCGTCCTCTCTTGCTACTTCTTGACCCTCTTAAGAACATGAGCAGAGGAGAGGTTGCTCTCTGGGGCATTCTCCGCTAACAACCGCCAGCTAGGAGGAACCGTAGAGACTGGAAACACCGGCATCAGTCTTGCACTTGGATAGCAGGACAATTGAGCTGCGTATCCTGACCCAAAGATCATGTCTCACTTGACGTTCATATTTCTTAGTAAAAGAAGTTCCTGAGTGAACTTAGTACTTCTTTCCAGAGGGCGATCTCCCATTGTTCTCTTAGAGTTGCTGTTAAAATGGAAAAGCTGGGTTTGTTTTGCGGTTACTTTGGAATTCCATTATTTTTGTTATGAAATGATTTTACAGTATGAATATTTTAGCTCAACCTTGACCTCCTTTTTTAAAGAGAGGAAAAACAGAAGGCTGGAGTTAAATCATCCTTTTACTTCTGAAAAAAAAAACCTATTATATCTGTCCCTGCTTAGTTCTCTTGCTATCACAAAATATGCATACATACGTATAAATATAGCTAAAAACACGTGAATAAATTGCACTAATCTCTGCATGCAGAATAAAAATGAACCCAAATTTCTGTACCTTCTGCTGTATTGAATCTACCGTTTTGTTTGGGAATAGAACAAAACTTCCAACCGCGGGTGCACAAAGGCAGGATCGAGCGTCTCAATACGTGATGAGAAACAGGTACGGTAGGCTGCCACCGTATTAGCTTGCTTAATTGGTTTAACAACATTTTTGTTGACTAAAACTTGCCCGTGTTTAAGGTCAGCCTGTTCTCATCAAAGCAAACGTTCTTAAATACTTTCACTGTAAGACTGAAACCAAGATTTGAGCCTCCATTTTTGTTTCTTTTCTTTTTCCTCGGTATGAAATATCTCTGTATTTGCTTTTGCTGACTCTCAAGGCCTTTTCTGGTTATATACATGGGCAGGTGAACTGCAGCCTTTTGTTATAAAGTACTGTAACTTACTGGTTTATCGAGAGGATTTTTTTCTTAATTCTAAGTAACAATTAAATTACCTGTAATTAATGCTTTAGTAAGAACACATTACATTTCTTACTGCAAATTGGAAATAATATCATTTTCTAATTATACCTAGTAAAATCATTTTGGTATAATATCCTTTAGTTTTCAAAATAGAACTTGATTACTTCCTCTGGAGAAAATGAGGAGAGGAAGAAGCATAATCTTTCTTGATTTATTTTGATTTAAGAACCCCACCCACTTTCATTGATAATGATGTATGTCTTGATCCACCTTAAGCAAAGTAGCTTAAAATAGTTCTCCATATGTATATCAGGATAATTGTCAATACTGCATTGATACTATATTTGTTTTCAAATGTGCTTCAGATTTACTGTGTTATGTGTTGGATTACATACATGAAAATCTCAAAGAAGGATATCATAAAAGCAATTTGTGAAGGACAGTTGGGATACCTATGGTCATGCGAAGCTCTAATAATATTCTCGTTGCGGTAGCGATAGTTTGGTGGGACACCTAGGGGTATGCGAGTCAAAAGAAGTCATCAATACATCCCACCAGTGAAAAAATAAAGAAGAATTTCAGTGAAATCTGAACTTAAACAGAGACATGTCAATATAGACAAACTTTATTTATATACTGGATTTGGAAATGATTTCTAACAGAAAATTAACCTTTTTTTTCTAGCTAGATTTGAAAGGACAACTGAGAGCAAGCTGGCTTGCAATAGAGCACATTCAGAGGTTGGACCCTTGTCACCTCTGTGTTATGCCTACAATTGTACTTACCTGTTGCAGCTTCTTCTCTTATTTTTTCAGCAATTCCTGACTAAACAGCAGTTACCTTCAGTGCAGGACAGCAAGGGGCGTACGGGGAAAGAAAGAGCATTTTATACTCCTTGTATGTTCTATAGATTTGCACTTTCATTTCGTGTGACAGAAAGAAGCACAGAAGATAAAGCAGGCAGCGTTAGGTTTTGATTATCTTTTTCTTTTTTTT
>VZSZ01006778.1:326478-369370 GCA_013398815.1 Ibidorhyncha struthersii | reverse complement strand
ACCCAAACAAAAAAAAACCCCAGAACTTTGAAGTGTTTTACTTTTGATTTTGGCACTTGGAAGTCAGAGTGTAAAGAGCAACAGTGAATAACAATTAACTGTAACAGTGACAACAAAAAATCTGTTGTAAGCCTAGTACATAGTATTAACAAACCATGAAATCGGGATCTCTGTTTTTTAACATTTTTCTGCCCATATGCCTATCTTTGGAATGCTTGTGACTGGAAAAGGTACCTGCATCTTCTGTTTTATCCATATGGTCCCATAGTAACAGATGCCTGAAATGGCTTAGGAAAGGTGTGACTCATACTATCTGCTGGATTTTTCCTGGCATTTTTTCCCTTGATTTGTCAAAATATTGCACAAAAGAATGTTCATTTATAGGATTACGGACTAAAACCTACATTTAGAAATGCTGTCATAAATGCCTGCATGCAGTCTGGCTGTCTTTCCTGCCAAGGACTGTTAATGCTTAAATTAGCCACCTGATGGTCTGGTGCCTTGTTGTTCACAAATGTCAACTGCTCATGAAAGAAATACCATTTTTTTTCCCCCATCAATTCACAGAATAACATTCTGAGTGAGCTCATAAACCCCGCTAATTGCTGACCAAAATTTGCATGTACTTTCTTTTGCATTGTTTAATGCTCCATTGTAGGTTAAATGGCAGCACATAGAGCTGCCACCAAGACTGCAAGTAGGACTCTTCAAAGCTTGTCTCTTTGAAAGAAAAAGTGGCTGAGACAAGAAAGCAGAAAACTTGATCTCAGTTTTGTTTCTTTTTTCTGGTCATAACTGTATGTAATTATTAGGTAAAGAATTCAAATTATAGGCTTTTCCTCTATACAGGGTTTATTCAGAAAAAAAACATTAATTTTCTGTGTTCTTCTGTTGTAGTGGACTTAGTGTTTAAGATGATTCTTTTTTTTTTTGTCTTCTCTGTCTCCTCTTTGCCCTCTCCGCTCCAGCTCAGAATTCCCCAAAATCCAAAACCTGTATCAAAGCCCAAATAAATTAAAAAAAAATAGATTTTTTTTTTCTAATTTGGGAAGCAGTATTTAAGAAATTTCATCTTCTGATAACTTTTTCCTTGAGCTGTTAAAAAAACTCAAACTGTGACACGTTTCCTATAATGCTATTTAATTTCTAAAATCACATTACCAAAATAGCTATTTAATTTGTACTTTTCAGCAATTTTCTTCTAGTCCTTTACTGTAGTCTTAGGAATTGTTCCTTAGAGCACATTTTACTTCAGATATATAACTACCCCTTGAAGCTCAGAAGTCCTCAGTCTGATTGAAAATGTGATTTTTACACCTCTCCCCCAAACTATTCTGAGAACCGGTGCATCAGTTTGGGTAGCTACAAATATCTGGGATTCCCATAGCTCGCTAGCGATTTATTTCACAGTAAGCAAATGGAAATATTTTTAAAGAAAGAGAGTCTTTAGTGGAGAGACTGAGAAAACAGAGTGCCCAGGTGGGACATTGTCACCCTTGATGTGTTTGTGTCAAGCATGAAGATAAGGTTTGCCTGTGTAGATCTCTGACTGGCAGAGCCTCCAGAGATGGTCTTCAAATCTCTGCCTCCTCTCGACCTGCTCCAGAAAGGCTCATCAGCATATTCTAAAAAGAATGTTCTTAATATTAATTTAACACTATTATATATCCAAACTTTCAAATAAGCGGAACACGGTGAGAATATACGCCTGAAAAAGCAGTGCTGAGGGGACGGTCACCTTGGAGGTAGGAAAGAAGAGCAAACCTTTGAGACTTGCCTCGCTTGCAGTGGGATGAGGATTCCCAGGGCACCCTCTCACAAGGGAGGTAAAAGGCAAATTTTTCTTAAATGTCTACTCTCTTGAACATTGTTATGTTTTCAAAATCCGCAGCAAATACGACAAATAGCCTTTCTGGTTTTCCTCTGAAAGCACCAGCCCTAGGCTTGGGTTCTATTTACAACAAGGACGGGTCCAGCAGAAAAGGGGTGACCGCCAAGTGTGGCTGTTCCCAAGGTGCGTAACGTACCCGGGACAGGCTGTGAGGATTATTGCAATACAGTATGTTATTTGAGAAAGAATATATATATTTTTTTCCCCCTAACTGACAGTGAAGGAGCATTTAAAACAGTTATTTTAGTTACCCAAACTGAATTTGACCAAGGCGGGCCACACTTTTTTAAAAAAGGATAGGGGACCAGTTAGCCCAAGACAGCAATTAACTCTTTGGGTTGATTTCCTGCATGCTGTCTGCATGTGGGATGGTGAAGTGCTTTCAGAAAGTGGGTGTATGTGAGCCAGCGTTTGAAAATGAAGACGAGGGCACAAAGAGATCTGGTATTCACAGCAGGAACTTCAAACCTCACGTCTGGCACGCGCTACTTACTTTTAATAGCTTGTGCTCTGAAAATCTGTTAAAAACTCGTTATGCTAGTTAAAACCAGGCAATAATGAGTCCGCAAGTAACTGTTTGCTTTGGACCATAATGGAATATGGCAGTTGCCTGACTAGACTCAACCTGATGAAAATGTTCAAGTAGAGACTTTAGAACACAGTAGGGTAACAGCTACGGGTTGGCAATACAAACGATTCATCTGACACGAACAGCGTATAAAATGGCTGTATCAAAACGTAACCGATTTGAGAGTTTCGCCGCATAGTTAGTCTGTGTTCGAGCTTTTTTTTTTTCTTAAGCCATTATCAATTCCCTGAGCTTGTTAAAGTTGTAACTGATCATAGTTAGCAGTAAGCTTCTAGGCGACTGTTGTAATAAGGGTGCTTTCTTTTTAAAAGGCTACAGGACTTTGTATATAAATTATATATAGGATTAGGAGAAGTAGGCTTGGTTAACTTAGGCTACACCAATGTTTTGAAGAAACGTCTTACACTTTTTTTTGTTTTTATATGGATTCGATAAGAGGTTCCCAAGTCTTCCTGGAATTAATAATTTTCTTCTTTTTTTCTCCCTCTTTCTTTGCCTGTATTTATTTGTGGCTAAAAATCAATTGACTACGTGACTCATTTTGTTTCATTTTTTGATGTTGATTTTTTTTTGTGTTTTTTTTTTTTCTGTTTGTTTCTTTTTTATTTTTTTAACCACAGCCCTACTTTCTAATCCTCTTAAATTAGTTTTTTTTTGTCTTTTTGTTTGTTTGTTTGTTTGTTTTTTAATTATACGAGAGAGTAGTGGTAGATAGGGCTTCAGCTGGTATTTTAGTTTGGAGGAAGGGTTGGGCTTTTACAAAATTTAGTAAGTATTTGTCTGTGGTTTGGTATCACACAAGAGGTAGCTAGTCATGTTGGCTTGTGAAAATCATCCTGCTTCTGCTCCAGGACATCCATTGCTTTCACTTGATTTAGATCAGCTGCTATGCTCCAGCAAAGTACACCGTGAGAAACGAACCATTTCCTTGTGCATTAAGAATTAATAGTAAAAAAACTAGTTAATGTGGGGTTTCTGTGGAGAATCTTGATATTGTGATCTTTTGTTATGCATTATTTATGTATATTTGGTATAGTGGTAAATAAAATGGATCAGCATTTGGCATTTTAACACTGCACATAGCACAGTAATTAGGAAAGAATTCACGCGTGTTGAAATTGTTCTCTTTGCTGCGTATTCACTTAAATGCGTTGTCATTGTTATATAGGGTGGATGAAAGGGTTGGAGACAATGCAAAATTTTCCTTTTTGATAGACTACAGAGTATTCCTTAGAAAATAGAGTTCTATTACTTTGAGAGACGTATCAGGGAGACTTCTAACTCACCCGATGTTTCTTTAAGATTTTCTGAGGTGGAGTTGGAAAACAAGTACCAGTTTCAAAGAGGCTGTGTTCCTTGTGTCAACGCAGAGCTTTATTTGATGTGGTTGAGTTACTATACTGTTTTGCTGCTGTTTTCGGTGAACTGTCAATAAAAGAAATGATAAAAAATGTAGGCACAGATTAGCAGTAACTAAGAATATGGTTACTTTTAGTGGCGACGTTAGAAAGGCAGTGAACAGAAACTGCTCCTGTGGGTATTGTGTACTGTGGTTTACTAGTATTGCTGCTTCAAAAGCTTTGTAAAGAGAAAAAGAAAACCTGCTGGGCACTATACAGCTGAATGTCGTAAGCAAGTGGTACTGCTTTTTTTGAAAAAAATAACTGATAAAAGAAATATTGGAATTATGTCACTGATATTAGCATTTTAGGGAGATACAGTTAAATAATTTGCATTGATTTGAAATACTGTATTGTTTGTGGAAGATGGTTTACCTCTCAGAAAGAAGTATTTCTGAAAAAAAAAAAAAAGTATTGAAACAGATACGAATAGTAAAGCAGTTACATCAATTTTCTGTGCAGGGTTTTTTGACCAGAATTTGAACTTTTCTCAAGATCTAAAACTTTTATTAGCTCCCATCTGTATCACTGCTGTCTTCAGTTACAGTAGGTTTACAAAAGCACCTCATTTTGTTTTGATAGTGTCAAAACTTTTCATCTTGACATCTGCAACATTTCACTTTTGCTTCATAATTTTGATTCATTTATCTAGATGCATAAACTTTGCTAACAACATCTATTTTTTAAATAAGATACACGGTTGCTTATTCTACATAACACAGTGCAGTATAATATCCAGGACTAGAAGGAAAATGAAATGACATTTGATTTGTTTCTGAACTTACAATGCAATTCTTGTTCTATAGGGATGTCAATTTTTGTTTCACTGCAGTCTTTATTTTTAAATGTATAAATATGTTTGTGTTTGTGTATGAATACATGAATATATATATATATATATGTATGAATGGGTTGCCCAGAGAAGCTGTGGCTGCCCCATCCCTGGAGGTGTTCAAGGCCAGGCTGGAGGGGGCTTGGAGCAACCTGGGCTGGGGGGAGGTGTCCCTGCCCATGGCGGCGGAGTTGGAACTCGATGATCTTTATGGTCCCTTCCAGCTCTAAGCGTTCTATGATTCTACGAATATATCTATGCAAACATAGTTTAAGAAATTATAGGAACAATTTCCTTCTGGATGTTTTTAATCAATAGATTTCTGTTACTATCTGCTCTGCAATAATTTTTGGCAGTATCCAACGCTGTGTTCTTCAGTTAGCTACGTTGCTCTTTAAAAGCCTCTTCTCAACCACTAGCCCACTGGCTAGAGCGTGGCACCAAAATACTGAATGGTGGTAGAAGCAGCACCCGGAGGCGTAGCTCTTCCCTCCACTCACACTGTAGAGTCAGGTTTACTTTTTCCCTCTTTTTAGCTCAGTGGCTACGTACGTAATCCATATAAAATGTGATAGCAGAAACAGATGGACTTGCATAATACCCAACAGCATAACAGTTGGGAACCCTCTAAGGAGGTGTGAAATCAGGATTAAAGTCTCCTCAGTTGGAGGAGGATACGGACTGGGATCTCCCCTGGGGAATGTTTTGTCAGCAGGGTAGGCAGTAGTAGGCAGGGGGGCACCTTTTTTTTCTCTTTCTCCTGAAATAATCAGAGCTCATCTACATGATGAGCCCGAGAAGTGAAAGAGCGGAACGTAGTCTTGCCCTGACGTGTCTTGACCATAAACTTGAACGATTTCAGACCTCATTTTTGTGCCTGCTCTGTAAGAAGAGCTCTGGGTACCCATAAGCGCTACAAAGTTTGATGTAAGCTCTTAATGTTTATGGATTTAGATGCCTAAGGCTTCTTGAAAATGTATTCTAGAGTTTTATACCAAAAATGTCAAAGTTACTTCAGCAGTGGCATTTGTGTTGTTTGTACAGAACTGTTCTTTGTAATAACTAAAATAACTCATCTGGGGAAGGTACAGGTGCCAGACAGAAGGATAATGTTGTGCCAATATTTAAAAAGAGTAAATGCAACGGTCCGGGTAATTGCTGGCCTGTTAGCCTGATATTGATCCAGAGCAAAATAATGCACTGGTTAATACAAGGCTTGCTTAATAAAAATTTAAGGAAGATAATGTTATTAATGCCTAACAGCATTAGCTGAGGGAAAATAGATCCTACCAAGCTACCTCGATATTGGTTTTGATGAGATTACAAGCTTGATTGATAAAATAAAGATGTTGACATCAGTCATATGCCTTGGAAAAAGTACCTGTAGTACATGATACCTTAAGAAGAACAGCAAAATAACATGGTGCAGTAGATTAAAAATAAGCAACCGGTATATTTTAAAACAATTTTGTTTAAAAAATTCTGGCACCACTGAGTAGATATGATTTGAGGGTCTCCTTTCTGTACTCTTCAACGCTTTTTATCACACGTAATAAATATAAAAGGAGTATTCATAAAAATTTTAGATTACAAAGGGGTTGGGGATGTGGTTAATGATGATAGTGACTGATCAGACTCAGATTGGATAGAATTTCTTGTGTGCCAGCAAGCAGCATGCAAAAAAGCCCATGCCTTTGATAAAGTCACGCTTGCAGAAAGGAAGATCCTGCCTAGGAAGTCATCACTCTTGCAGGCTGTTATTTTGATGGAAATGAATTAAATATGAGTTCTTAGTGCTATCCCCTCGTATGTGTACACAAGGTGTATCAGGGAGGAATGGAAAAACGCTACCTCTGCATTTTGTTCATTTATAAGCACTGTCAGAAAGTCCCCTAGCTCTGTCCACAGTTCAAGGCATGTATTGATAATTTAAACAATAATCGTAAAAGACTTCCTTGCAAGAAGGATGACAAGTCTATATGCGCTCCCTGTAATGGAAAACTGGAGGAAACTGAATGATCTTAATTCATCCAAATTGTAGAAGTGAAAGTTAAAGCCTGATTTGTTTTTTGCATGGGAAACGGTAATTTGATAGAAAATTGGAAGGGAAAAGGTACTTTCCTTTCAAACAAATAGTAATAGCTAAAGGGTGAACCCATAGGTGTATGGGTTTGGCTGAATTTCTAAATACTGACTAATTCAAACAATTTTTTAGCCTTAGTTACAGAGCTGACTGAACCATCTCACTGCAGTGATCCTTTCGATTTCACACCGAAGGAGTATCATCATTGTGGCGATGGTGGTGTATTTGTGAGGCCAGCTGAGCCACTGTGCAACGAAACACTCAAAAGTTATGGAGCCTGGAGCTTCGCTCGCTGAGGGCATCAAAACTTCTTCCACCAAAAATTTCCAGGCACTGTAGTATGAGTAAATATGCAACTCTCTCTTATAACATTTCTGTCTTAAAAGTAATGAAGTGGAGATTTCTGATAGTAAAGACACGTTACAAAATTCCACACACAAACTGAAGAATGGGTAAATTTTGGCTGTGCTAGTGCTGTCTATCAGATCAGGGAAAATCTCTATCAAGGTAAGGAATCAGTGATTGTCAAGAAAGAGCAATATATACCTTACTGGTATATATTATTTGAAGAAGCTTCAAGACAGAAATGACAGTAAGTGGATTTTTGGAAGGTGGGAAAGAATAGAAGATAGACAGAACAAGTCCCATACCTGAGTTATGAAAGACAAATTCCCAATTCTATTTTTAGCAAGACAGAACAGTCGTAGAGAGTAGAGCAATATGCTATAAATGAAGAGTGCTGACAAAGCACATGTTAAAAACTGGGGAAGGACAATGAAATAGGACAGAGAAGGCTGAAATTTTGTCAGCATTCCATAATGCAAATGAAAAGAAGCCATTACCGTTGATCTTCCTTGAGGAAGTGGTCTACATATATTAATTTCTTAAACCAAAAGAGAGATTGAATGCTTCAATAAAAAAATCTGAATTTTCTACTTCAGTTTATTGTAATTATCCTCAAAGAACTAGATTTAGAGTTCTACAACTAGAAGAGATGAAGTGGAGAATGAGTCCAAATAAATTTTGTATTTATTATTATTATCTTGTGTTAAGTTTTGGTGTAGATTTAAAAGAGGTGCTTTCAGGAAGGGAAGAAATAGCAGTTGACCACGTGGGGAGAAGAGGAGAAACTGGCATTGGGAAAGTAAGCGCTAATTTTGAATATAGAATTGACTTAGAATTTCTATGACAAATTCATTTTTGCTTTAAGGGCTTAATTTAATAAAATATGTCTCCGAAAGGATCGTAGACTATGTTCTAAGTCGAGTTTTCAGCACACAGTTTTTGCTTTTCTTCTCTGCTGCTAACTTTGTGAGCACACAAAAATGAATAGAGTTCACTCACTGTTCATATGCTTAAATAATGTTATAAATCTGTATTCAGGTATGTGCCCCTATGTGTAGTGCGCGTCCTCAAGATAGTTATGATTTTGATATATATTTTTAAACTTATCGTATTGTTTAGTGTGCATTACTCTATCAAGCTAGATAAATTCTGATTGTCTTGAGAGTAGGCAGGCTAATAAAACAAAGAACTTAGGTAAACCCCAGACTACAGTTTCAGGTAAGCCTGAAGCAAATGTGGTTAAATGTTCCTGAATACCCATATGCTTAACATAGCGATAATATATTTCATTTTTATGGACCTATGTGCTCTTGGTGCATGACCTGGTTTTGGGGTGAGGAGGAAATTGCTGAAAATAATCTAAGGCAAGCTTTTCCTTGTGTGATGATCAGAAGCATGAGGTTTGCTGTAAATCATTCACTGGAGGCAGCCCTCTGAGTTTCCAAATCTTCTGTCTTAATGGGAGATTCTGTTGAACATCTGAAACACCAAGGTCCTCCTCATAACTGAGCCTCAGGCTCAATTAACTCTGTCTCTTACTGGTATTGAACAAATGTTTCGTTGAAAGCAAAAATATTTTTCAATTTTCCTCCCTTCTTACTAAAAGAGATTAAAAACGTACAAAGGGTTCCTGGTGATATCATATGGTCCCTATATTAATCTGTTTTTTTGCATCCCTGTGGTGTAATTCATTGTCAGTATGTCTTAAATGTGAACACATATTCATCCTGCCTGGGCCTGGGATCCCTGTAATCCCCCTGACCCAGGCTGGCTAGCTGAACAAAAGGAAGCCTTAATTAAATTATTGCATAAATTCCCTTTGGAGAAGCTGAATAAAATTCACTCGATGTAGGAGATCCAACCCTGAGCTGAGTGAAAGGAAATCTGGAAGCCCAGTGCACTGGCAAAGAAATCCCAAATCTAAACTATTGAAATGCGGTGCTTCGAGAGATGATTATTTTTGAAAGAATTGCATCCCCTTTTGAAGCACTCGTGTTTTTTCCCAACTTAGCTGGTGGCTGGGAGAGGTTTGTTTGGATTTGATTAAATCCATTGTGCTTATGACTGGCAGCCTCGTTGGTGCGGAAGAGGGCTGCGTCCAGGTTTGCTGCCTCATTGCTGTGCAGTGTACAAACTTGTTAGAAGAGAAGTGGAGAAACACAGCTGTTTCTCTGCTACGAGAGGGTGCAGGAGACCAGCAAATATACCATGTAGAGCTCGTTGGTTTTGTGAAGCCAAAGTATTTTGCAGGGCTCTGGCAGTCTGACGGTTTGGGTGAAAAGGGGAAGGGGAAGAGGGACTTCCCAAAATACTGTCTTAGTATGAAATCCTGTGTTAGCTGAAAATGCCCAAAGCGGCTGTTTGAGTGCCCTGAATCAGATGCTGGGGGAGATGGAGAGCAGAACCTTGAGCATGGTCTGTGATGGGCCGTATATCCCTCCCAAATACCATCTTACACACATGTACACAGCCTGAAACCAAGGAGTGCAAGTATAAGTTTGCAACAAGACATTTCAACCTGCCAGTACTGGGTAACCTTTCAGAACACTTTATTTTTCTCAATTTAGAACGACCGTAGGTTTTGAGATGCTAAAACTGCTGCGACGGAGTATTGCCACGGCCTTGGCCAGGGGTTTAATTGCCTGCCTGTGTTTGTGACTTTCCGTCCAGCAATAACTATGAAGCGAATGGATTCAGGGTGTTACTGCTAACTGTGGTACCCCGTGGCTTGTCATGACTTTTGATGGAAGAGTCATCTCTTCCATTTGAGGATGGCGCTCTATAGCTCAAACTCGGATTGCTGTATGAGTCTGAACCCCAGCCCACAAACGCGTACCAAGGATGACGTGCGTGAGGACCAACAGTGTTACGTCGTATTTAGCTGTTGTATTATATTTAGCTGCCTAACAGCTGGGATGTTCCTTAACAAGATGTAGTCTGGCAATAATGCCAACAGTACAAAACCTGGCATGATACATTAATGATAGCGTGTTCCTTCAGTTCTCCTATGCCCTCTTAACGCCTCCGCACAAGTACAGACAAATTGCTCATTGACCAATTCAATTATTTTTATGTAGTTGGACCTGCCGCTAATGCTAATCAATTAGGATCTCCTTGTACTGCTGGGAGGTCTTTATTTGTCTTTGGGACTGAAAGCATTTTAAATGTCTTTAGAAAAATAACTTTAGTCTAGAGAGAAGTTAATAATTATCTGGAAAGATGAGGAAACCTCCCACTTTCTCCTCTTTAGTAAGTACTATTTTTTTTTTTTCAGGGAAATAAGATGTCATAGAAGTATAGGCTCTTTTTTTACATTGAGCAGTAATAATAATGATGATAAAAAATAGAGTGAATCAGACTATTTGCATATGGTTCCGCTAGCAGCAGTGTTTCTGTTGTTTCCTCCTTTGCTGTCACTTAAAATCTGTTCGTCTGCACAGGGAGCCATGCTGGGAGCTGATCTGTCTGGAGACTGTTCGGGTTTTGGATTGGTAGGGTTAGCTTTTCTGTGTTCAAGCTTTCTGAGCAGGCTCGGGTTGTGCAAGTGCCGGTGTTGGGACACCGGAGGAGGAGAGCCAAGCCTGGGTTACAGAGGAAGATCAGGAGCAGATGTATTAAACTGCCGTGGGACTGCAATCCCAGTGTATTGCCTGGCTGATGCGTGTCTTCAATGGGAGGAATTTAGCAATTTGCTGGGTAAGTTGTTGTTTTAGAGAAAAAATTCTGGATAATACTGTCCAGTGGCTCAAGCAGATTCTTTTCCTGTTGATTTCAGTCCTTGACCTTTGCCATGAAGTTTTCTTTCACTTTTGGCAGTACAGCAAATTTTCAGCAGATTTTCAGCTCTCAGTTAGCTAATGGTCCTGCGTGAGCAGGTTCACGCTGCTTTAAATGTTGTCTCACTGCTGAGCTTGCACAGGGTGCTCTCAACTTCCCCCCCTTTGCACAGACACCAGTTTTTGAGAATGGGGCGAGGAACACATTCCTTCTGTCACATCATGTAAAATGGAGTTTAAATAACTTTTTGGGAAAGCTCTGAGAATGCAAGAAAAGAAAAGAAAAAAAGGAAGAAAAAAAAAGGAGAGAAAATGTTTGATATTCGGAAATAGCTTTATAATGAACTCTTATCTCCTAACTAGTTCAACTAGATAAGATACCTCTTATTCAATAATAAATAAAATAGTAGCTAAATCAAAGTTCAGTTGGATCAGGTATACGCTAATAATAAATAAGCTTAAGGATACAGAAGCATAGCCTAGAAGCATAAAAACAGCGAAGCTGGTACCAAGAGTCCAACCAATTCAATAAAGTCTTTTGGAAAGTGGCCACTAGGGAAACATAAAAAATACAGGACAAATGGAGACTTACCCAACCTTGGGTAAGACCTCACAAGTTTTAACTGATGACTTAAGGAAAAAAGAAAGGCACTTAGCTGGAATTTGTATCTGTGCATCCTAACTGATAGGCAGTGACAGATTCTGCCCCTGACCTGTTTTGAACCCACTGACTCCCATCAAGTCCTGCAACTGTGTCTTGCAAGACTGTGTGTTTTAAATGGTGGTTTTAACACAATTCTTTCTTTTTAAATTTATCCTTCTTTTTTGTATGAAACACATGAAATAATAATGAGTTTTTTTTTTTTCCAACTTCATCATATGATTCATTATTTTATATACTCTGGTCTTGTTCCTGTATCTTTAACAGAAAGAAAAATTTTGCTCTACTTGTGGGGCTATTTTCCTTCTTAATACCTTTTTTTTTTTCTATTTAGAAAGTTCTGTACAGTGTATCTTAATTTTTTTGTACTTTTCCATACTTCTGCTCAAAGTCCTTCTTGAGGTAAGATGTCTAGGGTTACGTGGAAAATTCCAGACCTGGTACATCATGAATTTATACAATGGCGTAATGATGTTTTTGAGATATTTGTAATAGTTTTCTATTTGCCTTTTTGAGTGCTACAGAGCATTAAGCTGACACTTTTAGAGAACTGTCTGACATGACACCAGATGTCTTGTATGCGTGGCAATTTATTATCTAGGGCCTATTATTGTGCTAGGTAGGGTTATTTTTACTTGTGTGCAGCTCATTGCCATTGAGCTGTATCTGCCATTTTATCCCCAGACGTTCCGTATTGTCCATGCCTTTTCAATCAAACTTATGTACAAATGTTCAAACTTGCCATGTGATTTACTTAAATGTTGAATATCACAGATCTCAGCACTGATCCTTGAAATAACCTACATGTCCTCTTATGGAAAAAAAAAACCCAAGTAATTCTGCCATATCCTTTTTATCTTGTAGGGAATCTTCAGTTCGCAAGATGACCCTGTGTCTTATCTCATGATGATATAGCTATTTTTAAGATATTTAGGTGAGGGACTCTAGCAAAAAAAAATATCATATAGACATAGCTTATATTAATTATTCTTTTCCAGAAGCTTCTTGCCTTTTCAATGGGCTTTTATAGACTTGAGAGACACTTAAACACTATTTTAACTATTTCTCTATGTATCTTACTAATTTTCCTGTGTTATATGTCTGTTACTTCTTTTTTTAATAGTTTCCACCCGTTTTCTAGGATTAGAAGTCTCCTTTTCTATCTCTACCAAATTCTGTTTTATCTAGATACTAATAACAGACTAATTGCTGTAATACTGACCTCCTAGTAGTACTTCAAGGGATGGGAGTATGATCTGTCACATTTAGGTTGTTCATTAGTCGTAAAAAGGAAAAGAAATGGAGTGAAATACTGTGTTTTCTTACAGTGCCTTGATTTTGCTTTGGGGGACGTGATTCCTTAAGAGCGATGGAGGAGTTGGTATTTGTGTTTACGTAGGCACAGAGCTCTGCAGCGCTGCTGGAGAGAGCCAAAGCCAACCCAGCTAACACACCTCCATGGTTAACAACGCTGCCTTCTGCAAAAAGGGACGCAGAGACTCTTCTTACCCTGGCACCCTCCCCACGATTTCTCATCTGGGTTAGACTCAGTCCTGTTGTTGATGACACAAAATGCTGAAAACGGAGGCCACCAGAGGTTTTTTGGAATGCAGGCATTGAGGCATATTAAAGGACAGATTAATAGTATTATACAATGGGAATATCTGAAGAGGGTTTTTTTTTAAGCCATAGTGACCAAAGCGATAATTCCTTTTAAGCAGCAAATTAAGATAACTGTCTGTGGCTGACCTGATACTGTAAGACTGTATGTACAAACCTGGAATCTTTGGTGACTGTGGTTATTTATTCACATGGGGGGGAGCTTCCCTTAGCAATTTTTTTAATCTGAATTTTTACTAAGATCACATTATGAAAAGTACTTGCCTCTGAAGAATTGTTCTATATAACTTTAGCCTTCATGATTAAATTTAGCAATATAGTGAAACAGAATTTTGACTCATTTAGAAAACCTTAATCCATCTCTTAAAGAAGTTTCCATAATCAACTTGGGGGGTGGGGGGAGAAATTTTTTTTAAAAAATCAATATTTAACAGTTAAAATGTGACACTGTACAGACCCCAAGACACTAGGAAAAAGAAAGTCCTACTGGGTGTTCCTTTAAGGAACATTTTCCATTGTTGTCAAGAAGCTAATTTTCAAAGTTCATTTTCACCAGTGGAGTACTACTGTGTTTTGAATAGCAAAATCTGATGTTTTCTTTTATTACTGTTAGAAAACTTACTCAGTTTAAGCTGAAAAAGATGTTTTGATACATTGTCTTTCTCAAATAAGTTCCCAGCAGTGAGAAATTACAGATTAGTGTCAAATGATGATCTCTGTCGCGGAGATATGTTCTAAACCAGCAGCTCTCACGACACAAAGCTGTCTGGAATGCCACTATGTGCTGCTTCAAAGACAGCGCATATTCTCGAGTCGTTCCTGGGCAGATGTCACATGGGGGAATTAATAACCTACACTGCTCTTGAAAAGATGTAATTTTTCTCTTCCCCCCCCCCTCATTTTTCCCCATGTACATTCTGCAATAAAGCCAAAAAAAGAGATTTGGTATTAATAATGTTTCTTAACCTTCTGAATGATTAATATTGAGATGATGACTTAGTACGAATAAGATTATTCAGTTCTTCTGATTATAAGACTTAATACTGATAATGAACTCAAGGTTAAATAATGCTTATATAGCACCTTTCAGTGGGGGGAGTTCAAATGTTATATACACATAATTAATTATGCTTTAAAAGATTACTATTATAGGCGTCTAAGTAATATTCAGGAAAAGCAAAAGTTAGCAAACCCAGTATTTTGTCCCAAGATCCCATTGTGAGAGATGGGGGCAGAACCAAGGAACCCTGAGTTTCAGGCCCTCTCTTCATCACTAGACACAAATATGTTATTAAAAACAAAGCACATTAAAAAGAGATGGATAACTAACTGCACTCCAGTTGCTCTTCTGTTAACTTCAATTACCTAAATGTAGGGGAGGAGTGAGTAAACGTGAGTAAAATTTTGGGGGAGGCAGATTTTTTTATCAGAATGTCGCCTCGGTGGCACTGTGTTGAGATATGTGTGATGGACCCAAAGAGACTAAGCAGCGGAGCACATTTAATTGCCAACAAAAGGTGAGAGTACCGCTCAAAGAGAAAAGGGTGGCTGTCGCGGGGACTCAGAACTTGCCGGAACTTTGCTGTTCCAGTACGTGAACAAGTCTCTTTGTTTGGCTCAGGTGTCCCTGCTGCCTTTGCAGTCAGCCAGCCTTTGAGTGTGAACAAAGAGGTAGGCTTGGAGTCTTCTAATTTAATTTGATTTGATTTGATTTTACTTTATTTTATTTTACTTTATTTTTTCAGAGCTTTATTAGTGAATAGGATTTTAATTAGTCAAAACAGAGAGAAATATAGATGTACAGTTCACAGCACGGATGCTTCTTCCCAAAAGCAAAACTAAATCTGAATTATAAAATATTTTTAATTAGTTCTCTTCTTTTAGTAGATGTAGAACTTTTTGACTTGAATGTACACATTTTATTTTTTTGAACGAGAAGTGGAGAGGAGAAGGGGCAGGCACGGAGACATTTGTTGCTTGGAAGAAGAGATACGGCACTGCCCAAAGTAACGGAGAATCAAGTCCCACTGAAGGTGTGTTTATGGGAGTCAGTGCCACAAACTGTTGCCTTTTAGGGTTCTCCCCCAGCCCAAGCCGCGAGGTGAGCAGTCAGCCAGTGCCCACTCAGTGCTGCCACGGGGCTCTGGGAATCCAGCAGGCTGAGGGTTTTACACCTCTGAGCTGTGGGAACCCCTCGCTCCCGTCTTCATGACTATTTGATCTCAAGCGTATCCCTGGCAGTGGAAACCCGAGGAGTACGGCGTGCTGAGGCGCACCGTCCCAGCAGGGTGTAGGTACCGCTGGAGTCCCGGCGCGCGCCTGGTCCGGCCCTCACCTCCCACGGGGGAGGGAAGGTTTTCTGCACTCCTCAGTCAGCTGAGAAGCAGAACGCGTTCTGCTCTGGCAATCCAAAATGAGTGCAAATTAAGGTAAATTAGAAAATCATGAACTATTTAATACTCCTATTTCCACATTATTTATTCAGAAGACATTTCTATTAACGGTGCATTGGGCTCACAAAGCAATTAACTCCATCCCTTTCACAGATCCCTCTACAGATACACTGACACGCTCTGCAGAACAAAGGATTTGATCTTTTGGGACTAAGACGCCGCTTGTTTGCTTTGGGTTTTTTTTTTGTTGTTTTTTTGTTTGTTTGTTTCATTTGCTTATCACTGCGTTAACATGTGAGGGAAAACGATTGGTTACATTGCTGCATTTTGTGAAGATGTAGAAGGTCAGAAAGATGTACCTAGATCTACATCCACTTCAGAAATATTTTCCATTGCTAATATTCAGAGCATCCAGAATGATTGTCTCTTCTTCCTTCAAGTCTGCTTTGCCCTTGTTTCCCTGAGAAATACGGCTGAGTACACAGCTTCTGATTTCTACGTTTAGTTTTGTGCCTGATGGAGATACAAAGCACAGATAATGGTTCCTCTCAAAGAGGACAAGTGTTGTTAGTTAAACTATCAAGTATTTCATTGACAGAAAGATGCATTCTTTCTCAGTTCCATGGGGTTCAAGAGTCAATTCTGGGATGGCGGATGCCTTTGTGCAAGGTGGTTAATTTTCTACATAGCTCTTATAAATACTGTAATGCTGAAGTAAATGCACACTTTAATTATTCTAAAACATAATTTATACATTAGTTTCCATAGTAACTTGTCATTGCTGTGGCATGGTTGGAGCTAGTGACATTTGTGAGTGTAGAAAGTCAATTTATGCAATGATTTACAATGTAGCAATTGATTTCTCAAGTAAATATTGTTTTTGTTGGCTATGGCCAGCTGCATTTGTATTGAAATTGTTGTATATTCCATAGGTATAAACTAGACGGGAAAATTAGTCAATGAGGTCACTGTATTTTAAGCTTTAAGAACTGTAATTGAAATCTGTTTCTGCAGAAGGCTGTGTTTTCGAAAATATACTACTTTGACACATGGGAATATTGTTTCTTCAGGGCTTGCTCCACTGTTAAATAAAGATTTAAGTGTTTAGCTCTGAAGGAATCATCGCTTTCAACCAGGGACAATTCACTGTGCCAATAAAAAGGTTGTGTACAATTTAGAAAGAACAAGAAAACAATGTTCTTTGTTCTAATTAGTTTTCTTGATATATAAGGTAATATATTTCTCAGAAGGTTATAAATGATACTAACACTTTTATTTTGACATAATAAGCCTTCTAAAGAATTACCGAGTTTAAATGAAAAATACATACAGTACTTGCAACCCTGTTTTCCACTGTTACGCTTGCAACTGTTGTTGCATGTATCTGTACAGGGATTAAACCATGAGCTGTTGCTGCTGCAAACTTATTTTTTTTAATAGGCATGTTTAATAAATTATGGAAATCTGCAGCAGTAGAATGTCTTGGCGAAGAGCTGGTCCATCCCAAAACGGGTTTGCTGCTGTGGAAGAGAAGTGACACACAAATCTTGTCCTGACTACAGAATCTGGTAGCTGCAAAACCATAATTAACCCAAGAATGGTTTGACAATGACGCCGTAGTTGATGCAGATAAAGTTAGAATGCCAAATACCCTTGATTTCATGCAGATTTATCTTTGATTAGTTGACATTATTGTGCGTATAACTTGAGCTTCTCTGTACAGACCTGAAAGTCAGGTTACCATATGGTAATGAGTTTAATTCTTCAAAGTTTTAAAGGTTTCTTTTGGTCATAGGTTCACTAGAGTGTCTGCTGGTACATGGGATAAAACCTCGAACAGCAGTTTCATATATTTTTTTGTGTGTTATAATGTCAATTTGTAGAATATAGGTGACTAGTTACTCAGTTTGAGGAGGAAGTGCAGAACAAAGAATAAAGGCAAGTGTGACTTACAAATATTTCAGCTGGGATAACACGAACTAAGGAGGAGGGGAGGATTTCTACTTGCGCGTGTACCCTGGTGAGAAGGTCTCTGTGGAGGTAACAGTATCCTGACAGTAATACGGACAGCAATACCAGTGTGCACAGTTAAAGGGTTTTGTGTGGTCCCACAGGTGCCTTCGCCGTGCTGTGGCTGCAGGCCTTGCATTTGCAGTTCTCCAGCCTGCCTTGTGCTTTTAGCTGTGGGACCTCTTGCGTAGCTGCTGCGGCTGTGTTTGCCAGGCCCCTGTGGCAGTGACGCTCTTTGCTGTTGCTACGCTGTGGGTTCGTGCTGGCGTCCCCCTGGTCTCGCGTTGTGCAAACCTGGTGGGGTTCTCGCGTGGGAAGCAACTGCTGCTGGGGTGATTCCCCTCCTTTCATAACTGTTTTCTGCCACTTATTTTCTGCTTTCTGAATCACAGGAAGGTTAGAGCTGGAAGGAACCTCGAAGACCATCCAGTTCCAACCCCCCTGCCCTGGGCAGGGACACCTCCCCCCAGCCCAGGTCGCTCCAAGCCCCGTCCAACCTGGCCTGGAACACCTCCAGGGATGGGGCAGCCACAGCTGCTCTGGGCAACCTGCGCCACTGCCTCACCACCCTCACAGTAAAGAATTTCTTCCTAATATCTAATCTAAATCTCCCCTCTTTCAGTTTAAAACTGTTACCCCTCGTCCTATCACTACACTCCCTGATAAAGAGTCCCTCCTCATCTTTCCTGTAGCCCCTTTGGGGGCCATAAGGTCTCCCCGGAGCCTTCTCTTCTCCAGGCTGAACACCTCCAACTCTCTCAGCCTGTCCTCATAGCAGAGGGGCTCCAGCCCCCTGCAGTCATTTAAATATCTGATAAGTGTTACCCAGCAGTACGCGTGCACAAAGGTGTACTCACTAATCCTAGTACCACGGCTGCACTCGATCAAGGACTTTCCAGTCGGCAGTAACAGCATCAGAAGTGGTAACTACGGTTTAGGGAGTTTGAGCCAGGTCCAGGGAAAAGTGTGTCGAACTGAGGAAAGCGTATCAAAAAGTCCTTACTGGCATCACTACCTGCTGCACTGCAGAAGCCTGTCTAAGCCTCCTCTCTGCAACATCTTAATCCTTAAACCAGCTCATCGGTAAATTACTACCGGAATTACAGAGCATAAGTATTGCAATTGTAACTGTGCCCAGTTCACAAAGAGGTGTTGCATTGTAAAGGGACAGGGCGGGAAGTGGGGGTGGAGCAGAGCAGGTTATGAGAAGACATCTCTCCTGCCCGCCTGAGAAATGTTTGTTGTCCATTGCCTCTATTGTTTTCATTCTCCTTTTCTTTCTCGTTTGATGACGGAGGAATAAGAAATAGATTTGATCCTAGGAGGTCAGTCAGAACACTGATGGAGAAATAGATTGAGATTGTGTTTTGGAGGAAAAACATTTGAGTGTGGCTTTCCTTTTTCTCCTTTCCCCCTCCCCCTCCCTCCTGGCTCAACTGGCCGATGGAAATTATAGAGAGACTGCTGGACTTCCAGCAGCTACAAATTCATTTGTATTTTTATATTTACCCATTTGGTGTGTTTCCAGGTCCTGATGGAGGTAGTAAAAGGCTGAGCACAGCATTACAGAAATCTGCCCTGAAAAAGAATCGGGGTTGGGGGGGGTAAAATATATGTATAAAATTGGAAAACAATAAAATGCCACATCAGTGAAGCTTCTCTAGTACATGGCATGCTTTATTTTAGTAGATTTTCTTAATAATTTTGTTTCCCACAAAAGGCCTATGCATATGTATTTTGCAACTATTGCAGTACTAAAAAGATCATAAAAATTAACTTGAAAAAGGCAAAGTATGGAAGACTACTGAGGGCTGGCTATGTCTTGAAGAGAGTGTGGAAACAGCAAGGGCAGGTTAGAAATGAAGAATCAGAAGTTCATCTGTCACCATTTTGCTCTTCTACTATGATGTTTTAGTTATTTTATCTGTAAAAGGCGGATAACAGGATGTCTGTTGGGTGCGCTGGCCAGAACGCGGTCTCGTAGACAAATTGCAGTAGTTCAGGAAGTTACTGCTTGTCAAATGGGCGGCGAAAAATGTATGAATATTCCATCTTGTTTCAAAGTAAAATGTGGTAGCTTAACCCATGTGCATTATACTTGGGAAATGGAGTGTATTTTACATACACACACATATTCACACACACACAGAGTTAATGACTGTGATTGACAGATAAACTATAATTTAACTGTCATCACATGAACGTGACCAACGATTCGTATGCAGAACTGTAACACTCCTCACCAGCTTTGTAATTCATGTTTTCTAAATACACAGACATACACCATATGTGGGTGTTCTTATGCCAGAGGAGAACGTTTAGGCTAGAGTACACAGACGCCGTTGCTAGTTAGTAGGTTTTATGCACATGCTTTTTATGCTGTTGTTGGAATTGCAGCCATTTATCTAAGTGACTGAAATGCTTCCATTGTGGCCCGGTGCTTGAGATGTTTTGCTCCTTCGCTCTGCTTTTATTAAGGGTGAACCTAAAGGAATCCAAATATTTTGCGAGTCTTCTGCCAATGCAAAAAATATTTTGGTAAACTGGTGCAATGTACTTTTCCATACTTTTTGACAGTAACTTCATATCTGTGGGCCAGAAGTTTGGGTGGCATGTATTTGAAGCAGTAGGAGAAAAGTTGCCTTTTTCTGAGCTAAAGCAAAGTTCCTCATTCCATCAGTAGCTTACCTCTGTGCGTGATCCTGTCCGCCCCCGGGCAGTGGCTAATTCAAGGCAAAGGCTCTTGAAACTTTGCGGGCGGTTCTCTTTTTCATACGAAGGTGCATCAGGCTTTGCTTTTCTGTGCATCCAAAACCCACCGTGGTTAGAGAAATTAAGGACAAACTCTCATCTAAGCTTGGTGGATCTAGTCCGTACGTAAGTCATGGTGGTAATTAAAACGTCAGGGATGCTTTTATTAACTTAATATTCGAGGTACAAGAACTCATGGTGTTCCTGCCATCCCACTCAGCTATAATGGCTTAGCGGTCAGAGCGCTCTCTTTTCTTTCTGAAGGATTCCTATCCACGCCAACCCCACAGGGCTGTGGACTAGGGCATTCTGTTTTGTTTCGGTCTTAGTTTCCAATTAAAAGATGTCTAATATGCAGCCAGTGTTTCCCTGTGCCTCTTTGCTCTGTGTGCATGCGCTCAGATGATCTTTTGGGAGTGTCACATTTTATATGACGGAGAGACTGAAGTGCTTAATTCTTGGTGGTGGATTCTACACCGCTGTTAGGTCTAAGATTTATGAGAAGGAAAAGGAAACTGAGGAAAAAGGACTGAAGCAGTGGTTAAGCATAAGAATGAAGTGCTTTAATGAGAGTAACAGCCGGCATGAACTGACTGTCCAGGTATTGCCTTCTCTTCATCTCACGGTCATCAGGGAGAAGGACAATGAGAATTTCCTCTCTAGTTTCTCGACATTTCATATCCACAGTTGCATTATTTTTCTTCAGTTAAGGATTAAATTCTGAATTGTTTAGGTTTGGACTTCTTAAACTCTGGATTAGATTTTCATTTCAGTGAACTGCATTGACATCAGTTTCCATTACTGTACAATTCTGCTCTATACCTTGTCCCCATTTCTGTATAAACAACGTGTTCTGCAATTAATTTCTGAAGAGATTGTCAAAAGCATCCATTTGGTGACTGAAAGACTTCTGTATTAGTTCTATTTTTAGAAATTAATGAGATACAGCATGTGGAATGTTGCACTATATAACACTCGTGGATTACTGGACACCAAACAGAAGTCTGTAAAATATCATTATTTCAGTTAATTATAGTGTTGTGAGTCTACACAGTTATCTGAAAAAAAAGAGATTTAAAACAATGAAAGGATTTTAGTTTAGCAAAGTATTTATTGCACTGTGATCAATAAGATGAAGAGAATTTTAATGCATGTTTGGATTTCCATTGCATAATTGGTGCAGCTTTGAAATGCACACACAACAGAAAATAGGTCTTCATTCTTTTACATGGTATGTATACACATTAAAAACATATGTAGTCGTGAAAATCTATCCATTTTCACCACATGTATCTTTATACTGCCATGCTTTGGTGGTTGCTGCATCATTTTTTCACTATGAAAAGTGGCATATGTAATTATAGGGGAAGGCACAATTACAAATTGCGTGCAATTACATCCCAACAAGTAAACAAAATAAAACTACATTCAGCAAGCTAAGGAATAGCTGAAAGCCTTTTAATGGAGATGCCAAAGATGAGCTTTTGCAGCTCTACAATTTGCCAGTCAAATTGTTGTCATTTAGGAGATCTTCCCCACAGAAGCTCGGAGCAGAGCAAATGATTGGCAAATTGTCGTTCTAAATTATTATATACTGGTCTGATTGGTTTTCCCCTATTATTCTTTGACAAGATCTTAATACTTGCAAAGTTGAGAACTTGCGTGTTTTTCTTCAAGAAGGGAACTTTCCTGTTGTGTCTGTCTCATGAAGTGAGACACATTCACTGCGTGGGGCACATATCAGGAAATAGGTAATATTTTGAGGGTGTGATTGTAATGAAAAAGCTTTATGAGTTTTTAAAAAGATCACACAAAAGAGAATAAATACTGTGTCTATATCGCTCAGAAGTTCATCACTGAAATAAGTTCTATCTTCTGGATCTAAATCAATGTGAGCAGTAAACAAAGCTGCAGAGATAAGGTCATGTTCTCAGGTATAGACAGAGCCTAGTCTAAAGAAACTAAATTTTGGTTGTAAATGACCGCTGAGAATTTCTTTGTTGTCTTGTGTACAGTTACTAGAACTACAGTCTAATTAATGCTGGTTAGCACTGCAGGACGCACACATCAAACGGCTGTTTCCTCTTACCTTTTCTACTGTGCAACTGCCTTTCACACAGAGCTACAACCTCCCTGATGGAATTTCTGATGCTTTTTGGTGAAAAGGGACAGATTCCCACGCAGGGCGCTTTTTTGCTTTATCATTTTTTTTGAAAGATTAAAAGTTATTGAGGGGTTTGGATAAAAGGGAGAGCCGGCACAGGGATTCTGCCGTATTCCTTTAACAAAAACAAATAATAATAATAAAAAAATGTTCTTCAACCCATCCAGACACAGTCAGATTATCTTATGATATCATGGAATGCGTTCGCCAGCTGCATCCTCTTGACAAATAATCCTCCCTTTCCACCAACAGCATACTTGAAGATAATTGGCTGAAATTTTCTTAGCAAGTAATTATTTGACCAATTAAAGCTGTTAGTCTGCATAGTAATGAACTGTGAATAGATATTTAATTCCTGTGAAATCCTGCATTTTTACAAATGGAGGGAAGATAAAGAACATCTTGAAGTTGTCGAACAAGTAATTTCTTTCGAAAACACTGAAAAGATGCAAAAGTTTTTCTTTCTGCAAACATTTCTGGGAACCAAATGCTATTCACGTTGATGCTTAAGGGAAAAAAGCAGTAAAATGAGAGGTGAATATAAAATTTAGAGAATATCTTTTAGACGAGGTTTTTGAATCCTTTTTTTAGTTTATTCACCCAGAATCATATAGTAAAACATTATCTGTAGAAGATTATCTGTAGAAGTCAAGACCTACATATAAGGGCCCACCCTGTTCTGTGAAGAATTTTCCATTTAACTCTTACTGCGTTCAAACTACTTTAAAATAGTATTCAATTAAATTATACATCACATAGAAACTACATATGGCATATTTCTTCTGCACCTGTGTAACAACTAATCAAGCAATTTATATCACTGTTAGATTAAATGTCTGTGTTCAAGCTATGGAGCATGTCACCAGCTCACTGCTTTGTCAGCTCGGAAGAAAGCAGCAATGGAGGTTCTTTGAGATGGAACATCTTTGAAAGGACCTTGTAATTGGGCAGTAATAGCCTCATACCTGAAATATTTTTCTTTATGTCATTTAAGCTGAGTGGGCGAGCTAGTGCAATGACTTGGATTAAAAATGGTATTGGAAGCTAAGAGAAAAAAATTAAGCAGCAACCGGGAACTCTGGGTAGAAAACCTGCTTGCTTGTATATTAAAGGAGAAAGCAGATAACTAATAAATGTAGGTGGAAAAAAAACCATCAGATCTGAGAGCAGATGACCAAACCAGGAAAATCTGACAAATAAATAAGGTAGTGGGCAAAGGAGTATTAGCAAAAGCAGCAGGAACTGAAGAATAAAGCCAAAGTATTTTAAGTGCAAGAGTGGAAAAAGTAGCTGAAAGCACAGCATTTATCAGACTGAAACAATGGCACATTTGCACCATCATGTTCTGAAGTAATTTGCCTTCAGGACAGAAAAATATCTTGTTTTGATATCGGATGGAAATTAAAATGCAGCCCTGTCTCCCAGGTTCTTGTTTTAGGTAAGATTTTGACAGCTAGCAATGTCAGAAAAAGCTTCCTCTCTCAGTGTCTGTAATTTGGGTTAAGAAAAATAAGCGAGAAGTAAGACTTCGATGAATCTTGTGTCAGTGTGTACATGGATATAGATTTGAGTTATCTATTACTTTCTGGTTAGTCTGCAGAGAAGTTGCTTAGATTTCAGTAGTATGAACTTAATTTAAACTAAAGGTGGTTAAAATGTAATCTATTAGAGAGTACAGATTTAAATTCAACATGCACTTTAAAACACCATCAAAAAATCTCACCTTGCTGCTTTTACTCAGTGTCCCATTAAACAATTGAGCTTAAAATTTTAAGAAATGAAAAAAAAAAAAAAAAGTTTTATATTTGGTTTCTACATATCTTGCTGATGCCTCAGATTGGAAGTGTTCACCAAAGACCATCTGGCTGAATCCCAGCGTTGGTTCTCCCAGGCTTCGAATTTGCACATTTCTAAAATATTCTGTAGCGTTTGCTCTGACTGCAAACTGTCCTGCCACTGAAGTCATTACGAAGAGTGTTACGTGTCACGTGCACAAGTTCAGTTAAGATTTTAGCTTATCCCTGGTGGTACTGATGTGATTCTTCCCTAAATGCCCCACCACCTCCATCCTTATGCTGGTGTTTGCTCTCACCTGCCCTCTCTGGGAGCTGACATGTCTTGCTGTGGTTAAGGCAAGAATTCGTCTTTACAAATTTTGTTTTCCCTGTATTAGTTTTCTGCCCACTTTGCTCCATGGAGACAGCAACAATTCCACCTCACTACCAGGCTGTCGCTGTCTCTACATTCATGTTTTAGGTCATCTCAGGGATGTGCACTTCTTAAGTGAATAAAAGAGACCTTCCAGTCCTCTGAACAAACTTCATTGATGAAATATTAGCAATTTCTCAAGACTAGTTCTTTCTATTGTGGCAAATTTGTATCCTTCTCATGTGTATTTGTTTAAATAGAGAGACACCATGTTGAAATGGTGCAAATTTTCTTAGTTCCTTAAGTGAACGATATTTTGTGATTATCATATGTAATAGGTTTTACAAAATTTAGGAGGAAGGAATGGAAGCGCGGTGCAAGGATGATAGATTTTTTTTGTTTCCTTTCATCTTCTCTTGTTAATCTGAATAGTAGCCTACAGAATCTTTGTTCAATGGCAAACTCAAGGTTAACATCTGACTGTTTACCCCAGTTGTGGAACTACAGCACGAACAGCAAACAACACGGGGAAGTCTGAAAGCCAATTCATCCAGCAGTACAATCTTTCTTTCACCCGGTCAGCACTCGGAGGCTGCAGCTTTAACTAGAACTGCAAGTAACCTCGATTTGATCTTTAGTTTAAGTAAAAATGTCATTATATATCAGCGATTAGACAAAATATTGCAAAAAGGTATTTGCCAGTCCAAGTTGCAGGAAAATCCACTAGTTGTATTTTATTCACGGGGCCTTTTATTTTCTCCTTGCAAACATTCATAGAAACGTGCTCCTTTTCACAAAATTGTGCAAAGGAAGTGTTACATATACATCTGTGAACTGCTGTTCATAGCTGGTGTGGTTGAAGAGAGATCAAAGCAGGGAAGGAATGTCACTGGAATTCAGAAACCAGTTGTATAGCACCACCATAAATAGTCAAATGGCTAGTAAGAAACTTATACCGGCCAATGTATTGCATAAATGATTAAACTGATTTTGAGTAATGACTAAATATGATTCCTATCGGGTCCCTCCATCGCCAATTAATTCTTCCGACCTGGAAAGCAGCCATCATGAACCTTTATTCTGATGGGTTAGGTCGTCTTTACCTACATCTATTTGATAGCCCTGTAATTGCCTTGGTTTCTGTGAATTTCCTCTTGATTTATGTTGCTATAAATGAGTAAATAAAAATATTAACCAATATAGCCACACAGTCTCCATGTAATTATATAGATGTTAGCTATATTAGCCTCTTGGCATCATACTTGAAAGTCTGCAACAAAGAACATCAGCTGCCTTACAGAAAGGTTAGAGAATACTAACAACTCCAAATAGAAGAAAAGTTTCAATTATGGGTCTAATAAACAAATTGCTCAAAAATATATTGTGCATGCATTTAGTAAGTAGTCAATTATGCATGATCTTGCGTGCATTTTTTGCTTTTCCTGTATATTCGATTACTTGAATTTAATAATTTACATACTGTCTCTCCATCAACATACCCGTGAGACCCTGGTCTGATGTTTTTCAGATTAAAGCCTCATTGGTTATGTTAAATGGAGCTAAATATATATTTCAGAAAAAATGAGAAGGAAATATCAATATTGACACCTCTTCCTGGAATTCAGGGACTGGAATGAAAATCCTCGTGAAATCTTATCTAAACCTTGTTTGAACATTTTATGTAAATGAAACTTTCACATTTTTCCTTTAATATTTGTTGAGGATTTGTATAAAAACATGCATTTCTGGGGGATTACAGGGTCGCATAGTACAGTAAACTTCTTTTATTTGAAGCAAAGGGTGACTGCGAAGCTTGTAATTGTGTTAAACCACACGAAGAGTTCTTATTTCGTGTGTGAGGTTAGTATAGAGGGATTACGTTACGTAAAGATTATGAACGAGTGCCCGTTAGTTGCCCTGACGTACTATATAGTTAGTAGCAACGTTTAATTTAAAGGCAGGTGAGCTGTGGTTCTGCTACTGTTCAGTTCTGTTCTGTGTGTTCCACATCTGTACGTGAATGATTTGTCCCGTAATTGCGTATGTTGTTTCAAACTGGGAATTTGTCATTTTAAACTTCTTTTAAATGGTTCTGAATCCACTGAATAATTAATCAGACCGTGGCGCAGGTGGTGTGTGCGGGATTCCCAGCCTGGGGCTTCCCTTTCTGACGGCCAACCAGCCTGTCTCCCTGTGTTACGCCTGAGCTCCTATGTGAAAGTGTTTATTTGGCGTGAATAATCGGAGTCATCCTGAATACGCGTTGTGTGCTTTTAATATAGTAGTATTAGTGAGAATTGCATGTGAGGCTTCGTGCTTCTGCATTTTAGGGAAACATTTACCTGTCTCGGAACTGGTATTATTGACAAGTACGTCATCGCCTAGTGGGTGAAACCCTAAGTACTTGGTGTCTCAGATTTTTTCTGTATTTTGTTGCTGTGTCTTCTGCTCGCTACCAGTATGGCTTTTGGGGATGTTGCATCTGATTTTTATTTTTATCATTGTTTTTCCCAGGTAGTGACTTTTGTCATTTGATTACGTGATCTGCTTGCTCAGATTAAAGATTTTGCTTGCTACCAAATAGCCACATCAGGTGTGTCTATACAAAAGGAAGAAAAAAATCAGTTACAAATAGGTGAAGAGTGGCTTCTGCTGAGTGACTTAGTAACAGTTCTCAGAAAAGATTTCTCTGACTAAAAGTTGGTAACACTTCATTAAAGGGTCAGCAACATAAAAGCAACTCTTGCTCTTGAAGACGTATCCACTGAAAGACCTATCAAACCCAGTGCTCTCAAAGCTTTTTTTCTGTTATAAATGTAATTACTGTTCTTCATCCTTCCTGTTCTTGCTGTTCGTTATCTTCTTAAAATAACTTCACATATATTATTTTGTATCTTTTTACTGACATTTGCCTTTTTCTTTTTGAAGTCGCTCTGTGTCACTGTAAAATGATGTTTTCGCATGCTTTCTGTATGCCTCATCTAATGCAGAAAGAGAAAAATCAATGATGGGTATACTTTTCTATTCACTCTGTGCACTCCCTTCCTTTCATAATGTTGGTTCTTCTGACATAAATTCAGATAATGTAACAAATAAGCAAAATATCCCACCTGTGTAGCTACTCGCCTACCAATCTGCCCTCCCTACTTATCTGCCTACACACCAGAATGGACAAGGTTCATTCCATGTCCTGAAGACCAATGCGACATCCTGGCCTTCACTTACACCTTGTAGTCTGCAGGGATTATCATTTGGTTTACGCGTTTCATAAGGGATGGGGGATAATGAACTCGATCAGAATCAAATCTTGTCATTCTGGGAGAATTTGAGAAACCTTCGACTTAGCAAAAAGTTTGATAAAATGCAGTTTATCTATGGGGTTCATTGGCATTTTTTAAATTTGCTTTTATTGATCTTTCTTGTTTGTTTGTTTGTTGGCGAGGGCGTAGGTTTTAGATAGAAGAAGGGTAAGTATTTTCTCCCCTTTGGCTTTTCTTTTAAGGTTGTTTTTGTATTAAGCACCAAAACCGAGTCAAAGCCTGGGTGTTATGGTGGCCTAAAGAATAAATGTCAGTGAGCTCATGTGCACTGAGGGACTTGTTCTCCTGAGATTTTATCTGTTCAGCAGCTCACTGAAGCTCTACAAAAGACTGATTACGGTCAGATCTGACAATCATTTGAATCTCTGTGCATGTCAACAACTGTCCTCAGATCAAGGGTGACGGAGAGATCTCTAGCTGTATGGAAACAGATGTCAAGTCACTCAAGCAGTCTTCCCAGTTGTTGAACATAGATAAGTTGTAAATCACTTTAGGTCAAGGGAAAAAAAACACTTGCAAGAAGGCACAGGGAGAGCTAGGTGAAAAAGTGAGATAACGGCTGGAAAAGCAGCTTGTAAAAGCTTCAGTTCCTTCAAAGCATCAATAAGTATAAAAGCATTTGGATTTTCTGCTTTAATTAATGCAGCTGCTTGTGACAATGCAGTCTTCAAACAAGCAGTCTGGCTTTAGAAATTTTCATCTAAGGCATTGAACTACTGGTTACAGCATTACCACCAGAAAAGGATATGGATTTGAAGGATGGCATGCTTGGCTGAATAGGAGACACTTACCAGAATCAAAAGTGATAATCCATTTCTATAACATGCAGGGCACTGTTGCGTTCCAGGATGAACAGGATCAAACTTTGCCATGCTCAAGGGTTGTCTGAGATTGCGCTGACTTCCCAGCATCGCCACACGGCTGCGTTTTGGTCCGATCAAGCTCCTGTGAAATAAAACAGAGCAGTAGTCACAGCGCCTGCAAAATTGCATCCAGGAGGGAGAAGGGGTTTAACTACCTACAGCTTTCTACTGGGAAGCTCTTGGAAGGCATAAGGAGCGTAAAGGTGTTTGGTTGCCAGCTCTGTGAGTGCACACGTGTGGCTGTGCCTCTAACTTTCAGGCAGTCTTTGATAGGGGGAACCGTCCTTCCATAAAACCCCGAGGGAGATAGCAGAAAGAATATTTTTGTTTTAAGTCATTTTCAAAACTTGGAAGAAAACAAATAAAAATAGCCCTTTCTCTATGAGGTATTTTTTGCCAAGTTCAGTGCAGGCATAAAATCAATTTCTCCCCATTGAAAACTGCTTTTCATTTCACTGAATTGTAATGTGTGCGTGACGGGCCAGGGGGTGGAGTTGTCTGTCAAGGCTGAAATAACTCTTGCTGCATCACTTGTTCTTGGTCTAAAAGTTGCCTACCTGATGACACTACCCGCAGTTCAGATGAGAAGTGATGGGAGGGTAGCAGAAGGTTCCAAGCCCTTATGGAAAATACTTGTTTTCTTCAGTTCACATGCATGCTGTATTTAAAATAAATTGTGAAGTAGTCTGTTAAAAGAGGATTATTTCTTGCAAAGGAAGGTAAATATGGTTATAAACCAGGAAAGACTTGCAGTGTAAAAAGACAAAGCCAAAGGATGAATGTGGAATAACAAGGAAGTCTCTTTCTGTAAGTGTTTGTCTGGCTGCGGCATGTGTCCAGCACAAACCAGATGGTATCTGAAATGCTGAACAATTTAAGCTACAGGCTGAAGAAGTCTCAGCTTGCCCGTTAAAAACAAAGCAAACCAAAACTATTTTACTTATTGATCTTACTGGTGCTGTCTAAGAGCTGCAATAATGGCCAATGCAGACACTCTAGGGTATAGTCGCAAAAATATGAACTGGTACAAGACAGAGTTACGCTGTTATGTCGAGAGTTATGTGGTTATGTTGGAATGTATGGACTTTGTTGGTGAACAGAAGATGCTGACTGTTGAAATAGACGCACTGCATGGATGCTCAGTTTTAATGAAACGTTATTGAGCACGTTATGATATCAGAGAGCACAGAATAATCCAGTGGCTTGAGTATTCATCAAAGATGCAGAAAATTCAAGTTCATGTATTTCTTCTGCTCCAGCTGAGGAATCTCAACTAGATTACAGCATGCTTGGGACCATTTTCACAAAATAAAAACCGTTTTCTTCTTCCTATTCAGAAAGGAAAAAATAAGCCGTAGCAAAACAGCTATTTAAGATTAGCAATAGAAAACCTAGGAAAATTCTCAATAAAAAAAAAAAGACAAATTAAAAAAGGCATAAACCTCTATAAATGACAAAAGGGGTCATTCAAAAATCTGCCTGCATTTTGTTACAGAAGTCTTTGCTTTTTCTGAGATCTGTCGGGAAATCTACTTCTCTAGAAGATGAAAGATGGTAAAATGTACAGTCTCCCTGGAATGGCTATAGCACAGGGACTAACTGAGGCTGATGAAAACGAAGATGCAAAAGTGTTCAGAAAAATGAAATCTGGGTGGTAAACAGTTTTAGAAGCGAGATGAAATGGGAAGTCTGAAGGAAAAAAAAAAAAGACTATTAATAGCATGTGGTTGGTGGACTAAGAAGACTGAGGCGCCATTGTGAATACGCATCAAGAGGAAAAAAGTGTATTTAGTTAACATTTAGATTTCTTTCTTCAGATATAAAAGGCCACTAATTGTATAATTTGCAGTTCGTGTTCAGAAAGGGAAGAGATTTGCTGTGAACTAAAAGTCATGCTATGAAATAGCCGTGCAGTAGCGAAATTGGCAGTTCTGCACAATAGGCCAAGCGTGAATGCCATTACCCCTATGGCACGGTCGCTCTGAAAGCCAAGCTCGCTGTACACTACCCAAAAACTGTGTAAAAGTCAAACTGTGTAACAGGAACCAGGATGTTCAGTACAGCAATTAGTCATCAAATGATGTAACGCCTCTGAAAGAAGCTGACTGATGAACAAAATGCTGTGCCTGTCTCGAAATCCACTTGTTAAACCAGTTAAAATCCTGGCAGGGGCAGTACAGAATTTCAATAGTCTGATAAGCTGATTTTGTGGATGTAAAATTTAAACTTTGAATAATTCATTGGGAACAAAGGATTTTTGGAAACTCAGAATGTCTCAGACTTTAAGTATCTAAAAAATAGGTTTCTGCTTTTAGGCACCTAAATCTATGGACTTCTTTGCTCAGAAACCATGGCAATTCCTCTGAGAGCTTAACTGGGGCTTAAGGCAGTTAACTTAGACCCCTGATTGCAAATCTTTCTTGGCATAGTTGTTTGCGTCTGCACGCCTGTAAATATACCAGGGAAACACTGCGAGCACTGGTGAGGTTTTGGAACTTTTACGGAGCTTCCTCTTGTTTCTCTTTCTACATATAAAGGTGCCTCCATGGCAGTGAATAAAGTATCGATCCAGTTATTTGTTAGACATACAAATATGTTTATTGCATATAGAGAGAGATATGTAAGGCTTTATTTTTTCAACTCACTTAAATTAAGGAAGAAGCTATTTTTTTAGTCATCAGAGTCTTTCAGCAAGCGTTGTACGTCTTTAAGAGGAGGAGTGCACAAAAATGTTATAGCAAATGTAGGTCTTGATTTTTTTTTTTTTTTAATTTTTATTTTTGCTTCCCCCATTTACTGCATGCATCTGTTACCTAAATTATTGTCTCTGACCCTGGGTTATATTACCAGTGTTGCTTTGACTATGCAGATATGTTTGTACTAATACCATTTATTTTTTTTAAAAAAATATGATGTCTTTAATATCTAGACTTACTGACAGTTTCTGTAGCTACTTTGTAGGCAGTGTGAGGGGGAGAAACTTTTTAAACTAATAGGCACATTCCAAGGCACACATGAGCCACTGCCTGGAGCAAGGAGCCTCACTACTGTTGTTTTCTGAAAGTCAATGGGAAAAACTCTTCTGTTTAACTGTAAAATAAAGTCCTTGAAATATATTTGGATACTGGTTCATAGGCCGTGAGGTTTACCTATTACTGTTCTTCTGATAAAAGAGAATTACCTTGAAGCAAACGTGAAACGAGCAAAGTTGAGGAATAAGATTCCAAAGAACAGATCTGAAAATTAGGCAATATATTTGCAAGGAAAAATGGGACTGATACTTTTACATTGTGATCTCAGCTTCAATATCTTCCTTTTAATGTGTAAAGTAAATGCACCAGGGTAAAACCAGTGACTGTCAGAGAAAGGAATGTGAACAGCAGAAAATGAGTCAGGACAAAAGAAGCACTTAAAAGTGTTGGGTTTTTTTTAAATAAAAACTCGAAAAACAAAGACCACCAGGAGGCAGAGATAACAAAAGATGGGAGAAAGGTCCCCCAAACAGCATATTGAATTTTTTTTCACCATAAAAGCATCCACAGGACAAAAGCAGAGAGAAAGGGAAACATCACTCTTTAAGTATTTGTTGTAGTTAAGAGTTCCAGAGGCTGAGACCGTTCTTCATGGTGTGGGCTTCTCTTTTTTAATCATCTCTGGCATGTGAAAAAGTAAAAAGCTTCTATGAGAAAGAGCAAGAATAAAAGTTACATTTAAAATACTTCCCTCCGACTCCATTGTTTACTTATACTCTTTATAATTGAGACGTGTGGGTCAAAGATCAGCAAAAAAAGAAATTTCCTACATTCTTTTAAAACGGAAACAAATTTCAATAGCACAAGAATGAAACATCATTTTTGAAATAGCAAAATGGGGATAAAAAAGTCATCCCAGCAACTGATCTTCTTAACTGATCTTCTTGGATTTAGAAGGACATCATTCTCACCCAAAATAGGCAAATGGTCTGCTACAAATTGAGAGTAAAACAAACAACTGTCGGTTTTGGTCTCTGGTTTTAGACAGAGAACAAATGCAGGTTTCACCAGGGAGAGGTTCCGACATTTTTCCTTTCTTACACAAGACTAACAAGGCAAAAATGGGTAGTTTGGCACAACGTTGGCCCCCTACAGGCTTTGTACCAAAATATTATGCACGTTCAAACAGCGGATACCTGTGGAGTATTCGTGCAGCAAATGGGCAGCTCTCAAAAAGAAGACTGGGGTAGTGTACCTACCTCCGTAATTTTCCAGTAAAACACAACAAAGACAATGCAAATTCTTCAGTCTGTTAGCAACTGCCGTCCTTCTTAACTTGTTCCGTTCTTTGGCTAGGAAATAAGAAACAATATTCAGTTTCCTCTTTGCTTTAGGGCTGTAAGGACCGGCATTCGTATAGTTGCAGTACTGAAAGCCCAAGTTGATCCCAGCCGGAGTTAATGATCAAAGTAAATTAATTTAAAGTTCGTGGCAGCTGAGCTAGCATCTCTACCACTTCAGCGTGCTACACAAACACCTCTGTTTTAAGCTATCTCAGATGTTTCTACATAGTGTCGCTCGGAAGTGAAAACGGATGGCACTCACCCAGCTTAGCGGACTTCTCCAGTCTCCGTATTGAACTTAGTTGTTCAAATTTCACCTAATGTCACTCCACGTCTCACATGTTCTGGATGTACACCCAGAACTTTTGAAGGTGTAGGAGGTAGTGAACAGGCATAAAATTACATGTTTGCAAAATGATTCTAAAGCAAAATACCTGCGGACACCACTGATTGCTTTACTTTGGAAGGCAGTTAGAGACATTGAGGTGTAAGAAACTGAACTTTAAAAGAATATGAACGTGCAGTAAGCAAAAGCACATCCTGCTCTTGTAGAAGTTGTGTAAGGTTAATGGGAGTTGAGCCTGGATGAAAGCTAAGAAATGCGAAGAAAAGGAACACAATTATGGTACTTTTTAGGTCCTAACCTGGAAATACGCAGCACAAAGGCAAACTATTGGGATTAATAAGACACTATTGTAAATGCAGCAGTCTGTCAATGGAATGCTTTAAATATATATGTCCTAAAAGTCCTTAGGAATGTATTTAGGTAAAATGTGAATATTACAGTCTTTTCTTTCTGAGCTGCTTTCATCTGAATAATGTGACTTTTGTGCTTCACCAAATGCCAGAGCAAAGGAGATAGGTTCAGTAACCACAAAAGGAATTTCTTGAAGTATATTCAAGTAAATGAACTACTTCTCCCATAATCTGACTGTAAAGAGTGTAAATAATTCTGACAGTATTCAAACTCACCCATGCATCTTCTGTAGTTATCAGGTATATGCTTTCTGTCATTATTTAGTCAGCCATTGTAGACTTTATTTAAAAAAAAAAAACACAAACAAACACCAGTACCCCAACAGTATCTGTTATGTAGTGTCACTTTCCTGGAAAATTTCCACTTTCTATTTAAAATAAACCATAAACTACTCAAAAGATACTGAAATTGTGGCACTTATTCAGAGCCACAGTAAGCATATCCATTTTACAGGTACTGCTCATTCTCAGCAAGAGTTACTGAACACTGATTCACTAGTAGTATTTAGGAACCACCTCTTAAAGTTGTTGTTGGTGGTGGTGGTGGTTTTTAATATCATAGAAAAATAATCCGTTTGATATCATTAGTGTCACCAGTGTTCTTGAAGGGCAGGATTCTGTGCCTATACCCGTAAAGATCAGTATAGAATTGGAGTTGAAAATACCAAGCTCATACCAGAAAATTCATGCATACCAAAATGGCCCAGGTCTATATCGCTACAGATAAATCAATGGGAAGGGTAATACTTTTCTGCTCAACACTCGGTAAAGGATTTTCTTCTTTTTTTTTTTTTTTTTTAATCATCATGCAATTACAGGGACAATCATATGCTTTTCCTGTCTAAATCTGAGAAGATTTGGTTTTAGACCTGTACCAGAACTTTAGATTGTTTGCTAAGTATAGATCCGGTGTTAAATAATGCTTTTTCCTATATTGAATTTTCCTGTAACTGTTGAGTGACAATGTATTAAAAAAAGACAGTAAAAAATTCCTAGACAGAAACTCCACCTTTGTTTCGAGTAGTGTGTTCTAAAGTTTAGAATATTACATACACGAACCCAGCACAATATATATCTTTTTTATAAACCACTTTGACACTTTCTTGGGTTTGATGTTTGAAAACATTACAACTGTTCACCTGAACACAGTTTTGAATCTTGATTCTTGACAGTTAAAAGCCCATATTGGGGCAAATGGTCTTAACAGCTATCATAAGTCCAGCTCAGCACACTCTGTTGTGATTAACTGGAAACCTCTTCACTCCTAGTCCTACTGTGAAAGAGGTGAAATACTTTCACTAAACTGGCTTTATGACTGTTAAAAATACAAACATATCTTCGTTTCTTTCTAACACATTTTACCTAATTAGTTCATCACTGTATACTTCTAGTACAGTTACATAGAACCTTTCTAAAAACAGTATGCACAGATATTGACAAATTGTGTTCTGTGTCCATTTTAGCATTTCATATAGATTTACGAGGAATGGTTTTGATTTTATTTCATAATTTCATAACAAGAAGTTAGTTTGAGGATGGGTTTTTTTTTTTTCCTTCATTCTGAATAGATTGTAAAGCTAGGATTTTAATAATGGCTTGGATCCATTGAAATGTATTGTTACATAAAATAAAAATGCTTCTTCTCATTTTGGAGTATAATTTTTAAAGACTTTTCCATGACACGCAGCTCTCTGCTAGACCTTGACGAGTACCAATAAAGATTGGATTATTTAGTAAGCACTCTCTCAAGCTTCCCTTGATGGAAGTGATTTCCCCAGCCACAAATGATGAATCCTGTGGCTTAACAGCACTGAAGGAGAGGAGAGGAGATCACAGAATCATTTTGGGTTGGAAGGGACCTTTAAAGGGCATCTAGTCCAACCCCCCTGCCATGAGCAGGGACATCTTCAACTAGATCAGGTTGCTCAGAGCCCCGTCCAACCTGGCCTTGAATGTTTCCAGGGATGGGGCGTCTACCTTTATGAAGTACAAGATGAAGTACAAAACCCAATCACTTCTCTTTCCTCATTTAAGCTCCTTCTTGGGAGTAGGTGGCTCGCTTCTCCCTCCTCACAGCTTGCCTTGCCAAGTAGAAAAGCCTCGAATAAGTCGCACCTGAGACTTGCATGAGTTGCTCTTACTCACACTGCAGTGATCATTCACATTTAGGCATAGCAGATTTTGGTCAGACTTTTCATGGTGCAACTGTATCACTCCCTCAGTTTTATGGCATTTTTGCTTTCAGAAGGAATGCTGCCAGCTACGGGAAAAGACAAAAAGTGAAACTTTTCCAGTGTTGGGTAGGTGTTAGCATTCAGGTATTACCATTCACTTCCCTTTGCCTCTACCAAAGTCCCTATGCTTCTGAACTCCCTTTCCTCTTGAGTCCTCTGAAGCACTCAGCTCTTCTAGGACATGGTGGAAAGCTTAAAATACATTATAAGCAACAAAAAGTCTAAATGTTCCACTCCGAAAAACTGTGTTATTGGCTGATGAGGGAAAAAAAAGTCTCTGCAGCTCTCCTCTGGTCTCCTCGGGGACCAGAATTCAGCAGGCAAATAGTTATTTTTTTCCCACTGTTTCTCCTCTGTATTTGGTATGAAATTGTTCTTCTCACAGACCACTTTAGTGCTCCTGACCCCTTCTCTTGGTGAGGATTCTGTTACCAGCCAGGCACGGGTTCCTGGAAATTCCAGTGTGCTGGACTATTACTTTAATGGTGAACTACCGATTTTTGTTTCAAACAACATTTCTGTACAGAATTACACTGAAACTGACAATTTAAAGTGCCGCTTTGGATAAACCGTGAGCACTGCAGCTCTTTGCAATCTTGCCTGTGCACCGGCAGAAGCCTCCAGGAGTTGCTGAGCAGGCGGATAAGGATCGTGTCTCTGGGTGTTCGTATTCGATCGCAGCTGAAGTGGTCTGGTCTCGAGTTCAGCGAAATCTTCTTTCAAAGGGAACAGAACTGAACGAGCTGGAACTTTCCCATGAATTTCATTAGTACATGTCCAATCCTGGGGGAAGACCCGGCTTGAAAGGGCTGGAGAGCGTTGGCTTCTTCGCTAAGATGTACTGCGTTTGTGTCTAACACGGGCTCTTTGTCCGCTTCCACCGTGCTGTTAACTGAGGTTTTGTATTGTGAAAAAAGATACAGTCAAGGCTGAACCATGTTAAATAATGCCTCTTTAGAATTATTCTAGGAGTACAAAAATGGGGAGGGAAGGTTATTTTATTTTGTAGCTGGTAAACATAGGAAACTAATTTTCTCTCTGAATTATAGTACCTATCACACTGCAAAGCCTTTTAAAAGTCTCTGAGAACTGCTAATTTAACATTTCCTACAAGTAATATGGGATTTCTATTTTTTTTTTTACCGGCTGTTCTAATTTTTTGTCCATATGAGTTTTGGTTCACCCGTGCTTGCTTCTAAGGAAGTAAGGACTTGGGTATGTTGTGAGAGATGGAAACTTTAGTTTGATATACACTGCAACATATGTTACTTTTTGTTTGAAATTAAAGGCATTCCAGATCAGTTTATAGTTACAGGCTAATACTGAATCAAATAGGACCCTCAGTGTCTATACGAGATGAAGCCCTGTAATTTTCACCTTTTGGCACAGTGTATACTCCAACAAACCTGATTAAATCTTTTATAGCGTTAAATTTTGTACTTAGAACAATTGAAATTGGTTCCCATCATTTCAGTGTGTGAGTGCATGAGAAGGAACAAGTCACACAATGTATTTTAATTAGGTGTAATTTACATTTATGTGTCTGTGTACAAAATAAAAATGAATAACGTTATGATTGCAAACTACGTAGCTCAGTTTAAAAATGCATGAGATGTATTTCTAAGTTACTGCAGTAAAGCTGAATTAAACATATAAGATAATCTTTAAAATGAATAAGTAATGCAGATTTAATAACATTTTTTGAAAAAAAAAAAAGCTCAAATACTTAGAAAATGTTGGCCCTCTAAGCTAAATTTTCATGTGGTTATAAGAACACAGTTATACATTTTAATAGTAAATTTCTACCCCAAAATCATAAATAAAACTTGCATGTTGATACTAACATCGTCTACTAAAAAGCCTTAATGGATTGCAAACGAGATGGAAACTTCATTTTTTCACCATTTAAAAGTTAAGGTGTCAGTGTATGTTTTAGTCCTTTCTTGTTTTTAAAAGACTTGTGTCACGTTATAAATCTCATCAAACCCTGTGAAATTTCATGTTATTTGTGACTTGAGAACTGTTTCTGGGTTTGGATTCCAGTTCTGCTGCTGCAAATGTGAACTTAGTAAATTCTGTCTCAATCCATAGACGTTTCTGATCTTGTGCGTGGATGCATAAATGTTCAGAAGACGTGGGCATAGAAGGATTTCCATCAAAATTTCCAGAGCTCGTTACAGATATGATCCAGTAAATAACTCCTACCATTCCCTTATTATAATAGAATTTCTGCAGTTTAATGAAGAGCTGAGCTGCAATAGGATAAAATGGGATATATATATGGGTGATGTGTGTAAATATAGTCAAACACATTTTTATAATGTCTAATAGAGCTGGTATGCCGCAGAGATTCAGATACTGTATTCCGTGTTGTCTCCAGCGGTTCTGTTACACCGCTATATTGTTGTATGAAGAACATCTACATGCGTTTTTCCATTGACAGTTATACACTTTGGATATGTAAATATCTATAACATAAGTGTTGCTGTGTTACAATATTGCTGGTGTTAGGTACTTTAATTGTGGAAGTAATTAACGCTTCTTTTGTTCACCTGATGATCATTTTTCTCAAACTAAGGCTCTATTAGCAGCCCGGTCTGTATTGTGCATAGACATCAAGTCATTGCAACAGTTGACACAAGACAGCCTTGAGATGTGTGATACTAATTAAGTAAAAATCTCCAAATTAAAAGTAGGTTCCTTATAACTAATGAGGAATGACCATCTACATGATACAATATTCGTTTTTTACTTCATTGATCATAAAGTATTGCTTTAGTGTGCTATAGTAAATCACAAAAAATATTCATTAGCAAAGCTTTTCTGTCTCTGAAAATGCAAAGAATATTAATTATTATTGCTTCCTGGAAACAGAGAATTCTTTTTTATTCTCTTCCTGCAGTCTTCATTGACAAATGTTTGCAAATCCATTCTCCAAAAATAACCAGGGAATATAAATTTGCAATGGTTTTGCTTATATATAGCTATGTATAAAGACCTTCCTTTATATTCTGGTGCATGCAAGTGCTTAGTTAAACTGTGTTTTAGCTTTTTAATTTTTAGGGACTGTAGCAAAGAACATAAATTTTCTGTCTCTTGTTATCTATATGGTAAGTTTTACTGCACAAGTTGAAACTGCGGTCATTGAGCAAGTATATAAAAATACTAAAACTCATTGATGTGTAACTATATTGTATCGGGCAGTTGTGATGGGAGATTATAATGGTGAGAATTATATTTTTGTTGTTTTTAATCAAACACCACTGGCACACTGAGTTTTGCAAGGAAAGAAAGAGACTTGATTTGTAGGAAAAGTCCGTGCTATGTGTGTCCTCTTGTGGGTTCTTCATTCTTGCTTCTAAACACCAACCTGTCTTCTCTACAGTTAGATATTTTTATTAGTATTTTCTGACTGCAAAGAGGGATTTTTTTGATAGTTTGCATGAGATAATGCATTTTCTTCCATACTATGTAATTTTACAAGGTCACATTTTTCCATTTATGACAAATTCAAATGAAAATTTTAAGGGTGAAATTTAGGAATATTTAAGAAAAATCAGAGGTTTAACAACTGTGCGAGACCCATTTCTAATATTTATATTCACAAATCAAGGGTATTGTAGAATGGGGAATGGGAAAGTGTGATTTACTATATTAACACGCTAATAGGTCATATATGCTTTTTTAAGGCACAGTATATGTGTATATATGCATGTATTTATAGAGTCCATAAAACAAAGATAGTTCTTAAGTCTGGGACAATGGAAGTCAGATAATGTGCACAAACAAGATGAGTTTTCCAGCATCTAATGAAGCGGTAGATAGAATAGAAGGTTTTGATTTAAGCAATAGGCAAAAACTAAGACATTTACATTAACTTTAGTAAAGGCCAGAATTTTATAACCTGAAATGTCTTAGAAATGTGTGACATGCAAAGTACACTCTGTTGCCTTATTGCATAAAGGTGCAGCCCTGCTGGTGGTATCAATGGAGACATTTTCACTGACATCCGAAAAAATGCAAGCGCGAAGAAAAAAAATCCCTTTAAAACACATTTCTCTCTCGGACTTTAGGTCCCTGTCAGTTCCTCTATAAAGTGCAGTTATGTACTGCATTACCCTCTCCTCTAAAGTAATTTTCATTCTGATACAGTGTGGCAGTCTTTAAGCACTATATATTTATTAATTGATTTATTACATTAATCTTCTGAAACAGTGTATGAACTCTTTGGGAAGAATATTGGAACACTCCAGGCAACTCCAGTCTCATTTCCTCTCCCCTTCTCTTTGTCTCTGCCATTGTTTGTTCTTCGCCTTTTTTTCTCCAACTAGGGAGGCTGCAGTAAAGTTGGTGGGCAGGTGAGGTTTGGTGGTGTTCCCTTCGTGCCCATTGATTTCTCTGACCACCCCGAACCTTGTTTTAAAAGAATAACAATAATGCTAATAATTATCATCACCATCATCATAACCACGTTTTCATGCTATTCAATCCAGAAATGGTTAAATTTAGAGCTGTTCAGGGAAAAATTGCTCCAGTCTTGTAGAACTGTTTATTAGATGGGTTTTGGCTGAGGAGGTGGGTTTTTCTCCCTTTGGCTGAGTGAATTTTGTATTTGCAGTAGTTTTTGGATGCAAAAAGTCCAAGTGCGTTTAGGAATGTAGGTGGATTTTGCTGGTACGAGCTGATTTTACTGTTATCAGTCTGATTACCTCTGTGGCTTTTATAGCCTTAGTAGGTAGATTTATGTCAGGCAAAACTCACTTTTAGTTGGGGTCCCGATTCTGGCGGCTGCTCTTGCCCTGATCACCCGAAGAGGCAGGTGGATTCTGGCTCCAGCCCCGTCCCTGTGTGTGCCCAGAGGAATTTTTGGATAAAGATCCAAAGCTAAGCTGTTTCAGAAACATTTCCTCTACCTCTTTTTTCCTCTTCGTCAGCCTTTGTGCAACCTTCGACATAGTTTTTCTGCTTCTCTCCAGTGGCTATCAGCTGTATTACAGTAGAATAGATGAGTCCTGTGGCTCCGTTAATTATTTACATCTGTGTAGCGAAGATGAGCAAGTGTCTGACACACAGAAAGCAGTCATCAGAAAAAAGATAGCCAAAGGGAAAGGCTTTGCTGGAGAGCCATCTCAAACAGAGCTCCTGACAGAGTCCTGGTGATGGCAGTATGCAAACAATGTTCATGTTTTTAAACAAAAAAAGTAGTTAAACAATTAAAGTTATTGTATAATATTAGGTTTAGTCTGTCTGCTGTTTGCTTTTCTCTAGTACTTACGTAAACACACAGAGAAAGAGGAAAAGACAGGCAACTGTAAAGCATCGCAAACCCAATATCCATATGTTTTATGTTAATATGTGCTGTGTTTTGCAGCTGTGAGTTCATTTGTAGGTAATACTGGTGCCAATGGTAAAAGCCTCTCACAGGAGGGTAGAAATTGGAGTTCTGTGTGCCACTACGAGGCTTGTTAAGCTTTACAGATAGATACAACCTTTTGAACTATTTTGTCTACAATAACACACAAAATTGGAAACCATCCTTTGGAAGTGAATTTCAATGTGTTTGTGCTTTTTTTTTTTTTTTTATTATGAGGTTTTTGCTGACTGTCTATCAGCACTCTAAGCACAGGCTAAGATCAATGCAAATCCTTGACTGGATTTGGAAAACTTTGGCTTGGATAGATGTGTTTCTTCTCCCTCTACAAAGCACAATGAGCCAAAGCCTGTTCTCGAAAAGGGAGGCAGATACCGGAGCGCTGATTGTGTCCCCACTCCTCTGTTTATGAAGGGAGAGGAGAGATGAGACACTTGGTGCCAGACGTGTAAGGGCTGTGCGTTAGTACAGATCACTGATTTTCACACTGTGATGACTCAATGCCATCTTTTGATTTCCAAAGTTCTGCATTTCCTCTGTCGTTCCTATTTGTTTCGGTATTGCTTTCTGCAGTCTTTAGCAGTCTCACCTCGTACATTTGGTCATGGGTTATGAGGACACACCGTGAATCTATTGATTTGTTTGCACACTCACAAACCTGCCACTGGTTTTATTCTTTCGTGTGAAATATTTTGGAGAAAGTTTGCTGTGTCTTACAGCTGTTGTTCTGCCATAAATAGCACAACATTTTGCCTGCTTTCCTCTTCTTTTCAGTTTTCCATATCCTACTGTAAGTGATTATTAGTCTTCTTTCATGGACATCTGAATACTTGACTTAATTGAAGGTGACTTCAAACTTATATTCATTATTAGTCTACATGGTTGAATAAAGCATATGGATAAAAGTAGCAATGAATAAGGGGTTACTTATGATACATAAATCCTTATTAAATATTAAATCCTTTCTTTGCATATATATAAGATACCAAAGAGTAAAGATTTTAAGTCATTTCCATAAATTTATCCTAGTGTTTCAAAGTCTTGATATTAAAAGTGTGCATCTAGTCTGTGTAAAAAATTACTTTTTAAAGCAATTCTGATACCATGGGATACCATGTGTGTTTAGTTTACACTTTTACACATTAACCTGTAACTAGAGAAATTACTATGTAGTATTCAACCTCTTGGAAGTTTTCAAACATTTAACATAAAAAGAATTAATCATGGAAGTGTAGTCTCTTTTTTCCATTAATCTCTAATTTTCCCACAAAAGCAACCTCTTCTAATGGCAATAACCCCATGCATCAGTACAGGTTGGGGGCCGACCTCCTGGAGAGCAGCTCTGTGGAAAGGGACCTGGGAGTCCTGGT
>VZSZ01006778.1:267930-326342 GCA_013398815.1 Ibidorhyncha struthersii | reverse complement strand
TGGAGAAAAGAAGATTGAGGGGGGATCTTGTTAATGCTTTCAAATACCTGAAGGCAGGATGCCAGGGGGATGGGAGCAGTCTTTTTTCAGTGGTGCCCATTGATAGGACGAGGGGTAATGGGCACAAACTTGAACATAGGAAGTTCCATCTTAACATGAGGAGGAACTTCTTTACTTTGAGGGTGGTGGAGCACTGGCACAGGCTGCCCAGAGAGGTTGTGGAGTCTCCCACTCTGGAGACATTCAAAACCCGCCTGGACGCTGTCCTGTGCAACCTGTTGTAGGTGACCCTGCTCTGGCGGGGGGGTTGGACTAGATGATCTCCAGAGGTCCCTTCCAACCCTGACCATTCTGTGATTCTGTGATTCTGTGGCCATAATTTATCCATAAACCTTATATATCTTTAAGGTACAGTATGTCTTCTCTTGGCAGGGTCAGAAACATTACTTTAAGATGTTGTGATTTCAAGTTTTACAAAAGATAAGCACTTTTAAAATCCCTGGTAATCAGTGATGAGCTGTACAAAAAATAAATTTAAAAAGCCACCCCGTGAAGATGGCTTCTCACACTTTTAAAAATATGTCAGATATTTTATGTTACTGTGGCTGCATGTGGTAGGCTGCTTCTTGTTGCCAAGAGCTATGTTAAAGAATAAATATTAAGTTTTTTAATCAATTCTGCAATCTTAAATATCCTGTACCATGCTCTGAGTCCACAGGGGTACCAGCAATGCTATGGAGGCGAGTTAACGGGGAGAAACTGGTCTCACAACCTTGTATGTGTGTTTAATAAGCCACATACTGTATTGTACCGTAGTGGAGTATTTTCACTTAAGCCTGTATTTATCCAGAGAGATCCTAAAAGTTGTGTGGATTATTCCCTCTTAAACTTTGGGCTGTTTTGGCTTAATTACAGTCATTAATCAACTTCATTCAATAATACAGCAGAGAAGACCTTGGTAGTTGCTATACTAAAACTTCTCTAGGGAATGTGTGCTTCACTCAGAACACCAAGGACATTTTTTGACAGCTCTGTTATTTGCATCAAAATTACCATTTTTGTCTTTGGGTCAGATTCTGTCCACTGCTGTGTTGGTGCTTTTGTACCTGGAAAGGTACAAAATGCCTTTTCCAGCGTTCCTACGTTGCGCCTGCAAAAACTTGAATTCAAAGGCCATCGAACCAGTGGAATAAGGGTTTTTTTTCAGGGTAACTGCTCACTCTGGAGGTGGACGACTCCGTTAAGACACTTAGGAGGGCAGGATGGATCTGTGAGTTACTGATCTACAACACAAATGGGAATTTTTAAGGCATCCCACAGTTTGGTATAATTGTTTCTTGTGGCTGAGGACAGCCCAGGATTAGAGCTGCTAGGAAATTGCTGGTCTTCAAGGAAATTGGATGCAGTGATGTAAAAGGGATCTATCGCATTTGGCTGCCTCGTCTCTTATTTAAAAGTCTGACTACTCACCTGAGATGTTGAAAGAAAAAGCACTTCGTAAAAACTTAGCTGAGAAAGACAAAGGTGAAAAAATAAACTCAGAAGTAGCAGCTTTGATGCTTTTTTTTCGTAAGACCTGTCAAATGTGAGCCTCTCTTAATGAATTTGCAATAAGTGGGTGAGCGTGTTTTACTGTAATTTAATAACTTTTTGCGGACCTTGAATTTGTGCTGGGCACCCTAGCATGTCTCCTTTCGTCTGGCTATCTCTACAGTCTTTGCAGGTATCTTTTATTCATACTTTGTAACTCCTTAGTAAACTTAGCACACAAAGTTGTACCTTAATTTACGTTAAATTACAGGGAATGTTTCTAGAATAAGGAAATATACATAATGAAATAATGTTCAGCCATAATTTTTGCTAATAAACACTTGTATATTGCTTATGATAACAAAAACTAGTGGAAATAATCAGCTTGTAGATTCTCAGTTCCCTTCTTGAGTTTGAAATTTCATATAGCATGAGCCTGAAGCAAGGCAGGTGCAGTTTGGTTAAGCACAAGTTCGAGAGATACCATGTCAAAAGTGCAGGGTAAAATGTCTCTGCTAATTCTGACAGCGGCCTTTAATACTTTCTCACGATGCTTCTTTGGTGGGAAACCAGAGGTTGTGTTCGACTGATTCTATCGTTTCCCGCTGGAGGATATCACAAGGACTCTTTGTCCTCTTCTCAACCCCCACTGAAGCACAGGCGCTTTGGTTGAAGGGCCTTCAGCTGGTGTCACTGTACGCTGCACAGGTATTGCCAAAACCCGGGTGCAGTTTTCTTCCGTGCTTTCTCACATGCTGGGAAGGTGCAGTGAGCCTTGGCACACTGTGACTGGCGTGGTCATCCCAGTCAATTCCGCAGCCAAAGAAATCTGGATCTGAAATGAATTGCTGCCCTCTTTTCAGCCTGTCTGCTCCTGGACACAGCCTGCCTTCTGGAAAATTTGGGGAAAGAAGCAGTAATCTGTCCACCTGGCCCTGCCTGGCCCTCCCAGGGCTGCATCAAACCTTGGTAGCCTCACCAGGCCTGATCCTGACCCCCACCCATCGTGGCTCAGCCCCGCGGAGCTTCCCAGTGTCCCAGGCTGGGGCTGCCCTGGCCACCCGCTGGTTGGGGTGGGACGGCCCTGGCTGCCAGCCCCGGGGGGGATCCCCCACAGCCCCTGCTCACCCTTCAGCAGCTCGGCTTTTTCACCATTTCTCATTTAGCCATCTGTTAAGAGACAGTTGCACCAAGGAGACTGTTAGATATTCCGCTTCCTGAGCGGCTCTTGAGGTGCACGGCACTGCATGAGCAACGCTGCTTCCATCCTCTTCGCCCTCCAAGCAGTGTCTCGGTAGGAGTATTTGAAACTTCAAAATGGTGTATTACCATCATTGCAGCCAGGAGCTTTGACTATTTTTCCACCAACTGGCAAGGCTAGGAATTATTGTGGTTTTTGAAGGGAAGAAAAGACACCATCCGTCTTTTACATTCTTAGCATTCTTGCACTGATGTAAAATACACTGAGGTTATTTTGAAGAAGAGCACTTTTAAATTCCTTTTCCCAAAGCTGACTTGATAACACTGTCAGAAATGGCTGTCTGGTAAAGGAAGAGGGAAGAGGCGTAAACGAGATAAAAAGCTACTCACCTTTATTTGCATTAGACGTTTCAGAACGTGCAGCAGCTGGGTAGGACTCAGTGGGATACGCATGTGCTGCTTCAAAGGCATCACATCGTACAGCTTTGTTTGGCTTAATTGTTTTTATTCGTTGGAGGTGGTCGGAATCGTGGGCAGGGAGGCCTTGGGACATGCTGTCCTCCCGTTCCACTTTCCATATTGGATGATTGAGACTTGTTACCTTTTAGTGTGATTTTGTGGACACAGGTCTTCTACAAAATAAGGCACAAGTCTTCTATACAATAGGGGTTTTTTTTTGGACTGGAGTTCATCTTCACTTGTAAGCCAAGTTGCCTCATGGTAGTAAAGAAACAGATAGTACATATGAATTTATCTTAACCACATGAATAAGATAATCACTTCTAAACTGAATCTTTGTTTTCACAAGCGGTGCACAAAATTTCTCTTGAAAACAAAACAATGTGAGTAATACTTCTTGGAGCGTATTTCAGTTTCCCCTCATACACTGTTCCCTCTCCAAAAAATCTAATTTAGGAAGCCTCCCTACTACTGATTTTGTTAGATAATGCCTTTAAAATTGCGGTATGTTTGCGTCCTGAAGGGATCTTGTATTTTAATAGCAAGAAACATCAAATCAAAATTAAATCCCAAAATCTTTAGACAGGAGCATATCAGACTAGTCCTACAGATTTTAAATGTTAAGTAAGAGATTCATTCTTTTCACTCATTAAATTCAGAAGAGAAATAGAACTGCTTATATATTTTTGGTCACAGATTACAGTTGTCTGTTTGATAAAGTATGGTTACCACGTATATCTGTGGGTGCTGAAAGCCCGTTAGCAATCGTGGGTTTATATGTAAGTAATACAAGTACCATGGTTTACATACGTCACAGATTAAGTATTTTAGTGAACGCTCTCTGTTTCAGAGGAAAAGATCTTTTTTTACTCCTCACACTCTTTTCACAGTTGCTACAATGCAATGAATAAACAAGCTAGAAATGTAAAATCAGAAAATTAGTTTCGTTTTGTAAAATTTTAGGTGCCTTTGAGTCCTCATGGGGCTGAAATTGGAATCATAGAATAGTGTAGGTTGGAATGGACCTTTAAAGGTCATCTAGTCCAACCCCTCTGCCATGAGCAGGGACATTTTCAACCAGAACAGGTCACTCAGAGCCCCGTCCACCCTGGTCTTGAATGTTTCCAGGGATGGGGCATCTCCCACCTCTCTGGGCAACCTGGGACAGTGTCTCACCACCCTCAGTGTAAAAAATGTCTTTCTTATATCTAGTCTAAATCTTCCCTCTTTTAGTTTAAAGCCGTCACCCCTTGCCTGATCGCGACAGTCCCTGCAAAAAAAGGTTGTCCCCATCTTTCCTGTAGGCCCTTCAGGGACTGGAAGGCCACTATAAGGTCTCCCTGGAGCCTTCTCTTCTCCAGGATGAACACCCCCAACTCCCTCAGCCTGTCCTCATAGCAGAGGTGCTCCAGCCCTCGGATCAGCTTTGTGGCCCTCCTCTGGACCCTCTCCAACAGGTCCGTGTCTTTCATGAGCTGGACAAATCAAATTAAACCTTTCAGTTTTATGGGCCCTACCTGACATTAAGCACTTGGCTATCCTAAGCTGCTTTATTTAAGTTCTTCTTTGAAAGCTCTGCAGACTTAGACCAGAGCTGGAGGAATGCTGGCCACTGCCGGAGGTTTTAGGTACCGTGCTGAGCTTTTTGTGCATGTGTGCATGGGATGCTTCATGGGATGAAGTGTCTAACCTCCAGGTAACAAAAAAAAAAAAAAAAGAGAAAAATGACCAAAGCCCAAGCGAAAAAAAAAAAAAAATCTCCCCGCGGTGGCCGTGCTGCCGGGGAAGGGCATAGACCCACATTGCCCCCACCCCTCCTTTTCTTGCGTGGGGCAGGGGTCTCTGCCAGCACCAGGAGGTCACACCTCTCTGATTCTTATTACCGTGGTATTGAAATCCTAACATCTAGGATAGGTTGTAATCATCTCTCAACTTTCTGTTGTTAATTTCCTCCTATATTTTACTGGAAAATATAGGAAAAATATACCCTTTGTGAAGTGTTTTAATACCTTAATACCTTTGCTAAGCTGTTATTTAACCTAGAGCATAGTGAGAATATTCTTTGAGTTCAGACGGTATTTAGACTCCTTATCCATAGCTTAGGAATGCAAAAACTGTGTGTAGCATATGACCATAATAAAAAAAAAAAAAAAAAAGTTTTTTTTTTGATCCTGGAAGCACATAAATTCTTTGAGACAGAGCACATTCCTCCCCGTATACATTGCCTTTTTATCCCCAGCACCAGTGTGCTGTGTTTCTGTTAATGAGTGGTACCTCGAGGATATAATTGGTGTGGCTTTGTCGGGGCAAGGCGGGCAGCCGGAAAGGTCAGAGGAGGGAAGCTGGATGCTGCACGTCCTGCCTTGCTGCGCAGTGGACGCGTGCGCTTTGCAGGCGCCTGCCCTGCTTGGGGAAGGGGAGCGCCTTCCCTGTGCTAACGAGAGTTGCATAGAAGAATACCCTTCTGCAGGCAAACGCATTGTAAAATGCTGAAAATTGGTATTTGTTGCGCCCATCCTAAAAGGTGGACAGCTTCCTGACGTGTAGCACGGCAGTGGAAATATTTAATTAAAGTTTTCTAGTTGGGAGAAGTTATGATTTTTATTTAGCAGGCTGGGCTAACAACTATCTGTATTTGTTTAAAAATTGTAAATTCCCTCCAGAGCTCTCCTTTGCTTTGTCCTCCTGACAGCAAGAGACCAGATCTGCCAAAGCTGATATTTTCAGAGCTTTCAGCTACTGCCTGTGATTTCTGTCCTTCGTCTTGGAGTTAGTGCCTTGAAGAAGGTGAAAGCATATTACACTTGAGCACAGTGCGTCCTAGGGAATATTTCCCTTGAGGACTGTTACAAGCTGTCAGAGTTTAGCACAGACTCAAGGCTCCAACACACGCGATCGAGGAGCTTTAAGATTTTCCTGAAAAATTTCCACATCTTCAGTCTCTGTGTAGCTAATCATATACTTTGTATAAATTATGATTCATCCTCTAAGTGAGCTAAACCCTTCAGACCTCTAAATGTTCTTTGCAGTGTGTTACACATCTCAGAGTCTTTATCATGTGAAATTATGTTTGTTGGGTTTTTTATGAGTCAGAACCCTCTCTGAGAGGCAAACAAGAGAGATCCTCAAAAATCCCTGAAGTTCTGCAGAAATCCCTCCACTTAATACTTCAGTGATAAGGCGACACAGAGTGATTGCAGCCGGGATGGTATCCCAAAGGGAACAATCCCAGCATCTGTGTCCTCTCCCTACCATCCTGTACTGCACAGTTTCAGAGGTAGACTCCTGAGCTGGAGGAACAGTTTCTCTGATCTAATGCAGCCATAAATATGTAACATTTATATGTAATTTCATCAATATCTAAAATTATCTATGCAGCACAACAGTGAACGTAAATACTGGTACCTATTACTCTTGACATGACTCGATGTGATATGATATTCATAAGGCAATTGAAAATTTTATGATACTTTTTAATGTTTGCAAAGCTTAGTTTTAGCATCTGTAGAACACCTGTATTTTTGGGAAATAATCCTCTCTGACCCACTGATTTCTTTTTAATTGCACTAATCATTTCTTGGTGATTTTAATTCTCGTAAACACAGCAATGATAATTCACTAAAAATCTGCACAATAGACTAATACGTGGAGTGTTGCTCTTAGCTTTAAAATGGAAATGTAATATAGGACTTTCTTTGCCTTGTTGTAGATATAAAAATATGTATAAGAAATTTTCTGTGTATTTTTTAGGTCCCGAGGAAGCAGACTTCAAGTGTACCCAGAATTATGTTAGCTGCATCGGTACAAACAAATGCATCCACTTGTCCCAGCTCTGCAATGGTGTTTATGACTGTTCTGATGGGTATGACGAAGGAGTACATTGCCGGGGTAAGTAAATTTGCTGAGGAAAAAATGCTTTAACCTATGTCTTCTGCTATATTGGGGTTTTTTTTGAGTTCAAAGTAAACCAGAACTTCCTTATTCTTGGGAATACATATAAACCAAAAATTGATTGATAGAGGCATATTTCAATGTATGTTTCAAGTTCATTTTAAAAATATTTTGTGAGAAGCAAGTGTGAGTAAAAATCTCATACTGGTTTTCAGACTTTGTCTTTGTGATTACTAACTTTGTATGATGGAAATGGCTGTACCAAAAGAAGGATGAGGAAACGCCTTCTTAGGGAGCAAAGGTTGGGCAGCACGCTGTTTGCCAGAATGTTTTTTTTCCTTGTAACTTTTGTTTAAATAAAAAAGCCAAAGAAAACCACAGAAAAATACATCCGATTTTCTATGAGCATTATTTCGCATTGAGGACTTGCTTTTGAGGGGATTTTATTCTCACAATCTGCTGTTTGAGAGTGTATTTACCAAATTGCGGCAGTGAGAAATCTTAAGTAGAAATTGATGGAGGTCAACTTTTTTAATATCTCAGCTCTACTACTCAGGAGACTTATTAAGGTCTGCCTTGGGGATAGTTACAAGGCTGCCGTATATAAGCCCAAATCGTGGATACCGTGAGTCATTAACATGGCGGGTATTGGCAGTCAGTAGACTTTACTGCTAGGCAAATGATTGTTGAGGAACCTCAACAGACCTCATCTTCAAACCCAGAAACTCAGGGATAGGTCCGGGGGCTTCTGCTACGATCCAGTGTGACAATATACAGTAAAAGATACAATTAATGGTATAGTTCAGAAAGTTAAAATAGAATTTAGAAGTTCCTGTGAACAGATTTGCAGAACTGTCATAGTAAAATCTAAGCAAGCACCAAAAATAAGCTCTATGGAAAAAAAAAGAAATGAAAAAAAAATAAAATAAAAAAAAAAAAAAAGCCAGCTGGAATTAATCAGTGTAATACTGCTGACTTCACAAAACTACAAGTAGTTATTTTTATATAACCAGGTGAGGATACAGGCTGTCATAAAAAAAAAAATGACACTTCTTATTCACAGGGATAGGAATCATTTCTTTTGTTGAAGGCTCTACTTTTTTGTAGTCCTCGTTCAATGAGCATTACACAAAATCAAAATTTGTGTCAGCTTATTGATTTTAGCACTGGTTCCAGCATCCAAAAAAACCCAAACGTTAAACTGGCCCAAGCAGTATTTGGCCCATACTGAAGCTTTCTGAAGTTGCAGGTGAGTGTTTTTCAGAGAAGTCTTTAAATGTATATTCCTCAACAATTCATATATTTGTATAAACTACTCTGGATTAAATGACAGAGGATTGAGAACTTCCAGTGCTGAATAATTATTGTATTATAACCGTCTTGTATTTTTATTGTATTTTAACTCTTAAATTAGGAGATTAATGGTGGTGTGGTTTGGGCTGGACTGGCCACTGAGGTGAACGACAGATCAGAAAAATAAATAGACTAAAAATAGAATCCTATGTTATTGTAAATTAAGTATGTTTGGTTTTCATATGTAGCATTTTGTGTATGTAGCCTATGCTTTGGAATGTGATAGCGCATAAAAAACCTAATCTTTATTCATGCCCTTTTAATTTATGCACAAATACACCTTATAAGGTTCATGTTGATTCCCACTCCTTTCTTTATTATCATATATGAATATGAAAACTTCCCAATGGTAGAATTAATGTCTGCTCTAATAAGTTAGCGTAGAATTTAGTAAAATGTACTAAATAAACATGTGTTCTAAACCACCCAGAACACATAGGTAATGAGTTCATTTATATTGGATTTTATTAAGAATTTAAAGTTGTGTCCCAGTATGTCATCTAGTAAATGGTTAACAACTCATTAATATTGACTTTTGTAGCGATTACGTGTTTTGACTTGCTTATTAGAGGCTGTTCTTGAAATTATTAGTGGACACATTTCTATCAAGAAAGCCAAAGAATATAGAAAACAATAATTTTACATTATAATCGTGTAGTTTGATACTAACAACTGCCAATGATGTGTCGTTATGATACCTTCCTATGTATTAGATATCTGGTATGAATGCAGTATTGTTGTAATTATTCTCTCTATTCTCTATTCTCTCTATTCTATCTGTCAGAACAATGTAACCACTGAGGCATTCTGTTGTACATTCTTCTAAGTCTTGAATATACGAGTCGTATGTTTACTTCATCTGCGTGGCCAAAACCTGCAAAGTTGCTTCAGAAACCTTTTACTTGATATTGGCAGCAAAAATGGCATTCTGATAATTTAATTAACATTGTTCATATGAAATTTTTGATTGAAGAAGATAGCGGCAGTTTTAAATATTTAATTGCAAACGACTCAGTTGGTCACAAAGCTGACTGTGTTAAAATAATTTATTGCTACCAACGCAGATAGTGCTGTGTAAATAAGTCACGGTCTGTGCACCAGGAAAAGAAGTCACATTATGAAGTGTGGGGTGTATGCCCGTGGCAAAGAGCATTTCAGTGTACAGGTCACTACGCCACAGGAGTGAAAGCTTCTAATGTAATGCTTAAGGACTAATGGAGTATAAGCATTCAGTAACTGGAACTATTCCGATTTCTTTCTCTAAATTTAACATTCATATGTTAATTCATTGTATCGTGATCTTTGAGAGATATATTCAGACCTGCACCTATCCCTGGGCAAGTAAAAATATGATGGTATCTGCAGTGTGAAATGGTAATGTATGTGAAATTTCAAGGAAATAGTAGTAAATACAATGACATTCCTGTCTCATCATCTTTTATTTCAGGCACATATGCATTTTTGCTGGTGAATGTAATGCATAAATTCAGGAGGGGTTGTGGCAATATGAAATAAAAAATGTTTTATTATGTATGGTTGTTTCGCATTATGTGTTTCAATGTCCTTCAGAGGAGACGGGGTGCGTAGTTCACTGAAACTGAATCTCACAGCATATAATAGTGATAAGGCATCTGTATTTGGTCATTTTGGATTCTTTGCTATTTTTTGACTAATTAAAGAATGCTTTAGAGATGCTGAACAAGCAAGGGATCAGAGTATATACTAAACCCCCCAGCTTGGGCTGGGGCTGTTGAGCTTGCTGAGATTCGCCGGATAATTTCACCACCATCCAGTCCTGCTGAATGGGGGAGTTGGTGCCCACCAGCTATTTGGAGCTTGTAAAGGCTCAGATAAAATTTACCAATGCCAAACTAGACCCAGGCTTGAGTAGTTCTGGTAGATGACTAATCTGGAGCTGCTCTTGCCAGTTAGGTTTCTTTCTTTAACACAGTTCTTCAGGTTTCTTTTGAGAGCAAGGACTTTATTTCAGTTGCGTTTTCAGCCACTTTTAAAGCTCAGCCATGCAACGAGCTGAGAAGTCTTCTGCCACAGGGGGCTCGCCGAATTATTGCAAGCTGAACTATTTAGCTCTAAGTCTTTCCTTCCCATGGCTCATCCCACTCCCATATGAGGTTGCTGGGAGCATCGCTGATATGGGACTGGGACTGGGTCTGGCTATCGCTGATACGGGACTGGGACTGGGTCAGTTAAAGTAGGCGTCATACGGCTGCAGCTTGCCCCAGCTGCTGTGTCTGTGGTCTTTTGAAGGTTAAAATACCTCATTTTGTTCTGAAGGCTTTCGGAACAGCTTAGACAAATCTCCGTTCTGGATTAGACAGAGTAACCTGGCCCTGAGTAGGGAAAGGATTAGATATATCCTTAAGATAATTTCTAGAGAATTGCAATCACTGTGAATCTTAGAAAGGTTTGGGTTTTTTTGTAGGGCTGCAGAGGTGATCTGTATGGTTTTATAAATCAGTAGTTCATATATATATGGCAGAAAATGGAAGGTGATATGCCCAACTTAGTTTTCGGTCTGTCTCTGGGTTAGGGCTATAGAAAACCAGCACTTTTACAGAACATAGAAATGTCCTTTTTCATGTAACTAGCTTAAAGGATAAGCTATTATTAATAGCTGAAGGAACAGTTATACTAAAGTTCTGGATATTCCAGTCAGAAAATACTAAAAGAATACTGAAAAAAATGCTACCACAAATAACTCTTCATATCTTTGGCTTACGCCAATTTATCATGAAATGGGACATTTGTGGAACAGTTACTGAGAAGCAAATCTGACATGGAATTAAGAGGCCCAGGTAAGAGCCCCGTGAAGGCACTAATTACGCACTGATTCTCTGACTTTAAAATGTAGGTATATTTTTCATTATACTGCAGTATCCATTGCATTTCTATGGACAGTGTTGTATTATGCGGTAGGAATACTGCAGCAAGTTTATCCATCATTCTTGACAAGACGAAATAGTAACAGCATTAATAGTCTGCATGTACACTTCTCCAATGGACACATTCACCGTAAAGTACATTGGGATCTCATTAAATAGACTTCTGTCCCAGCCTTGACATGGATTTTGCTCTGTAATTCTTTGGTTTGAGGATAGACAAGCCAAGGCTTTGGGAAGGGGAAAGCAGGAGTACTGTAGGAATTCCCTGGAAGTCTACTTGTGCTAATACTCTGAAGTGCAAAGAGTTGAGCAGGTTCTTGAGGACGCTTTCTCTCATTCTAGTTGCTGCTACTGATTAGCTACCAGTAGTATCTGGCCAGTATCCCAGCTCTGTGACAGGCAGGAGTCGCTGGACCAGGGCTCGTCGGAGCTCAGGACATTGCTCCTCCTGGCTCTGAATCCCAGCAGCTCCCCACTAAAGATGGACTTGCATGAAGAACGTGACTGTATCTTTTCCATCTGAAATAGTGATTATTCAGATTGCTTATGCCATGTCCTATTGAAATTAATCACAATTGCAAGACTGCGACATCCATTAAAGCCCCTTGCTATTTGGAGAGTCACTACAGATAGGGTAATTGCCTGCGTGTCTACCTGTCTGCCTACCTAGCACTCATGACAAGATGAGCCTGGGCATACAGGAGAATCTGCATCACCTTCAGAAGACTAAATATCTTATGAAAATAACTTCAAATTTTTGTTTGATATATTAACTAGATGTAACCCAACATATTTTAGTCGGTTAATTAAGATTAAGAAAATCTAGGAGAGATCACAGAGGTTATTTGAGATACTTTCTTTTTTAATGAAAACTGCAATTTTGACTGAAAATAACAGATCTCATAGAATTCTTCCAAGTCTTCAGATTATTTGAATCTTTATTAACTGTGATCTGAACCATAATCTCTAGTCAATAAAATATACAAAGGCAAAGTCTGGGTCATTTAGTATTAAAAAAACACAGAACACAGAAGATTTGGCCGAATAATTGGTATGTTTGTAGCAGCCTATAATTAGAGTATTATTTTTCTGTTTACGCTTTTTGAATGAATTGTTATCATAAGATGAAGATAAATGCTGCTATTACTGAATCATGTTTTTGTTCTGGCACTTCTACAGCTGGAACACTGGGAAATTTTAAGTACTGTTTACCAGAGGGGAAAATACAAATTTTGGAATTTTATGGACACTTCAAGCCTTTCAAGAATGAGGCAAAATTATAAAACTCAAAGTTATGGCACTACATTTAGATCCGAGTCTTTCTATTTTTTTTTTTCCTATTTTTTTCATTCTCATGAAGTCGTGTAACAAGGTAACAAAGAAAACTTAAATTAGTCTAGAATTATAAGTGTTCCCACCATTTTCTCATGAGACTGTTTCTGGAAGTAGTGCGCACCTGCAGAAGAAATCCCTGTAAACTCATTTGGTTTATTCTGACAAGCTTTAAATCAGTCATCCTTTAAGACGGTGATGTACAAAGTGTCACATCAGGTTACTGAATCCTTGAACCCCCAGGAAATCTCACAGTGCTCCTGAGGTACCAGTGGGACTGCTGAAACCATCAGGTAACATGCAGAATGATTCCCTTTGCAACCGCTCTGCTTTCTGCATCGAACTTTTTCCTTGTGGTTATAAGACAGAAAAGAGAAAAAAGCGTAGGCACTAAAATAAGACGGTTGTAGGTTTTTTTTTCTGTGGAACAGAGCTGCTAGTGAGTACATACAGTTGTCTGGGGAAAGGCTTATTTTGCTTTTTTGTTTTGTTTTGTTTTATTGCATGTCCTTCTCATTTCACCATCCAAATATCCAATTTCTTGTATATTACTCTCTTCCCCATCTTTTTGCCTTAATAGAGCATGATGTGGCTCATTGGAATTAGCCAAGGTCGTTTAGTCTGTTCTGCTGTCAAGACAAAGAAGTCATGGGCTTCGTGATTTAATAACTTTCTATCACAAAATCCTATTGCAGAGAAGCAAATGAAAGGTGACTGGCAGGGGGCTAGAGCAGTGGAAGACATTTGAGTGACGTGATTTCATCCCATCTTTTATGGGCTGTTGCTCAAGAGGCCAGAATACACAAATGAGCACCGTTGTCAAGCTACCAGCATTGTCTATGTGGCCAATATGAGCGTAGAATTTAAATGTTTGACCATATTTGATAATAACATATGATAACAGATCATTATGTAGTACATAGTTTGTAGAGAGTGTTTTGATCTTGTCCACTGAAGGAGAGATGTATGTCTTGTCTGCTCCCAATCAATATTTCCATTTCCAGTTGTAGTATTCATTTTCCTGAGAGAAAATGCTGGATACTGTTCCTCATGGCAAAATCAAGTGTTGGTCAGTTATCCCTGAATACAAATACTGATTAGTTTTCCTATTTAGCACACATGTTTTAAATACATATAGTTTCTTCAAGGTCATGGAAACCATGTTGACACTGGGAAATGGAACGTTGAATGGTTGCACCATGGAGTTCTTTTTAATCTTTCTTAGGAGAGAGAGGAATAAAGACTCCAGTATGTCAGTTTTTCTATGCTTCCATTGCCTAATAAAATGCACAAAGCGTAGTAAAAATGTTAATATGCCGTATTTTAAACAAGATGATGGCAGTTAGGAGGGCCAGTTACTTGTGGTGGTAGTTAACAGGCTCGTGTTAAGGGCTACGCTGACCTGATGAAAACAGTGACAGTCAGTGTTGTAGGGGGCGCGATGGAATGATCTGAGAAAGCTTTGTTCTACTTTCCAGGGATTTAGGTTAAATGGTATTTATTGTTGCCTGCTGTTGTTGTTGCCTGCTGTTACTGTTTTGAGGCTGTCCCTCTATTGAGAAAAGAAAACAAGCATTGAAACTCTTCCTATGAGCATCTCCTTTTCAGTTTTATTCAACAGTTTTTATTTTCTTTTTGTTGATTAGCGTGTATAGTTTCCTGATTATTTTTCTCTGTTACAACTAATCAAACTCTTTGAGGAGTTATCTTATGTAAGAAATGTAAGATGTTTTTTGTACAAATAAATTTCAAAGTACTTTTATGAAGATAAATACTCTGGGTATAATCTCTGTATCAGGAATTGCAGATATATTCACGTGGCAAAAAAACCTGACGCTCATAAACTCACCCCGCAAGCAGGAATTGTAGCTGCTGCCTGGCTCCCATTAGCTCACATCACAGAGTATATCTTAACTGCATTTTCGATATATAGGTGCTGGAGACAGCTTTTCAGTGAGGAGAAACTAGGGCCTGACATCAAACGCTTACAAAACACTGGTAACCTTGAGGTGTAGGGAGAATCGATAACACAAGGTTTATCTTCAGCTATTGTCACCAGTTTTTGGGGTGCGGGGGATAGCTTAGACATACTGAAGTCTTATTTAGAAGGAGTGATGCTTTTTTCAGTTACCTTTTGAGCATTTTTTTCTTTTTCAGGATGTACAGGAACTTTTAAGTTTAGACATGGAGCGTAAGAATTCAATTAGTGTTTCCTACATTGACTAATAGCAAAATTATATCTGATGAGGAAAAATGCATCTGAGGCACCTGTCCATCAATAAAACACGTTATTATTAAATTTCCATGGCCTCTTATTCTGGTGACATTGTTTGCCTATTCATTGCTCATATCAACAGAGTTTTAAAATAATTGGGCAACCTGGTGTTGGAAGTGAGGAAGAAAATGAAGTGAAAGGCACGTGTGCTGAAAAACGTGGTTTTGTTCCTCCTAAAGCTATTCGTAAAGTCGACCTAAATTTACAGAATGGTATCAAATTGAAGACGGAAAAGAAGAAAGAAAAGAGCAAATTCTGGGGCTAGCATCACATAATTTGTCAGAAGCGCAGTTGTCAGTTTCCTGCCCCAGGAGTCCTCAGCCAAGCTAAATTATGAGACTCGGTTTCAAGTTCTTTCAGTCCCTGCCTGAGGGGATTTGACTTCCCAGCTCCTTATCTTCCCAAGGTGAATAAACAAACCAGCAAACTACAAGATGTTCTGCGTGGGGGGTGCTTTGGCTCCTCATGGCGCTTTTGTTCGTGGAGTAAACAGTTAAACATTTATTATAGCAAATACTTGAAGCTCTGGGAGCGTTCATTTGAATTCTCATGGCAAAGAGTCAATTCTTGTCTCTCACTCATTCCCATCTCAGCAATTAGTTGTGTATTGTTAACCAAAGTGGGTAAATTCTGGGAGTTGGGGTAGGTGCAGTCCCACCTGGAATACATATGCCACTACAGAAAATCCACCTGCCTGGCCACGTATATACCGCGCACTCTGTATTTTGTCTTTTCACACAATACAACTGATGCTGAAAAGAAGAGAACTCATAGATTTTTCTTCCAGACAAGGACTTTTAATTTTTTACTGCATCCCACTTCTTGCATTTTGCAATATTAAGCTCATGAAACTGTATAATCAAAAAGTCTAAGTCATTTTCAAATTGCGTAATGTAATTTAAAAATTAAAAGTTACCGTCATTTCTTAGACTATGATAAACAAGTCAAGATGTCATCAGCAATTTTAAGTGAGATTGATAATATTCACTGGTGTGAAGAAGTTCACTTTGACACTTTGAGAAATAACTCTTGGTCTTCCACTCAGAAGCAAGCACATGCACAGAGAATACAAAAACTGATTTTCAGATGTCATGATATCCTGGAAGATTCCAGTCAACTTTTTGCCACAAAAATCTGTGTCAAGAAAGTGTAATGTAATCTTTAACGCACAGGAGTAATGCCTATAATTTGAGTTATCTGTGAAACGTACAGGTTAAGATACTCTGAGATGAAATGGGAAGAATTAAAAACAGTGCGAGAAAGAAAAGAAAAAGAAGTGGTACAATGGGAAAGCACAGGCAGTAAATGACAAGTAAAAAGAATCACTGGAAGCAATCAAGTAAGGAAAAAACCCTGGGAAAATACAGAGACCGGTAAATAACAAGGTTCGGTATAATACTTTATACGAGGGCTAGTAAAGCAGACCTATTTTAAGTCAGTGCTCTCTGTTTGGAAATACGCGCGTCAAAGAGTAGGAATGTGTTCCCACTGCACTGACTCAAATAAGAAAACAAGAGGTTTCTTATTTGGAGGACAGAGACTCCGTAGTCTGAGAATATTTTCTCTTTTGTGAACCCGGGTGTATTGAAAGCATCGTTGGTGTGCGGGCAATAGTGTCAGTCTGTCCCGTTCATCATCATTTCTTCACCTGAAACTGTGAAGTTCAGAAAATTTTCTGATGATATAAAGTGATACTGATATACGCTTCAGTCCTGTTCACTAAATGAACGTAACAGAATTCTAATGCATGTGAACCACAAATATACTGGTGGCATATAGCAGAACAGACAGATTAATAATTTCTACTAGTATTGGTTTTTAAACCCAACGCATTATGCCAAGGAAATAGAGACCTAATTTACTGTTCTCTGTGCAGATGATGTCCTCTCAAGTTCCTTAACAACTTCTTCAAGTCTGAATACACTTGTTAAAAATCTTTTAAAATAAGCAGTGCGCAGGAATGAAAAAAAAGAATAGTTAGGATGAGACTTGACTCCTACTGGGATTAATGGCAACGTTCCCATGATTTTGAGCTTCCGGATCGGGCATATCCAAACCAAAAAATGTGCTTCATTTTTTTTTTAATCACTTGTATTCAGGTGCTGTTTAACCATTTACATATGAAAAAGGATTTGGTTGATTGTTGTTTGGGTTTTTTGTTTGTTTGTTTGTTTGCTTTGGTTTTTTTTTCCAAGCAACTGTAGAAAAATGCTACATCTGAAGGATGGACCACATTTAAAGTTCAGGATGTGACCATGATCCACTCTGTGCACAACAATAATGTTTTCTGGCACACAACTGTTGAATAACACTGCTGTAGTGGTATTGGCTGCTCTCTGAGCATCTCTTTTTAACTGTGGGATATCATGTGGTAGAACATATTCTGTGAAATCAAACTTTCTGAGACTATATTTAGCATCTTTCTAAAGTAATTTGTGTCCATCCAGTCATTCTTAAAATCCATTTACATGTAGCAAAGTATTAAAAATGCTCTTTGGAAGATAAGACACCTTATATGTGGGATGGATTAATGGAACAATGGACCATTGTCAGCCTTCCCATTTTCTCAAAGGAAGTCATGACCACTGAGATTAAAAAAGAGGAGGAATTAGCAGCAGACCAGATTATGATTCCAAAAATAGGTTTATGCGATGCACAGTGTCACTTTTCTGACCCCTTCGTGATGCAGCTTAGTTTCCACACTCGCGTGAGGTTCCATAAGAGCTGGCATCACGTTCCCAGAGCCAGATCAGCTAGAGAGAAAATGTCTGTGTTTTAAAATAAAAGACTCATTTATAGTAATTTAAGCCCCGCACACATCTCTTCGCCCTGCTACAGAAGGTCAAAATCCTCACTCATTAAGAACTATATATGGTCTTTTAAACAAATGCACTTTTTAATTACCAGCAGGCGATTCAGCACAATTTGTTGCTGTCTAAGGTACTTTTTATTTTCCAATGGTCTTGCATATTTGATAACCTCTTTCAAAATTATGCATCAGATGTAGGACCTGCCACTTGTTTAATTGACTTTTTCCCTCTTTTAATGATGTGCATCTCCTAGAATTTTAGCAGAAGTGAATCCAGCTACACATGGAAAAGGCGGCTCTTTGTATCAGTTACGAGTGCGTGACACACAAGTGTAAAGGTGTTGGGCTCCCAGCCCCGGAGGGTCTTTTTGGAACAGGGAAACCGGATCTGTGACCTATGGACTTTTGTCAGACGAGACATATAAGAGGGAAAATGCCCTCTGCTGCAGGATGGGAGCTGTTAGTTGCTCTGTCCCCTTTTTCTGGGAATCTGGAACGTACCCTGCCTATTCGGAAACTGTTCCTTGCAGGGTTTTTTGTTCCCCCCCCCCACACACTTTTAGGGTAATGCTCTAGTACTTGAAGGAACAGTCTCCATCTGTGTATTAATTTTAAACATAATAATAGGGCGCCGCCATGGCATGCTTCCTCAGTGTTATTCTAAGATGATTTCAACAGCTGTCCCAAAATAACAGCTTGCGCCCTGGTCTGGGTGTGTCATCATTTTTGCAATCATTTGTTAATTTGAATTCTTTGTTATTGACTCTTATAATTTATTTATTGAAAACCAACATCTTCATTTAACGAGCATTCAGATCTTGATTTACTTGCTGAACTAAATTCTTGAACAATAATAAAAACAATGTGAAGTCACATTTTATATTCTATTTTAAAATATTTACGGTAAAACAGTTCCATCTGGGATCAAAGCATTATTGTAGAAAGTGATATAGACTTACAGATGAAAAAAAAAAAGTCATAATTCTGAAGAAGCAAAACTTTTAGTTGTCTTTTAGTAAATTTGAGCTTTTTTACTTCATTGAAAGACAATGACGTGATAGAAGAATGGCATGACACATTTATATACAGGGAATATTTAGGTTTCTACAGGGAAGCCATGAATATAGTTTTAAATTCTCAAAGTAATGGCACACACTGGCATCAAGAGGCTAAATCAGGATGGAAATAAGTTTTGTTCTGCAAATTGTTACCTAAAATGTGCACAAATACATAAACCCGAAACTGTTCAGACATCCTGAGTACTTGCGTTTAAGGTACATTGTAATTAAAAATACTCTTCTACTTTCTGTCGTGAACTGACATTCCTAATTTATGTTAAAAAACCATCAGAGAAGTACTCACAAATTTAAATGGATGCAGTGTGGGGCCCATACTTCCACTTCAGGAAGACCTGGGCTTGCTTCCTGCCCTTAACATGGCAGCTGGGTGGTTTGGTTTTTAGAGAAGAGAAGAAAGCACCAACCAAAACCAAACCTCGTGTTGATCATAACGTCTGGTATTAGAGGAACGGATAAAACACAGTGATCTTCAAACTGTAATTTCGCCCTCTTGAGCTTAATGGAAAAAAATGCTTTAAATAACAACATCCCTTTTAGTGACATGTTGCGGAGTAGTGTTCAGATGAAGTAAAATGGGGCTCATGGCTGCTTCCTCTCTTACCGAAAAGGTTACCATTTCTACATATGTGTCCTATTTGGGTTTACAAAGGAGAACTAGATGAAAGACAAAAATATGCCCTTACATGATCCCCACAGAAAATCAGGCTTTCTGCTGTTTGAGAACTTTTTGTTTTGAAGTCCACCAGTATGTGCCAGGTTTCTTGATATCGTCTTGAAACTATTGTAAAGACGTGAATCATTCCAGTGCTAAAACTATTCAATTTGTGGAATATAAGAACTAACAAATGATTCCTGTTAAATGCAGAAATCTGCAATCTCATGATTTGCATACCTTAAAAAGTCCATTCGTTACGTTTAATAAAAATTCGTTTGGCCAGTCTAGGAAATTTTTCCCTCCTGATGCCAAAGGGATCCACAGCTGGGATGAGCCATTTGCAAAATGCCTCAGATTTCCTAAGACTCATCACAAAGTCAGAAATAAGAATATTCGTAATACATCTGATACGTACCTAAGGATGTACATAAACCATATACAAATTCCCGGCATGCAGTGGGAGAGAGAAGCTGGGTCTAACGTAGATTCCCATAGAGCTGCCCACCAACTGGGCTGGTTTGGACCTCAGCTCTATAGCCGTCCGTGTCCGCCCCAACATACTTATAAAAGGAACCATAGTGCTTTCAAAGTGTTTAGCCCTCCAGTACTTGCATAAAGAAAGTCAGTCTGTTGATCTTAATAAAGGCGCTATCAGTGTTCCCCAAAGGATCCAGGAAGCTCTTTTCAATGTATGGACTGTAAATGAAAGTAGAAATTGCTGTTGGCTTGTGTTAGCGTGAGTTACAATCATCTTCCAAGTAAAAAGTAACGTGAATGAAATACAATTCTTGTTAACGGGTACATCTGCAGGCCTTTGCTTCTGACTTCAGCTGTGAAAGTGCTTCTCACATCTTTCTTTTTCCTCTAATGAAGGCACAGCTGTGCATTTAGGGACTTGACAAAGAGTGTGATTAGGAGTTCTAGACTTCCAAAATAATTTGTCTGCCTTCAAAAAGAGTTGTTATTAGCAGCTAATTCTTGGTGAGATTTATTATTGTCTCATGCCATGGGCATTTTTGGTGGTAGAAGCATGGAAAGGCAGTTTAGTAAATCTTAACATCTTCCAGAATTTATATGGGGCTTCAATTTGATTTTGAGGTCTGGATGAGCAAGTCACAGACTCTGTGAAATCTGAAAACATTTAGTTCAAATAGAAATTACTGGGGATTTCTTTTTTTTTTTTATTGTTGTTGTTTGGAGTGGTTTTGGTTGGTTTAGTTTTGCTTGATTTTTGGGGGGGTCATTTTTTGTTTATTGCTACAAGTTTTACTGCTTTTGAATTGCCATCGCTGCCTCCTGTGGGACACATTTTTGGGGCTAGCTGGCTGATTGCTGCAAGCGAGAAATCTAAACAGGAGAACAAGAGCAGCTTTTAACTGTGCTTGTTCTCTCCTGGCTTGTGCACATACTAGCTGGAGTTTTCTCATGGTCATACCCTACTCCTGAACACGGGCGAAGGCCAGTAGGCAGCCACAGACCTCCTAACTTGGCAGCTCTCAGCCGTGGTAGTGGTGTTTGCCTAATGGAGAGGTGGACTCTGCTCATCCATCCCATGCTGATTACATCCAGAGAAGTTACCGTGCTGTGATCTTCTTTAGCTGGAATACATGATTTATCCGGAGCTTCTGTTCACGAGCTTTCCTCCCCGTGTGAAAGGACAATTGGTGTAGACAAGAAGTCTGTTTGGGCTATGTAAAATACGTCAGAGTTTTCCAAGGAGCTGACGATGTTGATGTTCAGCGCTGAGAGTTCTTCTGGCAACTAGCTTGGCAAGTTGATTGTAGTGCTATACATACACCAAGGATATATTTCATGATTCAGGTGTAACAGAGAATGTTTTCTATTCTAAACTGACCTGTGCTATAGAAAATGTACTTTTAATTTTAAAAAGCTACAAATCGTTGTCTCTCACTCTGGAAAGTCCTGTCATACCTGAAAGTGTGACCATAACTAAAGCCTGCACATTTGTAATTCCAGTGTTTGCGAAGAAACTATAACCAGCACAAACTTTAGCATTAGTAGTAAGCTGATAATTAGGATTTTATAGATTCTACTGCAGTTATACTATATGTATTTCTAAAGACCTGATAATTTATTGACGTAGTGCAAGTAGATGCTGGGATTCAGCTGTCGGTCTGAGGCACAGCCCTGAGTACTTACTCAGTTTTTGCTTACATTTTTCTCAGGTGAGCTACCAGTGAACAAGACTCTTACATAGGTAGTTTTGGCACAATAAGTGGTTTTCTTGAGCGTAGCCAATGCAGACATTTTTTATTTGTGGCATTTTATTCTTTTATTTTGTTCTTTCTTAATAGACATTAGCCAACAACCTTGGAAGTTTTTAATAAAAACTAATCTAAATGGTTTTAAATTTTGCTGTATTCAGAAGACTAAAATACTTGTAAATTAAAAAGTCAAAGGTGAATTTTAAAAATAATATTATGTTAGCTTTTTAGTAAAAATCACAGAAACTCTGCCCTTTTAAATATGAAGAATATAAGCTTTGGGTTTTTTTCCCATGACAATGCATTTTAAGACGAGAGTTGTAGAAACCGCCAAATAAGTCCATGTTGTATATAGAGTTGTTTATTTTAGAGAAAGGTCAGACAATATATTATAGAATTAGAATCTACAGTTTTGGAAAAAACAGTATTTTAAGAAATGGAAGATGCCCTGCATTTGGCTCAGAGATGCCTTGTCCCTGCGATATTATCGTGGTATCTCTTCTCTTGTGTGCTGCTTGCGAAGCACAGTTAGTTGATGAACTTGGGAAAACATAACAGTTGATCAAGTACATTCTGGCTGGGGAGGGAGCGGAGGTGGTGCTGAGATGCAGGAGATGTGTTGATCCAGGCAGGAAAATGCCCAAGGGAGGAGGAGAGCACTGTGCTACTGGAGATCATGACGTTCAAATGGGAATCTTCTTGCCGGTGCATCGTTATTCTTCCTGGGGTGTTCTCCCTTCGTTTGCTCTGGACAGACCGTTTAACCACTGATGCTGATATATGAGTATGGCTGGTAGGAACCTTTGAAAGTACTTCTAATGTTACCTGGAATAAATAGCCATGCCACTGTAAAGAAGCTTACTCATTCTTTTTACCTCAATCCATATATGCTATTTTTAAAGAGATGTGTGTCACCAGCTGCAGTGTAATTTGCTTTTAGAATAAAGTGCTAACATTTCTCTAGTCTTCTTAGAGAGTCATCGAAAGACGGATGTTTTCAGGGAAAAAAGAGATGCATAATCTAAAACACTGCAGGATAAAGCTTTCATTACTGTTTTGAAGGTAATTAGAATTCAGAATATTCATTCTTATTTCTCGTCAGAAAGGTTTTAAAATATGAAGTTTGTATTAAAAATTGTGGGTACTCAATATCTTTAAGAAAATCAAGAGATGTATTGATGTTCTGGAAAGACACGAAAAGGTCTAAGTAGTCTGTATGAAATGGGGTCCTTGGCACATTAGGCAATTGCTTCTCATACTGGCCGTTGTCTTTGCTGTCATTTGTTAATTCCCTTCCTATTTCCCTGCGTAGTTTGTTTGTCAAGGATTGGGAGATTTCCATCACAGAGAAAACTCTTGACTTGATAGAGGGAATCTGGTCTGTGGCTTGAACTCCTGGGTGCTAAGGTAATAATTATTACCTTATGATAACTATAACTAGTCACTCCAGAGACAATTATCACATGCATAAGGACACGTATAAGGGAAAACCAGTTGGTTATTACATGGAGTCAGGATCAATGACCCTATAGGGTACTATAGCATAAAATACAAACAACATGACCGCTATATTCAGAACACTCAACAGGCTCTCCTAATGAAAAAAATATACTAACAAGAGTAGAGAAAATGTTGCCTGCTGTGCATCAAAGAAAAAAGAAAAGAGTTTCTATGAAATTTGATTTGCAAACTACAAGAAAGTTCAAGGGGGGAAACATAGCACAGACTCTACAAAATTGCTAAGACTCCACAAAACGGTGCTAAGCATTTAAGAAGATTCCTAAGTTAAGGGAGAGATTTTAAAGGAATAGTTTAAATGTTTGATTTTTCTCCCTCCTTAAACAGTCTGTGTAATAAGAATCAATGGCTATTTGCCTTTTAAGTTCCCCTAATCTCTTCGTGGAATGAAAATTTCAGAGTATGTTTCCCTGGTACAGTCAAAAGCTTTGTGGATTTATATTGATGAAGATCTGTAGCCTATTTGCAGCGCTGATATGTGCTCCTTTTAATCCATCATCTTTCAACAGTGACAAAAGGTGGCTGTTCTCTTTTTAGTCATAAAGTTAACTTCAAAAAGGAGATGTCAGTAAGTAAAAGAAAGTGATTTTCATCTTTTAATATCGCCACAAACCCATTTTTTATTGATAGGTGCCAAAAAAGGTTGCAATCATTTTGCGTGGCTTTAAAGCTTTGCTTTGAGCACATTAAATCTGCACTGGTGACTTAAAGAAGGCAGCAATTACCACATGGCTGTTGTTACTCACAGAGTGAAAATGATGAATTCGTAAGTACAAGAGTTAGGTATTTTAATCATTGATGGGAATACTTAAATCTATTAATCATTTTGTTGTTGTTTGACTAATGTTCTATTGTTAGGCTTGATTTGCCAATGCATTCATTTGTTGCTTGTTATTTTGTCACTGAATTATAATTTCATTATTCTCTGACCTTGTTTGTCCTTTGCTCACGCAATTGCAATGTAAAGGTGGTTGAAACCATTCAGATAAAATAAAAACCAATCCTAAGTTTTATTTTGCAATGAAACTGCACGGAGTATAAATCTTAGTTAGGCTCAGCTGGTTTTCCGCTGTGGCTGCAGCCACGGCTGCTGGCAAAGGACCAGACACAGTGAGACAGTCCAACCTGGTAGCGCTACCCGCCTAGGCCAGGAGCGTGGTGAACTAGACATCTCCAAAATGTCTGATGGTCCATCATAAAATCTCATAACCTGCAGTTTGGGGACCGCTGAAATTGTATCTTGAATTTTTTAAAAAAAAAACCTACTAAGGCAGTTACGTTGTATATATGTATATTTTTATATTTCTATTGTTGCTTCAGTAGTTACTTACAGCAAAATGAATTGGCTTTTGTTTGCAAAATATCTGCAGCACCTTCCCTCTTCTAATTTGACGCTATAGATAGAAAGTACAAGACTACTTTCGTTTTAGAGTACTCCATGCACTAAAAAAAAATAATATAGTGCAGTGGCTATTCATGGGGGGAGGGGAAAATTTTTATGCCCTCCTTTCCAGCACACAGGGAAAAGCTGCTGTAACATTTGGAAAACAAGAATTTGGTGTGCTCCAAAATGTTTGAATTCTATTCTTCCCTGGAGTTCAAGGTTACTGCAGTGCATTGATATAATTTTCACCCACTATTCATATTTTACACTAGTGTGGAGCCAGAAGTTCTGGAAAGTCTGCCCCAGAGGACGTCACCTTAAGTTGCAAATTAAATTTCCTAAGCATCTGTATATTAGTATGTGTATCTAAATCCAGGCCAAGCTAATCAATCTTTCTACCCATGACTAATATTATGATAATGATAATTAATAAGATAATGGATCCAACATTTGTGTGATAAACTTTTCTTTGGGATAATGCGACTGTGTGGAAAAAAGAAATAATAAAACCTTTCACTTCCAAGGGATTTTGTATCATTTAAATTGGAACCACGTAAGAGATTAGGAAACGAGAGAGACTGTCCTTCCCTGCTCCGATAGCCTCCAAGATAACGCGTTTTTATGATTACAGGATTCACCTGTTCACCAAGGTTAATAGCTGTTTGAAACGGTGGCTTCTCTTTGGTTTGTGTCCTGTACTGCAGCAGGCGTCTTAATAGATGGTTCTGTCTAATAGCTCTATCTGGGCTTAAAGGCTTAAACGGAAGAGTCCATCCCCAACTGGAACAGCGAGTTTGTGCCTTTCTTACGCTGTGTGCTGGTGTTCTCACTAACCATCAGGGCACTGACTCCAAGCCTTAAAATCTCCCGCAGCTCCTCACCTTAGGTTTGGATTCAGCTCTAAGCCTGTCATGGAGGATGATTATTATTGTTGCTAGTTAACTGCCTTCTCCATCTGTGCATCAATTGAGGGGATATCCTCCCAAACGAAAACAAATCTGGCGGCTGCCTGGAAATTTCAAGCAGCTGTGTCCTATATAGGTACAGTTTTATGTGTGCTGCTGCTGAGAGATCTGCAAAATACACCACCACTGAGACTATTGCCATGCTCAGGGTGGATTGGGAATGTGATCTGTTAAAGAGAAAATTAACAGCACAATGAAAGAAGAATGTTTGCTTTTAACAGCTCTTCTTTTTATCTTCTTTTCAGAGCTTGTTTGTGCTTTATCTCCTTCATGTTATAGCAGAAGTTATGAATGTTGATGAGCCAAAGCAGATCCTTGAGTACTTCGTCTAGGAACTGTTTACCTATTCATGCAGCGGAAGCTTGAGTCAGATTCAGTCCATTTTACACGATTTATTTCCTAAAAGCTGTCTACAGATTGTTTCGTGTAGCACGGAGGGCAATTTGGCTTGAACAGGATCACGCGTGTTCCAGCTTTAGCCTCCGGGTAACTCGCATCAACGTCCTTGCTTTTAGAAAGGGGACCAAAATGCGCGTGTTCCATGGCGATGGGCTAAAGGGGAGAATGCAGTACACTGGGTAGGTGAGTAAAAACAGAGAACAACAGTCGTGCCAAAGGCCTCAGGAGTAACCAAGTGATGGCCCAGCACTGCTCCTTCTGCTTCACAAGTACTCGGGATGTGTTGAAAACAGAAGTAGACCTCCACGTCTCAGGGTAGGAGAGCACGTGGTTCCTGGGGTATTTCATTCCAAAGTCCAGGTGTGCTACATTCATTATCTTGACTATATTTGTTTTGTGAGGTCTGTGTAGACTTAACTTTCATGAGATGATGTATTTTACTTTATCCTGAGTTACAACTATTAGAAGGCCTGGGGCTGCTGCAAGGAGCTCCCTGCCTTCCATCCCAGATGTGGATGCATTTCAGTTTGAGGACGACCCTTCGATAGCTTGCAATTACGTTGTGATCCTTTTGCATGGAAGATTATTACTGTTCAGCGCTGACCTGAATATTTTTCTCCTGTGTTAATACAAGTGCTTGGCACTTTGGAGCGAAACAGAGGAATAAAAGCATAACCTCCCACGCCAAAGAGCTGTGATATGAAGTGGTTATAAGAAACAGTTATGAAATCCTAATGTCCCGCTCATACTTTTGAATTTTGGGAGGCTGACACATTGCTCCCTTGCCCAGCCGTAGGACCTGTGTGGTGTGGAAGCTGCTGTTCTCCTCCGGGCAGCCCGTGGCACGCGTAGGAGGGGGAAAGGCTCAGCGTGCAGGTCTCGGAGATCGCTGCTCCTCTCCTTGAATGGCTTCTCAACAACAGTGTCTGTGCGGTCCTCGTGCTTTTTCCCCAAACACATTTTAATCTTCTGCATGGAACTGAAATAGAAAAGAAATTACTTTCATTATGTTGGTTTTATTTGTTTTCTGACTTAGTCTAATGCACAGGATTATTCTCGCCAAAATAAATTACACATTAGAAGCAGTACAACAAAGGTATGTACTGTTTCAATGGAAATAAGTTGATATCGGCAAAAGTGCATAAATATGAGAGAAGTCCAACTGTGCATTTTAAGAAGACAATAAATGAAAGTAGGCTGGTTTTGCACAATTTTTAAACAAAATTGTTATTCATTACTGCGCTGTCTGTGCTTTCATCCCTTCTTCTGCGTTCTTCACCTCCTCCTTGGTATTGACTTCTGGAAGAATAACAATATTCTACGGAAGAGGGGGTTGTAATTTGTGATTACGATTCACACGCTTCCCTAAGAACACTGTGCCCTGCGAGAGTTATGCCGCCCTGGCCTAGAGGTGGAAGCAGACTTTCTTGATCTTGCACCCCATTGAGCTGAGTAATGAAGGTAGTGGAGAGCAGCCAAGGCATCAAAGGCAGCCACCATCTAGTCTGCTGTCAGATTTCCTGATCTTTTTATTCCTTTTTTAACGCAATACTCAGAAATAATCAAATGTATTGTTGTAATTACCAGCATGTTATTGCCGTGGATAAGTTGTACTGAAAAATCTATATTTCATGGAGTCTAAATTGTGCTGAATATCCAGAGGTATTCACTAGCTACTGCTTTTGTTCCTGCTGGTTTTTTGTGTACTTCAGGGAAGTCATTTATGATGCTTGAGTCACCAAAATTTAAGGTGACATGACAACCCATAAAAGCATTTCAGTCTCCCAGAGACGCTTACGTGCTGTAGGAAAAGCAGTTAAACAACTGAGAATCTCGGTGTTGATTTTGTCAATCTTCCTTACTGCCTGCTTTCAAAACGGGATTCACAGTCCGATATTTCACACTGACTAAGCCCTCTCTGCCCCTGCATGACCAACGTAATTGTGCAGTTCTCTCTGGCGCAGTGAGACCAGCAGGCAGCCACCGTCTGTCCTGCGCAGGAGTGTTAACCTTGGGAGTGACCCCTCGAGCACGTAGGCAAGAACAAATGGGGAATATGCTGTTCTAATATTCCATACTGCACAAAATTAGAATCTATTTTAATGATGTTCCATTTTTCTTGTGTCCACCCCAACACTTACTCATATCAGATGTACTTTCTTTAAGAACAAGCTGCAGGGTCTTTTCCGTTGCAGATTCTAACAGTTTTTTTCTATGAAGCTAGAACTCTGGAAGGAAAATGAAAACTACATCACTACTGATTATCATCCTACATGGGAAGGACTGGAATCTGCTACTCACGCTAAGGGAAACTCAGGGGAGCAAGGGCACGGGATAAAGTACGCTATCAAGAGCACTCATTGGAGTATGCCTATCTTCTTGAAGAGAAAACTATGCTGTTACTAGGGTATATATATCATGGGATTGTTTTCCAAAAAGAAGAGGCTTTTCTGGTCCGTGATCTCCAGTCTCAAACTGGACGTCATGCCGGGTGTTACTTTCACACTTCCAGACAGCGCCTACTGGGTGCTAACTGTCCAGCAGTTCTGATTTAAAGTTTATTTGCCATCCTGCCAAGCCCTGGGAACAATACATTTCTTCACGGTGAAAAATATCTCGTAATACATTGTGTTTTAAGTTTTCCAGTTTGTTACGAGGCAGATTTGTGTACTTAAATCACAAGCAAATGCCAGTCTCTCTCCTAGCCATGCATTTGATCTGTGCATTCTTGTCGTGTTCAGAAGTGACTTGCTTTAACCAGGTAGGGTTTGCGAGTGTGTGCAAATACATACAATGATCTATAAGCAGAGCTAGTTTCAACTGGAGGTTGTAGTCATTTCCACAGCACTACCCAGCACCTCTTAGGCGTGTACTCTGCTTTCCTGCTAGCTTTAATGCAGAAGTTTCATTGGCAGTTAAATCCAAGTCCACATAACAGACTCCTGATATTCCCCTCAATCTCTTCAACCATTGAACTCCAAAGTGGAGTTGACTAAACAGAGCCCATTCATATATGCTCTCATTTAGACCTCTACTGCATCGTAGATAGACAGTCTGCCCTGTGCTCCTTATCTCTGATGTCATCTTCTTCACACTTCCAGACACGTGAAGCATACTTCAGTGCTGTAGTCACTGTGACTGTATATGGTCACAGTCACTTCTATTTACTACGAGTCACTATCCTGTTACTATTGTTCCTTTAGTATCTCCTTTGCCTCCTGGGAGAGTTCCAGTTTCTCAGTTTTCTTTTTATTTTCTCATCCCTTACTGCAGCGTCCTAACACTTCGAGAGTTTCTTTTGACCTCTCCCCAATACATACATAGGATGGGTCCGTTCCTTTATCCAACCTGTCACCTATGCAATCACTGCTTCTTTAATCACTTCCATCACAAGTTCTTCACCTCTCCTTCTTGTTTGTAGTGGTGCTCTTTGCTATGTGTCTTAATAAAGTACGTCCCTCGCAGTCTGTTCAAAATAGCACTGAATTTGCATGAGTTGTCATGTTTTCTAGTGAATGTCCCCGACTTAAATAACCCCAAATCTGTTTTGTTTACTTTCTTTTATGTCTTCTAAGTGGATTGTCCTCTTCTCTTACCACATTTCAAGTTCTCCTGCCTCTTTCCTGATGAGCTCTAAAGTTTCATAGCTCAGAAACTTCCAGACTGTAATCCACTGAAGGTTAATGAATATATATCTCTCTCCATTTAATCATGTTTGGAGTCTTCCATCTTCTTAGGTCATTCCCAGTAGTCTGTCATTAGAAACCACCGCTTTCTCTTCTTACTCTGTAAACTTGAAAAAAGCTGTGAAAACAGCAGACTTCTGCTTTTAAGCTGCCCTTTCCACTTCAAGGCAATTTCTAAACCTTTTGCCTTTGTCTTCTCTACTACAGTTTCTAAAATTGCCAATGATTATAAGCAGACCTTCAGTCATAGGTGTGACTTGCTGAGTGATAGCATAAAGGTGGCACTGAGACTCTTCTCATATATTTTCTGTCTTTCCTCCAGGTTCTATCCATCGGTCTCTTTGCAAGAACCCTTTCCTTCTGATTAAAACAGTTGAGCGAGCTAGGGGGTGTATACAGATAATCATTGGAAAAGTTCCTGGCAACTGTGTGTTTCTTCTGTTCTTGTCATACACATGAGAAGAGGACACTTTGTGTTAGTTTGTTGTGATAAACACAAGTAGAAGGACACGTACACATAGATGCATGCAGCTAAATCGCTCCTCAGGTCTTAAGCCTCAAGAGTATCACAATCAGTGGGATGTCTGCTGGTGTACGTAAGCACCCACTGTCTGTAGTTTCTCATATCCTGGATCTGCTCAGATAACTTCCAGTCTTTCTGCTTAGACTAGATATAAGGAAGACATTTTTCACACTGAGGGTGGTGAGGCGCTGGCCCAGGTTGCCCAGAGAGGTGGGAGATGCCCCATCCCTGGAAACATTCCAGGTCAGGTTGGACGGGGCTCTGGGCGACCTGATCTAGTTGAAGATGTCCCTGCTCATGGTAGGGGGGGTGGACTAGATGACCTTTAAAGGTCCCTTCCAATCCAAACTTTTCTGTGATTCTATGATTCTATGATTTTATGTTAGAATAGATCCAAGTCTCTCAGTTTTTCCTCCCCGCAAAACACAGAAAAATAGTGATACCCTAAAATACGCAAATGCCTGAATTAAACAGGATGAGATTATAGTCAGACCATAGTTTCAAAAGACAGATAAAAAGGTGTCAGACTATATTGTTATTTCCATTTTATAGATAAGGAGGAAAAGCAAAAGAGTTTAAGTGACTTATCAGGAAGTCTGTTGCCTCTCCAGGAAATAAAACGAGATTTCAAAGCACCTAAAGCATGTGGTTAGAGGTCCTCTCTGTATTATTATGGTCCTGTAAAGGTAATGTATTTGCTGACATTCTTGTCAATTGGTGCCAATGAAATTAATCACTGGGTTAATTCTAAATACAGTTTTGCTGACTCGTCCAACCTATGCTGTCATATACTATTATAACAATTTATACGTGTCAATGGTTTTAGACTCCTGAGGATGAAGTTTTAAAAATACAGTATTATTTACACTAACATGTTAAGTGACAAGAAAGTTCACTAAATATAAAAGCACAGTCTTTAATTCCTCAGAGCTTTCCCTGCCTGAGTGACCAGCTAGTGAGATTTTATGTATCGTTTCAGGTCCAGTTAGAGAACTTGTCTTCATAAATCTCTTCAGCGTCTAGCCAGGTGATAAAATTCATGTCAAACATGACTATGCTGTTTATCATTTTATGTGCAAGTTTGTACACATTCCCACTCCTTCTACTACTATGAGATCTAAGTAGAGAAATATGATATATATATATCCTGTGAAAGAGTGCTGATCAATATATCTTCCAGTGCTTGAAAATAAAGATTTCAGGTTAACAAATTGATGGAACTCCACCGATCTTTGGGAGGAAGAAATCTTCATTGTTGGGTAGATTGTGAGTTTCCCATGAGAACAGAGTAATACTGAGAGATTACCAGTATGTTTTTTCCTAGACCGTGAAGTATCAATTAGTATAAAGCATTGCCAAGAAGTTGCTGTGACAGTATGGTCTGTTATTACAAAAAATTCCCTGAACTCTCCAGAAAAAAATATGGGGCGTAGAGAAAAATAGAAAGAAATCTTTATTAAGGACTCGGGGGGCCCTCCCCACCTCCCCTTTCCAAGATAAATAATAATTTTCCCCTTTTTGATAAGTGGTACCGAATATTGAAATTTTGTGGCTTCCTTCCACACGAAAAAAAGGAGCGCTACGCATCCAGAGCTTTGTGCTCTTTGTGTACTGAGTATATTTTACACTGCATAAGTTGGTCTTTGAAACAAAGCAGCCAAAAGCAGCCCACATGGGCAATTGCCTTTCATTGGAGAACTTAAACCAGAGATGACTCCTTCTCTGTTATTGATTCTAGTTAGAGAAATCAAGATGGACAGAAAAAATCCTAATTAATTGTCAGAGCTTCTTCAAAGATTCCTTATCCAAAAAGCAACACAATAGCATTTTCTTTTAAGACTAAAACCTTGCTCATCTGAAAAATAAATCTTTATCAGTTAAATCTTTAAATGTTTAACAGTGCCATCTGGTGACCTTTGCCATAACAGCAGTATATTTCAGAGCATCTTGCTTTTGGGGATCTGAAAGGACTGCACAAACAACTGCGCGTTGCCCATTGAAAACCCTACTTAGGCAAAACCAGAGAAATTCGTTATTTCAGTTCGTCTTCCTTTACTCCACAGCTTCCAAAACTGAGATAAGTTGATTCATAAACTCATATTTTCTTCTTAGTAATAACACAATTTAAATAATATCCATGTAATATTTTATAGTTACAGAGCTACCTGTGGAAGGGCACATGTGATTATTGCTGGGTAACCAGACATCAACACAATTAATAGTCCCTTATTGAAAGATTCCTGTGAACTGTGGTAGGATTGCAGGCGGTGTCTAAAGACACTTAAATCACTGATCAGGACCCCATATCCGGTGACGAACCTTAACTGTAACAGTTTCCCTTCTTTTCTCATCCAAATTGGTATTTTTAATATTTTGGTTTATTGTAAAACTTTTAAACTTTCAATGCCGTTTTTCACCCGTGACAAGAAAGACAGTGCATATTCTTGATCTTTGTCTCTTTTGTGCATTGAAATTTGAAACGTTGCAGGACAGAGACTCTCTAAACATGAGTTGTGGGAATCTCACTGTTGATCTCTGGAGGCTACTAGCAGTAAAACAAGCTGTTAGAAATGTATTTGTTGTAATTTAAAAATTAAATTTGCATTTGAATTTAAATTTTGAAAATGGTTTAGGAAGAACAGTAATTAAAAATGCCATTGAATGTTGTTCTCCCTTCGTGGTTACAAAATTAGTGCAAGAATACTCCTCCCCTAGAAGAGGGAAGAAGAAAATTAAGTAGTTTAAGTGGTTTAGAGAGTTGTCCTCAAGCATCTACTGAACACGACATAAGGAAGCTGTTCATTGCCTGCGGAGGCCGTGGGAATACCTTTCTCGGGCGAACATGGAACACCTGCTGAGCTCCGAGACTTTCAGCATTCATTTGCACGCGGCATGCTTTGACGTGTAGAATAGGTACAGGTGAATGAACAGAAACGGAAAACCTACAAGCAGTTTAAAAGTGATGTCCATATCTTCTACCTCATAAAGATGCATTTGTCAGTTTACTGTTAACCTAATTAGAGGGAAAATGAAGAACTGAAAACCAGACCCATGCAATGGGAGACATCGCACTGCGTGTTTGCCTCCATGCAAAGCCATTTTTTCACATCTCTTCTAGTGATAATATTTCTTCATTTTCTTAGTGCAGTTGACTCGTCACTAAGTAATTAATGCATATCCTGCTCACTCCATCCATTAGTTCTTTGTCACACATTATTCAAAACTCAACTTTGCCATTATATTCCCTTTCTGAATTGCAGATTTAATGTGGTGTTCAGGTCTAGAGATTGTGGGAGTGTGTTTGTTGCATACTATGTTTGGCTGCTGCCTTGCAAAAGACATTGTGTGCAAACATTGTTTCTGCAGGTGAAGAGAAAAGCTACATGTTCCTGGGTTTTGTAAAGTTCGAAAGCGCTGTAGAGAATAGATCTACTGGGTTGATTTGAATTTAAGAAAATAGTACTTTTTTTCTGGAAAACAAAAGTTGGCAACAGACTAGAACTTGGTGAATTTTTTGGTGATTTTTTTTTAACTGGAATTTCAGGTTTTACTGAACAATATGAAAGTGGCGGTGAATTTTCATCACAAGTTCAGAACATATTATCCTGAGATGCACAGAGTTTGGGGGGAAGGGCCCTTGCTTTAACTAAAATGTCTGTGTTTAAATCAATTCATCAGGAAGCAAAAGATACTGTTTAAACTCAGTCTGTTTGGGTCAACGTGAACTTCTCCCTGCCCCGCTTAACACAGTTCATTAGATCATCATGCTGCAAAGTATGTTGGAGGGGGCAGCTCTCAACCTCTGCTGACACTGATTTCTCATTAAATTACTGAGATATCCCATAGTGGAAAAAAACGGAGCCTAGGTGGGTATTTCTGGAGCATGAGTACTTAGTTATTATCTTTTTATCTTTTCGTTAAAATATATATTTAACTTCTTAAAGTGGAACATCCTAACCAAGATTTTTCCTTGGAAGACATAAATTCAAGTCAGGCAAGTGGGCTCTCAGTTTCAGTCTCCCATGAACTGGGTATCAACGAGAATGGTTAGGGAATGGAAGAGAGCTTCTTCCTGTCTGTTTTGATAATAAAAGTATAAATTTGTCCTTATGTTTTATTGGCTAACTTTATTAAAAATGGCCAAGATAGAAATAAAATGCTTTGTAGAACTCGGGAGAAATTAGTGAAGGGCAACAAGTTTTATTGAACAAGGATCACAGAATCACAGAATCACAGAATAGTCAGGGTTGGAAGGGACCTCTGGAGATCATCTAGTCCAACCCCCCCGCCAGAGCAGGGTCACCTACAACAGGTTGCACAGGACAGCGTCCAGGCGGGTTTTGAATGTCTCCAGAGTGGGAGACTCCACAACCTCTCTGGGCAGCCTGTGCCAGTGCTCCACCACCCTCAAAGTAAAGAAGTTCCTCCTCATGTTAAGATGGAACTTCCTATGTTCAAGCTTGTGCCCATTACCCCTCGTCCTATCAATGGGCACCACTGACAAAAGACTGCTCCCATCCCCCTGGCATCCTGCCTTCAGGTATTTGAAAGCATTAACAAGATCGCCCCTCAATCTTCTTTTCTCCAGACTAAAGAGACCCAAATCCCTCAGCCTCTCCTCATATGAAAGATGTTCCAATCCCCTAATCATCTTTGTAGCCCTTTGCTGGACCCTCTCCAGCAGATCCCTGTCCTTCTTGAACTGGGGAGCCCAGAACTGGACGCAGTATTCCAGATGCGGCCTCACCAGGGCAGAGTAGAGGGGGAGGATGACCTCCCTCGACCTGCTGGCCACACTCCTTTTGATGCACCCCAGGATGCCATTGGCCCTCTTGGCCGCCAGGGCACATTGCTGGCTCATGGTCATCCTGTTGTCCACCAGGACTCCCAGGTCCCTTTCCACAGAGCTGCTCTCCAGGAGGTCGGCCCCCAACGGCCCCCAACCTGTACTGATGCATGGGGTTATTCCTCCCCAGATGCATTTACCCTTGTTGAATTTCATTAAGTTCCTCTCTGCCCAACTCTCCAACCTATCCAGGTCACGCTGTAAGGCAGCACAGCCTTCTGACGTGTCAGCCACTCCTCCCAGTTTAGTGTCATCAGCAAACTTGCTGATGGTGCACTCTATCCCTTCGTCCAGATCATCGATGAATATATTGAACAGGACTGGACCCAGTACTGACCCTTGAGGGACACCACTTGTTACTGACCTCCAACTAGACTCTGCACCGCTAACCACAACCCTCTGAGCTCTATCTGCTAGCCAGTTCTCAATCCACCCCACTGTCCATCCATCTATCCCACACTTCCTAAGCTTGCCAGTGAGGATGATGTGGGAGACAGTGTCGAAAGCCTTGCCAAAGATGATGGAGTAACTTTTTTAATTAGGAATAATGGAGCAAGCTAAGACTCTTCATCCTCAAAAATGGTTTTCCATGTTGGAATGCTTTAGGGGTCTATAAAAGCATGAGTGATATGGATGGGGATTGTTGTTCTGTATCTCTTCTATAACAAAAAATTAGGGAGCGTCAGACAAAATGGGTGGCAGGTTTCAGAACAATCAATAGAAGGTATTTCTTCAACACACTGGATAAGAAGCCTATGAAATTCTTCAGCAAAGAATGTTGTAAAAGTGTGAGTTTACATGGGTGTAAGGGCAAGCTGGATAAGTGTTGGGAAAAAATGCACTGAGGGTTATTGAATATATAGCAAATATGGCTTCCTTAGAAAATCACTGACCTGAATATATTTAGAGTCTGAGAGACTACTAAGGGGGAGGCGTCACATACGTTCCCTGTTCTGACGCTTCCGTGAGCATCAGGTATGGTCATTGTTAGGGACTGAGCTGGATCCACCACTGGCCAAATGCCGTGTTAATTCTGAATTAGGAAATATCTGGCGGAAAGGTGGTTCTGCCAAAAATAAATGAGTCAATACTTGTGAATATGCATTTTTGGCTGACCCAGACGTTTTTTTAACTCCTGTTTTTCAGTTTGCTCGAGATATTTGCCAAAGGAAATAGAATTAACGTGATATAGTCACAGTTGCTTCATTTAAACTTATTTATATTCTTACTGCTTCCACATGTAGATGTGTGTTCGTGAATAAATAAGACATATTGATCACAAGAAAGACACATAATTGGATATGTATTTCCTTTTAAGGGTGGTCAGATCTATGCCTTATTCCAACTACTGTATTTCTGTTTGGTTTTGATCTTTTTTTCTTTTTGGTATCATCCTTATTTTATCCTTGGATTAGCAATAAATCTCATTTCTAGAAAGAAAATAGAGTATACTCGACCATTTATCATTCCTAAATCTCAAAGTGAAAAGATCTCTCTTCTTTGAAATTCACCAACCCATGGAGCGGAGACGGAGTTTGATACATACCAGTAGGGGCAATTATCCGTGTCCCAGAGGATCCTTCCGTTTGTGCTGACGCTGATGCCTTGTTTTGTACACAGGTCATGAATGCTCTAATGACCACGATTCATGTTGCCATTTCGAGACCAGGAGAGCACGCTGTGCCCCCCCCTCGCTTTTACAAGACTAACTGACACAAACAATCAGGGCAAAATCACAGGGTGTATGAAGTTGCTTTTATCATAGCAGCACAACTAACAATGCAACAATTAAAAGTGTGTAAGCGTTTCCATTATAAATACAGTGCCTGGCATTTAAGATCTCAGCTGTTAAAAATCCCAGTAGATAAAACATAGTGTTTTCTAGCTTGTTTAAAAGAAATACAAATAAAAAAATAACATCTACTAAAATAAAATACTTCATGTTGGTCAAACTTTCTTTCAAATGGGATAAAAAATGAAAAAAAAATTAAACATGCCAGGCCACCTAATCAATGCTTTTAAAGAGTGGCGCTGCTTTGTATGGTGTAGAAAGTTACATTCAAACATAAAAGCAAACCGAGGGACTCAGTTCAGCTTGAGCCAGGGAGGAGTAGCAATGTACATTGCACGTTGTTTTGCCTGTGGAGGTGCTCTGCAAGCATGTGAAGGAAAGGGGGGTGCAAGGGGCAGCATCCTCCCGGTGTGCTTTTCAAGGGTCACTCCGCTCCCACGTCGAGGACAGGCTCGTTTGCCCACAGGTGTGGAACCTCCTTAACGGGAGCGCTCGGGAAATGTGGTTTAGAACCAGCTGGGGTGGGCTCACGTCTGCGTGGGTATGTCCAGTCCCGCCTGGGCAGCGGCACAGCTCTCGCTGGTTGTCTCATCGTTCTGGTTCCCATTCAGGGAAGCTCTAAGATGTATCGGTATACGTGATATCAGTATACATGTGTAATGTTATGTGTCGATCTATGCTCTGCTCTCTTCTCTTTTCCGTATTTCCTGCAATTACAGTGTTATTTACAAAATTAGTGCTGAACTCAATAGTAGTTTTAAATCTTCTCATTATAATATTGTTGTGTATTTTATTCCAAACTAGACCACTGGGACTGTAATTTTAGCAATTAGAGATTCTTCCTTCTTATTTAGTCAAGCAGAAGCCCATCTTTGCTGAGCGTGTAGCTACGTTAATTGCTGAGTGGATTACATGGAACTCTTGTTAACAAGTTAGAAAACAGCACACGTGAAAGGGTATATGAGCTGGTCATCATAAAGTGTGTTTTCCAGGCAGTAACGTTTATGTAAATGTATTTGTCTGATCTGCGCTTTGGAAAGCTTTGATAAAGTATAATGCAAAACACTAATTGGTGAATGTATCAAGAGTAGAACGGGGGGGGACTTGAGTGGGTAAAGATATTGGTGACAGATGGGTCTTCTGAGGCGAGATAGTGACTGAAGGGCTGTCTTTAGACAATGCAGTTTTCTTTTCTGCATTTTATGTCTAAAGAGAACAATGTAGTGAGACACTGAAGTTTGCTAATGACATTAAACAGTTGGGAGAAGTTAGTTCAAAGGAAATGATAATGTTCCAAATTACACAGCGAGATTAAGGGAATACACAGAGATGTAATCAAGATACAGAAGAAAATTAATTCTGAAACTAAAGCAAAAGTCAAGTTATAGCAAGGGTGTAAATCATCCGGTAAATACCTACATTCTGTAGCACCAAATTTGTGAGCTTGAGTAATTAGTTGGCTTCTTTCTTCTTCCCCACACTCCTTTAGAAACCTAACAATCTTAGAGACCTAAAATACTGAGACAGAGAGGCCAAAGACTGAGACCTTGCAACTGCTTCTGCAACTCTGAGAGGTTTGCTCTAAAAGGGGTCCTTTGAGCCAAGAGTGTTGGCTCCTTTGCTCTTTTGAGCTACTGCTGAAGTGTATCAGCCTCAGCCTGAGTATCAACCCCAGCTTGAGCATCAACCGCAGCGTAGGTATCAACCGCACTGATGGAAACGACAGTGCGGGAACTGAGTCATCAGTGCTAAGGAAACTAAATAAAAATAAAAGCTCTGTGTCAAAGCATGAGCTAGGAAGGAACTGAGATCACAGACAGTTTCTTTTTCTTTTCAGCTCTTTATTTATCCCTGTGGATGACTGCAGGAATTCTAGAATGGGATTTTTAAAGAGTTAGGGAAAGTGGTGAGGAATGCCCAGCTTATAGTATGCCGAGGGTTCATGAGACGTCTACTAAGTTGGTTTTGTTCCCCTTTATTTACTTCGCTTTTGATCATGAAAGATCTTTACCAGATCTTATATAATTATTAAATTAAGTCCGATATAATTATTCTTTATTTGGTGGAAATTCAGGTATCAGATTAAAACAAATTCCACTAAATTGCTTTGTCTGAACTGCAATGAAAAAATCATTACTATTTTTGGAGTGTAGATTTGCACATATGAGATTTTCTCTCTATTAAAGTTATGCAAAAGTGGAGTTTTAGACCAGTTTATTAAACGCAAAACTCTCTGTCATTATATATATATATATACACCGTATACATTCTGCAGACGGCCAGAGAATCCATACACTATTAAGAGAGAGGTTCAAGGACTAAACAGAAGTGTCTGCTGGTTTTTACATGCTGTAGGATACCCGCTCTTCAGCTGTTACTCCACATAGGCATAAGTCTCCCACAGATCCTTTGTCAGGTGTGCCCGCCCTATGCAAAGGCTGTAATTTGTTTTGGAGATATGTTGTTATTACAGGAATCATTTACCGTGAGGACCTGAAGTGCTTTATGTCTGTTGATCTGCAGCTCGTCTCCGTGAGATACTGATGTCCCTTCATCCACAGATTAGTGTGTGTAGCTCATATATTTGACGAAATACTTTTATATTTGTGATATTACTAGATTTATGTAAGATTAAGCATTCCCATTTAAATATATACATGTAATTTCTTTTCCAAAGAAGGAACGAACCAAAAAAAATTGAATCCCGGGTGCTGGTACAAGCTGTTGGAATGGCTTGAACATATATGCCTTGGCTGGCTTCTGATTTTGGCAGATAAAGAATGAAGATTTCTTGTATTAGTAGTCCTTCTTGGTTCACCCTGAAAAAATGCAAAGGGCATAAAATAAAGGAAGCGACACCTAGATATGTCACATCAAGAAAGTTGAGTGGGAGCAAATTTTCCTGTATAACTTTTTCCCACATGTTCAATTTTTTTGTAAATATTAAAATAAATGAAATATTTTGCTCTGTGGTATTCCTTAAAACATTTAACAAAAATATTGGTCTGCTGTGACTGCACCTATTACATTTTATTGTTCCATTAATTTTTTGTCACAATACATGACACACATGCATCATAGATCACACAATTGATATATGCTCCCATTCATCTGATGTGCCACATAAATCACTTCAGATAGGGATATAATATTTTAAAGAATTGACAGAACCGGTTCAGCCAGAATTGTTTTTCTTTTCTCTTGCTGAGATGATTCGGTGGAAATAAAGAGAGGAAAGGTTCTTGGTAGGTCAAAATTTTATGGTTCTTAAGAGAAGAAAAAGGTGCAAGTAATCATTGACTCTGCACATAATTGACCTTGACATTAAAATCATTGAACGTAGGTAGGCTATCAACAGAAGCAATACAGAAGGACTTGTTCGTAGTGCTGGAACAGAGAAACTATGCTTAACCTAAGACTTGTCACAGCAAACAAAATAAGAATCAAATATATTGCATTCTGGAGAGCCTCGTATGACTGAGTTGGACAGTACATATTACCAGTCTGAAGATATCTGAGATATCCTATGAAATACCCAGCCAAGCCTTTGAACAGATATTGAGTAAGAAAGCTTCAGACAGCTTTTCTCTCTAACTCTGAATACAGAAGTTTTACAGGCTAATGATTTGACCTTTATGTTGTGTAAGAGAAGCACTTAATTTTTCAGGAGTGCACAATATAAATGAAATGTGATCTCCTTTACAAAGCAGTATTTAGTCCCCAGAACTCTCTCGAGAGCATTGCTATATTAAATACATATTATAGGCCAGATATAGCTAAACTTTGGGAGTGGACGTGTATGTGTTAAGCATTTTGTTTCCTTTATGCCAGTGGAACATACAACATCTGAACTTAATGCTTTCAACAGTTAGGACTTCACCCACTGAATTAAATATGCATTGCGAGTGCTCGCTGGCTTCCAATTCTAACAGGGTCCACTGTGTCCTCCAAGGGGAAAAAAGAAGTGTTGTGCTTACTAGTAAGAACTTTCCATCAGCTTTATTTTTTCTTAATTTTTCATTTCTCCTTTCGTTTGCCTTTCAAATATACTGCACCTTTGCCTATTTTATTTTAAGATCCCAGCCTTTCTTAATTGACCTTTTCATCACGTTTGGATTTGGCAGGTGAGATACTGCTCATCATCCAGTAGCGCTGGAAATTTCAGTACATTCCACCGTTGCTATATGTTTCTTAAAAATTATCAAATATGGCCTTTTTGGAAGAAAGAGTTGAGAATTTAAAACCTTGCTGAATAACTCATGATAATAGTTGTACTAAACCCTGTGTCTTACTAAGCGGCAGAGTTTCCCAACCCGCGCGGGAGCTGCACCACCCTGCCCGCGTGCCACACGGGAGGGATGTGGCTCATGACCTCGTCAGAGAGTAGCATTGATTCCCGGTGCAATTTTACGATAGATGTCCACATCGGTGAGATTTATGAGTTGATAATCAGGTCTGAGCTAAAGGAGGTCATTCAGTTGACTTCATCTTTCATATATGGAGGTCCAGATAATGTGTCTTAACTGTACAGTTTTAAAACTTTGCGCTACTGTTGTGCTTTACTCCATACTTTCAAAAAGCATTCGATACTGTCCCCCATACAATTCTTGTGGAAAAACTGGCTTCGCACGGCCTGAACGAGCATACGATCCGCTGGATCAAGCACTGGCTGACTGGAAGGTCCCAAAGAGTGGTGCTCAATAGATTTGAATCCAGCTGGCGGCCGGTCACAAGTGGTGTGCCTCAGGGCTCAGTGTTGGGACCATTTCTGTTCAACGTCTTTATTGATGATCTTGATAAGGACATAGGGTGTATCATCAGCAAGTTTGCAGATGACACCAAGTTAAGCAGGAGTGTTGATTCCCAGGAGGACAGGGAAGCTCTGCAGAGAGACTTAGATAGATTGGATCACTGGGCCAACATCAATAGTACAAGTTTCAACAAGGGCAAGTGCCAGGTTCTGCACTTGGGCCACAATAACCCCATGCAGCGCTACAGGCTTGGGGAGGTGTGGCTGGAAAGCTGCCTGGCAGAAAGAGACCTGGGGGTTCTAATTGACAAGCGGCTGAATATGAGCCGGCAGTGTGCCCAGGTGGCCAAGAAAGCCAACGGCATCCTGGCTTGTATTAGAAATAGCGTGGCCAGCAGAAGTAGGGAGGTGATTGTGCCCCTGTACTCAGCACTGGTGAGGCCACACCTCGAGTATTGTGTCCAGTTTTGGGCACCTCAATACAAGAGAGATATCGAGGTGCTGGAGCGAGTGCAGAGGAGGGCAACGAAACTGGTGAAGGGCCTAGCAGACAAATCATATGAAGAGCGGTTGAAGGAGCTGGGACTGTTTAGTTTGAGGAAGAGGAGGCTGAGGGGAGACCTCATCACTCTCTACAACTATTTGAAAGGACACTGTAGAGAGGTTGGTGCTGGTCTCTTCTCACAGGTAATTAATGACAGAACAAGAGGGAATGGCTTCAAGCTCCAACAGGGTAGGTTTAGACTGAACATTAGGAAAGAATTTTTCACAGAAAGGGTGGTTGGGCATTGGAATAGACTGCCCAGGGAGGTGGTTGAGTCACCATCCCTGGATGTGTTTAAGAGACGTTTAGATGTGGTGTTGGCAGATATGGTGTAGGGGAGAACTTTGTAGAGTAGGGTAGATGGTTGGACTCGATGATCCCAAGGGTCTCTTCCAACCTAGACAATTCTATGATTCTATGATTCTATGATTGGGAATTAGGGTTTTGACAACAGCTTTGTATATCTTTATGGCAGATATTTTCATAATGCCAAAAACTTTGCAAACTTTAAATTACTGTTATTTTCTGCATGTATAATACGTATTTTATCTTAACCAAGAAATCAATAAATTAACTATATTTTCCTTTTTTTTTTTTTTTTTTTTTAAAAAAAGGAACAGAGTCAGTATGCTGCGGCTGTGTCTGGCCACAGGCAGTTGTAGAGAGTCCATGTTTTCATTTATTGAGAGGAAATTCTCTTGCGCCGCTTACGCTCATGGTGTAGGTTAGGTTTTTGGCAAAATTATTCACACATCTTTCATACATTTCAAAGGTTTTAGCATGCAGCAGGAAATAATTTTTGCCTCCCATAACAAACAAAGCGATGAGGCAGGTTATGCACTGCCACCACCGTTAGCTTTTTAAATCTGGCTGGGTTCAAAAGCCATGACTTAAATTACAAGAGGCTTTGGCTTGCTCTGCAAGCAATCTCTCCCTCTCCTTCAGGTCCACTTCCAGTTGCCAATACCTTCCTTTTATGCAGTGTGGAATAAATGACTGAACTTTCTGTTGCATCTGGGATGTTAGTGAATAAGAATCCTTTAAAATGATGTTGATTCTATTGAGATTTTTAACTTTGCAGAAATTCGAGCAGAGCAATTTAGATGCTTGAGAGACATAGTTAATTAGAAGGTTTCCTGCCTGACCTAAGTGGATTGAACTGTGGGAAAGCTGATATAAACAAGTTACTGTATAACCCAGAAAGGTTATTTAAATTGTTGGTCAGGTAATAAAACACATGAAAGAAATTATGCAGATAAGTTAATAATTCAAGAAGGATTGATACTGGTTAGCATACATAAAAATGAATTACTCATATAAATTAGACAACATAATATATCAGTAAATATAGGTAAGAATTATTTGGATACGTACAATTATTAAGATCAACATGTAATGCCTGGTCCCTTGGTGTGTATCCTGAGTGAAGTTTGGGGGTTTTTTGGAACTGGGTGGAAGGTTACCAAACGGCCCAAGGCTCAGTTAGACCTTTGATAAATGGCCAAACAGCCTGGAAAGTTTCTTCCTTCTTTACTAAATGCTCGAGTAGAGCCTCGAAGAAATATTTCTTTCTTTTTTTTTTCCAATTTCAGTTTTTGGCTGGACTAGTTAAGTTAGTCTTTAGTGAACAGTGCCAGTACTGTCCCAAACTGGAAAGTGTCTTAAAGTTCCCTTCCATCTGAAGGGAAACACCACCTTCTTGTGATTTCTTCTATTTCACTACTTACTAAGGCTTCTACTTCAGGTTTGCACCGGTTTTTCCTTCTTTACCAATTTCTGCCAGTTAAAACACTCAGCAGGCAATGACAGGTAGGGCATTTCTCCTCCAGATCCACAAGGACTTTAGCAGCTCATATTCCCCCAGGCTGTCTCAGCGTGTCTGATCTGATAACTATTAAGTTTCAGCAAGTATCTGCTATTCCCATACATAATTGCATTACTAACATTATTATTAATTTGCAATAGGCAAAGAAAAACAGAGGTCCAGAGGTAAACAACATTTCCAGACTGCCGCCTCCAAGTTGTGTTGCTTCTTTTTATTGCAACAGGAAAGTGACTTTCAACTACTGTTTGTTTTACGGTGGGTGCGTGGTCTGCAGTGTAACTGGACTTCTTAATAGTTGTGGTGCATTGGGGTTTGTGGCCATTCTCCTCACAACTTTTTTCCTCAGGACACAGTTGAATTATCCCTACAATTCCCCCAAAAAAGTAGGTGCAGAAAAGGGCTTAGTAGATTAGTACAGTCCTGGTAGTGGTATTGATCAGTAGCGAGTATGCCCGATACAGCCATCAGTTTGAGACGTTCACTGGCCATCGGCTGTCAGTACCTGGGAAGAAAAAACAGAGGAAAGATGACTCTGCACATGTTTTGTTGGCAGTATATTTCCCTAAGTGTTTGCTTCTGGCAATTTTCAGAAAGAGGACACTGAGCTGATGGATTTTGTGACTGAGCCAATATGGTATTACATATATCTCCCTGAGCTACTTTCCTCAGTTGTCCCGCTACTTTTTGGTTTTCTTATTTTACAAACTGTTCGTATTTGTTTAGGAATGTCATGAAGCTGATGAGAACCCTCTGTCCCGTGGACATCTTAGACATCAGGATGTACTGGGGACTACCGCAAACAGCTTTCTTTCCCTGACCTGGTAGATGCTTCCTCTCCCAGTTATCACTGTACGTTCCATGACAGATTTCACAGAAGCTGTAAAACGGGTCATTTCTGGTTTATCCTAGAAGCAGTTAATCTGTGATGCCAAGAAGGCAAGTCTCCCAAGGTCCTCTATCGGCTTGGACAGAGTTTTGTCTTTCTGTCTCCTTTTAGTTTTCAACTGTGCCTCGCCCATCTCTGACAAATGGTTGGAACGAAACTTGTAAGAAGACCAGACACTAAACTGGGTCCCATTAGTGACAGAAGTTCCGAGTTGTTTAGCACCGTTGCTTGGTTGCTGGAAATGGGGTCGGGCTTTTTTTTCTGACAATATGCCAGTTATTACCGAATAAGCACTCTGCAGTCTTTCCGGTCCTCTCTCGGGTGCTTAAGTGCTTGCTGTGGTTCTCTTCTGTTAAGAAATAGCAAGTTTCCTTTAACTTCTCTGCCCTTTTACTATGAAAAATATTTTTGTCGGTAGTAATTGCATTACCAGTCACTTTGTCCTGATTTGTCTTACCATTGCGAGACAAATGGAGTTCATAATCTGTCTAGACGGTCTGGTTGTTACTTTAACAGATGTTTGATCTCCGAAAGCAAGACATCCCTCAGCTGTTTTCTAGAAACCTTTCAGACACTGCTTTAATTAATTTTTATGTGCCCAGCCCTTGTTTTAAATTATATTTTTCATTTTCTGAGACATCAGTGACCTATGGAAGTACCTACACCGGTTGTTCCATCATGGATCATGAGGAGGATCAATTCCTAGCTACCTCCCTTGGAAACTGAATTCCATATGTAACATTTACATTGAACCATTTTCTTTTAAGCAGATAACCGAATTCAGGAATTCAGGCTCTTGGAGTTTGTTTCAGGTAGGAAGAAAAAAATGATTCTGTAAGTAATTTTTTTTTTTTTTTTTTTTTACATGATCCTTTTTAGTCACAAAGAACATCCAAAGCTCTTTTCCCTTGGCCAGGAATTGCCACACAGTTGATGTCTCCAGCTCTCCAGCATTCAGCCCAGGAGCTTTCCTTCTTAGCTTATTTTTAATTATTATTATTTTATTAAGAACAGAGCTTCCAGAACCTCTTTGGCTGTGCCCCAGGCTTATTTGCAGCTTTTCTTCTCTGCTTCACCGGTCTTTCTACTTCTCTCTTATTAATAGAAAAACGGTCACAAAATAATACTCGGTGAAACTCCTGTTCCCAAATGTCCTGTGCGTATCCTATCAAGCTGAATAGTGAGGAGGGAAGTCTCAAATTGTTTCAGCTACCTGGTTCCACAAAGGAGCTTACCGGCTTCGTACCAGCATCTTTAATGAATTCACACAGACAGCTAATTCTAAGACCTATCATCCACTCAAGAAGCAGAACATAGCAAGCTTATAATCAAAGCAGCTCACTTTTGGATTATTGAGTATTTAACTCCACTATAAATAGGCTGCAGACAAAGAATTGCTCAAAGAAATTAGAGAAAGATTTAAGACAAGAGATAGTTATTTTGGAATGTTGGGAAGCCAAGAGAATTATTGAACTTCATTCTTAATATTTACTACAGATATTTTTTTAGCTATAGAAATGGGGGGAAAAAAGCTTGTCTTAAAAAAAAAAAAAAGGCCTTTTTTTTTTCTGAGGCTTCCTTTCATAACACCGTTTATTCTCCAGAAGCATTTCACTGTTTTTCCTTTGATGTGTTAGTATATGTCTTTATTTCTGGGTGTTTTTCCCCTGTGAAAACAATGTATGCCTCCACATTCCTTTAACAGGAGCTGTGTACGTGAATATTTTTCTAATTCTGTTGATAAGTGAATAGTTTTGCACAATTTCAGTTATCTAACAGTATTCATAACATGTTCTGTTATTAGTAAAATATTTTTTTTTAGTAGTACTGGGATGAGTTCAATATTGTGGAATTTGTAATTATGCAGTTTGGGAAGAAGGATGGTCTCCAATCAGCTATTTTTTATACTGCTGTAGTTATGGTGTTTTAATAATTAAACATAGAGTTAATTAAGTATGGGTTAAATCCATTCATTGATAGTTCTTGCTTTCCAAGTTGAAAGCTCTCTGAATTTATAATCGTGCATATTTCCTAACCTATGCATGCCTACATATCCATATCTTTATTTCCCTCTTATTTTCCTTGGTTTCTGGACACGCTAAAGACCGGTGAAAAATATTAAAAACAGGAATAATAACGTCTGAAACAGAGAGGTGCATGTTTTATTCATGTGGAGAGCTGTTTAGGTCCTGCAACAAAACCGTTAAATATTCTATACGTTGTTAGCAGAGGATGCTTGCTTTCATTCCTTGTCAGTTCCGTATCTTTTTCTGTTCTTCACATAGTTCCTTGCTCCTCCCTACCCATCCCAGCTCTGGTTACTTGCGTATTGAGATTTTTCCCTTTTTACTTTCATTCAGTCTCCAGATCTGAGACCGGTGTTTGACTCTCTCGCCTCTGAGGCTGGAAGAATACCAGAACAGAAGCAGCCCCCAGTGACTGCGATCATATATCTATTTCATATCTTACTCTCCGATGTCATTGCGGCAAGATTGCAAACCACTCCTAACACCATAATTGCAGTAGTTCAAGTGAACATGCTTTTTGGTATATTCAAACCATCTAGTGGTTTTAGTGACGAGAATGCTTATAGAAACTTAGTTTTTAAAATAACATTGCATAAAAATTTTCTTTAGATGCAAAATTTTAATATTCGCATCTGAAAATAATTATAGCTGCTGCAGCCATCCAAATACATGACAGAAACACAGTAAGCGATGTACGGTTTCAGGCAATTATTTCAGCCTGCAAGTGCTGAGTAACAAATGCCCCAAAGGATCCCTTATAAAACTAGAGACTACAGACCAAGGTTTATTTACAGAAATAGTTCACAGGGTATTTCCAAAGACAACAATAAAAATATTTGCAAAAAATGGCGATCCTCTTATGTGTAAAGTTTGGATCTTAAATCCTCTAGTAGATTGGTAATTATTTATCCATCTCTTCTTGGGAGATCAAGTAAGTGTAATTGGTTGGTCCCTAATGAGATGCGGTGAAGATTCACATTTTCCCTGTTGAGTTGATAAAAATCAAATTAGAAGTCCCTCTGAATCTGTGTGTCAGTGTTGTGTATGCAGATCGGCTAATTGCAGCTGTGCAGGGCAAGGTCTGTAAGGGCAGCCGGAGAGGAAAAGAAGGTTGGGAGAAGGAGGAGGTGCTAAATTGGTGGCGGTGTTCTTGTCTGTTTCTATTTTGATAGAAATGCAAATTGAAGACTCACTATCTGAATTAATGGCTGGTCTCCAAACAGCCAAAGTGCCATTGATGCGTGCTCGCCAGTTTTCCAAAGTAACAGTAAGAAAAAAAAAACCAAAAAAAAAACCCAAACAACAAAAGTAGATTTAATCATTTGTGGAATTGGGAATACAGAAGTGCATTTCTACAGAAAAATAAAATGAGACTTGAGATGGGAGCTGTAGTCCAAAGTCATGCATAAGAATACTGTGTTATGTTGGGGCACACTTTTCCTTAGGTTGCTGTGCTTTGAGCCAGTGCAAATTACCTGCGTGCTGTGCTATAGGAAAAAAAAAAAAAAAACAGATAAATTTGATTTTTTTATTGTGCTTGTATGATTTTCATCATAACAAAATTGTGCTGTTTTAATGAATTTTAAAAACCTAAACTTTAAGGGCCTCATGTCAATAATATTTTGCACTCTCTGCCTCACAAGTGATATTCAGTAGGGGAATGTTACCTGTACGTTTTCTCTACCTTCTTTCACTGCTTTCCTGGTCTTTAGCTCTTACAGTTTGTGTGTCAATGGCCATTACAGCCACAGTGACTACATAGTCTTTAGCAATACTTTCCTATTTCAAGTTTTTACAGTAAACACATCTTTATTTCAAAGAGGGACTAAACCAAGATATTCACGTAGCCCAACAAAATTAAGATACGCATTTCTAAAAAGTCATTACTGAAGTTCACAGTCCTCAGGTTGTGCAGTGTCAGACTGAAGTGAGGAGGAAAGCCTGGCCATGCCTTTAAAACGTCTTAAAAAAAGACATTCGCAAAACCCAACAGGTGTGATTAATGACTTGTGGTGAACCTTAGTTCACCAAGGCTGAAGCCTTTCTGCTGTTTGAGCCTCTTGCTGATCACACAGGGCTGCCCTCCATGCCCTGGCCATCTACCCATCGCCTGGGGTTACCTTCCCACCGACCTGCCCATCTGCTGCCCGTTCCCTGCTGCCCGCCTGCTCTCCGCTATCCTCGGCACCTGCTGAAAATTCACCTCCAAGGTGTATCAGATTCAACCACCTTTTTAAAAGTCTCACTTTTGGAACAGGGAGTAGTGGCTTCCCAGACTTTGAGCCACGTTGAAAGTAGAGTCAATGGGAGCAGAGCGTCTTCTCTTTTTCCCCCAGCTATAGCTGTCTTCAGAAAAAATTCAAAACACTGATAGAAATAATAATAAAACGTCTCTGCATTTGTAACGTGATGATTTAAATTTTAGTGCAAACAGCATGTCCTGGTGCAGATTCTCTGGTCTAAACACCCAGGCACAGCATTTCAAGGGCGCGTGCAAATCTCACTCCAGAGGTTTAGATTTCATTTGTGGTGGGAGCTGCCAGATGGAAGAAATTAAAAGACCTCTTATGACACAGTCAAGAAGGAGACTGTTCCCTATGGCACACTTCTGCCCCAGATGCTGCCTGCTCCTGTATCTCAACGCACCTGGTGAACATCTGATGAGGAGAGCTCTGGCAGAGGGTTGAACAATGCCGGATTATTATGAGCACATTCAGCCAAAAATCCGAGTGTTGCGTGCAATTGCATAAGCTATTTTTGTCACTGATCTATAAGCTGTACTTAACAATTCCTTTATCAAAAGGCATTTTGAAGCATTGAGCAACAAACTGTGAGGACCTTGATTTCTTTATTGTTTCATGGAAATGTTTTGTTTTGGAGATGTATGGGGAAATGCTTAGTTTTGCATTAAAAAATACAAATGACACACAGAAGACTGACATGTAAAATGGAGTCTAAATTAACTTCATTCAAGAGGCACAGCATCAAATATAAAGCATAAAACAAAATTATTTTTTTTCGTATTACGGTATAAATCCAAAGAATTAATCTTGATTTATATCAATGTAAATTAATAGAATTTGACCCAAAGTCACTGTCTTATTACAGTATTTGTTAACTTGTCCTTGATAAATGTATTAGAAGATATTTATCACTATGAAAGCTCTACTATAATTAGTGTCAAATCCAAGTAAATAAAAGATTATAGCTAACTGACAATAACAAGATTTATTTAGTTTGCTGTGGCCTTAAATTAAAGCCGTAGTAGCTACACGGCCTTGTGCAAACACAGCAATCAGATCTGCTGCATCGGAGAAAGATCACAGTCTGCCTCACACATTTCTTTTCCCAAATACATAAAGAACAGTCCTCAGAGAATGAAATAATTGGATATGTACGTATGGAGTTCTTGTCACTAAATTTTATTCTTTAATACAAATAGTTGTCTACTGAAGGTAAGAACAGAGAGAACAAATGATTGTATTCCCTACTATAGCTTCTCCTAAAACAAGCTCTTTTTCTTACATGTTTGTTGAATGTAAGAATTACTATCAATTCCTACTGTTTTGTGCAATTAGGTTAACTATGCTCTTGGCCAGAAAAATAGGTTACGCTTGGGAGTTCATTAGCACGGTCATTTCAAATCTGGGTACTTATTCAATGGATGAAAATGCCAATGCAAATAGGCTTGGTGGGTTGGTTTTTCTTTGCACTTCATGTTTCATAGCATCTTTTCATAAAGTTGTCTGCTTTTGCATTATTTATTGTAGCTTCAAAATTGCTGGAAACGGAAGCCTCAAAAGCTTTTAGGGGGGAATGTATGGTATTTTCCCTAAGTATTGCAAGTCAGAGTGAGTCAAATCCTGCACAACAGTAGTTGTAACTTCTGCTGAAAGCAACTGGAAGGACAAAGGGGAACTCTGGTGAATTTTAAGGGTGTGCTGCCAATGGTTTTCAGAGGAGCTCTGATATAGTAAAGCCAATTGGATGAGGTGATCTTAAATAAGAAAAGGAAATAGTTAGAAGATATCTCTACTTTTCTTGTGAAGTCGACAAAGGTCCACTTTTTTTCCCTACATTCAAGAGAAATCCCTTCATTCTACCAACCAGTGAACAGAAGAATATCCCTCCAGTCTTTCCGTCTTTAACTGCTAGCAGTCTAATAGAAGTCAGACGGAGGATCCCTCTTATTCAGAATTTCCTTTCATTTTTGTAAAAGTTGTACCTAACTGTGATACTGTATTTTTTGCAAGATGACCGTGCAGTTTTAATAGTCAGTATGTAAGATACCGGTTCTTAAATCAGTAGTGAAAATATTCAGCTGTGTCTGATTTTACCCTGTGACTGCAAGATCCACTGACTGTAACATTTTTCTTCTTTGTTAGAACCAATCATGTATTGATATCTTTATTCCTTGCTTTACTTTGGCAGTAAGGCATTTTCATCAGCTCCTTTAAAGGGTACTAATAGTTGAGTCAAACTCATTTTCATCAAATTATGGGATTTTGGAAGTATGACTCCGTAGTTCATCCAATAATAGTTCATCCGGATGAAAACTGAATCTCGACCCCGCTCTGTATCAGAGGTACTGGACGCTTACTGCTTGCGTCGTGTGACTGAGAGCGACAGATGGGAACATTATTTCCTCACTCCTATAACCCCCAATTAGATGTTCACATACAACCCTTTCAGCTTCAAGAGATACCAGGCTACTGTCCATCTGTCGAGGCAGAGATTTATTTCACTAAAAAGGTATAAGATCTGAGCAACCAAATCATAATTACCCAAAAGACTTCCCTATCAATTAGCGGTTCCTTTGATCAGCTGGCCGCTGCAGACTTGGGTGATCAGCGCCTCTCTCCCTGCGGCAGCCTTGCCGCGGCAGCGCAGACAAGCCCAAGGACCCTGCCTTGATCTTTTTCTCCTATAAACCTGCGTGCCTCCTTGGATGCATGGGATGATCTCTTTCAGCTACTTGATTGCTAACTTTGTTTGCTAATTTTGCTAAATACATGCTCATACATAAGCTCTAGCAGTCTGATTGCTAAATTCAAACAAAACAAACATTGGTTGATTAACGTACTAATGGACGTAAGCAGCGCCTTGACTGCTTCCCTATTCCTCTTTTTTCTATAAGCCTTTTCAGCCAGAGTTTCCATGGCTAAGATGTAAGCCTGTACGTCAGACAAAGATTCGGGCCTACGGTCAGCATCTACATAGCATCTCTCGTGGGAACGGAGTTCACTCTCTCGATTCAGTCCAGCAAGTTTCTGCTGATGTGCATTCTGATACCTGGCATGCAACGGGGCTGAAATTTGTAATTGTCCTGGCTGCAGCAGAGGGAGATTTATGTTGGGTTTTATTTATTTGTTTACGAAATAGCAGAGATGTGTGTAACTGGAGAAGGGAAGTCGGGCAGTGCGGTTAGTATGTATGTCATATTTTGTTATAGAGAGTTTGTTACTCTGCTGTTACACCTTCTTACTAGATGGTGTTTAAACCATCGTGAAAATACAATTGAGACAATTTGGCCAAAATGCTGTACTGTGTAGTTTTAGCTGCCATAAAAGGAATTACCTACATGTAAGGCTCTGTGACTTAATTAATTACCAAATGAGAAACCACTGCAGAGTCACAACACTAAAACTATGTGTTCTGCGTTGCTTAAACCCCTGAAATGCCACCATTTAAAGCAGAACTGGACTAGCAAACACACTGTTTTAAGTGGTGGGGTGAGGGGATGATTCTGTTCAGTGATGAACGTATGAGATGTCTTTCCTTAATGTGGTTTTGGCTGCTCAGGATTGATCAGAAATTGTCAGCTCTGGGACAAGGTGCTGCATTGTGAAGAGCTCCTCGGAGGTGATAGATACTGTTTCTTATGGATGGCAATGCTGAAGCTAGATGGCCACCAAGACAGGTTTTATATATTATCACAGCTAAGTTTAGGAGGTGATGGTACTTTGTCTTAATACATCAGCATTCTAACAAGACCTCACCATACGAAACAACATTGTTCATAGCACACTATAAATCATTCTTAGCAGTACAATAAGTTTTCGTAGGGCGTCCTGATGGGTGTCAGATCTCAGCAGAATACTTCATACATCTGAGAGAGAAAGACTTAACTACCAGATTTCTTCTTGTCTGTTTACATGAAGCGATGAACGAAATGTAATAGCGTTTTTGACCAGCTTATGTCACACAGAATTCATGTACTGAGTTTCAGTTTAAAGGCCTAGAATTTGCATTTTAATTGTAAACAACATTTGTACTTTGTAGTCATTTCTAAGTCTCTTTTTTTTTCCTTGAAAAATCTTGATAATAATCTGTCAACACAATTACCTTTTTTTCTTTTAATTGGGTTTGGATTTGTGCAATACAACGTAAGAGGGAGATAAGAATTAACAGTTTTAAATAGGGAAAACCAGAACCATTTACTAAGAAGATTTTGTTTAAAGGGAACTGGTAAGTGAAGAATAGGCTATCACAAACAAGAAGCGACTGTAACTCTTTTATAAAAGAGAATCTATGGGAGAAATTATGAATAGCTGAAAACCAGGATTTTGGCATAATTCCCACTGATTTTCCTGATAGCAAGGTTAATTCTTAGCATTTCATTTTCAAACATTTTACAAATATTAATCGAGCTTCACAACGTCCTGCTGGAGTATCTGCAAGTTAATAGCTTGTGTGAGCAGATATTGCAGGACTGCAGTTAAATCTCTGACATTCCTGATCTCATCTTGGACTCGGAAAACAGACTTTCCCCTTCACAGGTTGTATCTTCCTCAGAAGCACAGAGCCATTACCCTTCTACAAACTTCGCCTCACCTGTGTGGTTCGTTCAGTTTGATTTGCAGTTAATCTTTCCGCTCTGCTTCTCATGCTCATCGTAGGCATGGCGTGCTACTAGGGGCAATCGTGTAAGGGCTGTACAATTCTGAAACCTGACAGTTGTAATGGAAACACAACAAACTGTCACTCTTTAATAGCACCAGGTCTATTACTACAATTGCAGCAGAGCCTGCTCATAAAACGAGCTGATTTTCTTTATGTACTCGTAGTTTATACTGAGATATATGTGCTGTCAGTTGAAATATGGCTAATATTTTTAATGCTTCTTAGGTTTTTATCTTGCCACAACAGTGTGCAAGCAGAGACATATAGATCCCTGAACAAAGACAACCGTCAGAGACATCAAATCCACATTTGCCTTTTGGTATAGAAGCGAAATAACGGATTCCAAACCATTCAGGCTGAAGGAAATTGTATTCACTTTAACACCTCAAGACGTTTGTAAAAGCAGTTGAAAAACAGCTGCAGGCTATTCAAGAGGTTTGATGAGTGGCAAAGTCCTAGAGATGGCTATAAACCGCTGTTAGACAAAGAGACCGGGGGCACCGTGTTGGTCCTGTCTTTCCCTTCCTGCTACAGAAACCAAAATAAGACAGAGGGGAAGAGGCAGGAAAACTGGATGCCGGCACTTCGGAGCAGATAGGGAAACACCCGGGACAGGTGCTGTAGGAGGATGTGGGGCTAGGACTGATGTGGGGCTAGGACTCTGAAAACCACTCACAAAACCACTGCAGGAGGATTGGAAGGATTAAAGGCAGGAGTCAGCGAGAAGAGCTGCTGCTGTTGAATCCTCAACATAAGGCGAGAACGCAGCATGCTCCGGGGAAGGGGGCAGCGCAGGGTTCAACTGTTGGGAACACTGCAAACAAAGACCAAGAAAGTAGTGAGTCAGAAAGTGAAGAGATCCTTACTCACCAAGGACCAAGAGAAAAAGAGGTGTTTCATAAGCACAAATTATATTAAAAAATGGAATAATGTCTTACATCTTCACCCTTCCCCCCCCCCATAATGCCAGGTTGCTGTAATCTTCCCTGAAACCCCCAAGTGTCCCTTTCCCCTTCCTAACCCAAGCCTTCCTTCCACACCTGCCTCTGCTGCCGTCCTTCCCTCCCCACTCCGCATTTCCCCGTAGCTGCTCTCCGGCTCCCTGCCTGCCTCCCTGCAGCGTCCCCGAGCCCCTGCTTGTCCCCTCGCTGGTCACCTCGATGGGCAGCCCTCTCTGCTGGACCTCCTCCGTGCTCTCCCTGTGTTCGCTGGCAAGGCAGAGCATGCGAGCCGGTTGCCGAGTTTGCTGGGACAAACCAGAAAGGGAGGTTTTTTCACAGCTTCCCTGTTAGCGGAGGCAGGGAAATAAGTTTCTCACCTGCCAAGCTATTGATTTTCACAAATCTTGTCAGAATTTAATCCCTTTAAAACTCCCCACCTTCAGTTTGGTTGAAATAGGCCAACAGCTTCCAAAATTGTAAACTGACTGTTCAAGTGGAAAAACACTTGAAGAAATGTAGGTGTGTTTTGAAGAGGAATGCTCTTCTTTTTCTTAACATTATTCTTAAATTCTTCATTATTGTGAGTGCATAACTGCACATACAATGTGTTCCTTTCAGGTTGAATTCCCACTCTGAATTATACATGAACAAAAAGGAATGTCCGATGGCTTTGCTGGGAAAAGATGTCATGTCAAGTCCCAGCATTTCTCCTGCATATTTTTATATATGCCTTTCGATTTTGGAGATGATGAGACACACAACATTTGCTGCGATAGCTGCGTTATTAGAGAGGACAAGAGCATCTCTGCGGGACTCAGGGACAGGAGGTTGGCCTCAACACATGGGCGCAGACAAAGCTGACTTTACATCTAATAGAGTTCAGTGAAAGATGTATAGCATGTTTCTATATATACCCATGTGTTTCTGTATGTTAATGTGAATATATATTAGTCCAGTACCACTTAAAAGCCTGCCCAGCTGAACAGTGCAACTGGAGCAGATAAGCAAATTGAAGTCCGCGCAGACTTTCTGTCTATTGACAGATTATTTTTAAACCACCCCCTGTATTCCCACAGTGCAGTTTAGTTTCACGGATACTCGCTGCACCTGCTAACACACACAGAGGAGCTGGATGCCAGTTGTTTTGCCGCTCCTCCTCCTAAGCAGCACGCATAATTATCTGTGGGGCTCCCGCATCCTTTATCAGCGCTGCTGCTGCTTTCTCCTAGGTGCCAGTGCCACCTGGTCCCATGGCGAGGTGATAGACGGTAACAGCCCGCCTAAGAGGGAAGGCAGGAGAGAGAAGGTGAATGTGAAAAAATGTGTGTGTGGGGGGAGGGAAAAGCTTGGAGAAAGATAGTCAAGCGTATATTTACAGTCTTATGGAACATATTTGCATTACAGCCCCAAAGGATAATACGACCACCTCCTTTCCTCCGTCGCTCCTTACTCCTCACGCGGTCTCTCCCATGTCTTTCAAACCCGCTAAGAAGGACAGGGAACAAGGTCGCTTTTTCCTTGGCCGAGAGAAAAGCTGATGCGTGGAGCTTCTGGCTGGCTCTCGCCTGCGGACAGAATACTTTAAATCTGCAATGCGTGCACTTTCCCTAGGGATGGGAAACTTAACAACTGTTTTGCATTTGCAAACTATAATACAAGGTTTTAGCGTGATACACTGAATGTGACAATTCCAGAGCCCTGAATTATACAAAGGAATCTCAAGTCTATGTTCAGATCTATGTGTAAATGGAATTATATACTGAATTATTGCTGCCTACTCATTTCCTAACAGAGTCACAATGGGAAAAAAAAAAAAAAAAGGGGCTGGAGTACTGCTGCTTTATCTCAGAAAAGATTTTAAGACCTGTTACTTTAAGTAATCATTCTTATTCAGCTATTACAGAAAATGGATGGGCCTGGGGTTCTCTACTGAAGGTGCTATTCCCTTGGGTGTAGATGTTGGTACTGTACTCTTTATTTCCTTTGTACTAAAAGAAAATAACCTCCAGCACGCCGATCAATTCCAAATTATAAAGATGCAGAAGAAAAATATTAAATTCTACGTAATTTTTGTACACAAAACCATAAACCTTGTGCTAATAATATCCTTGAGACCCTTCTGATCGGAGCGGCCCAGAGTTTTAATGGCTTGAGCCAAGGTTTGGGTTGTTCCTTTACTTTCTAAGAGCGTTATCGTTAGTACTCACATAGGACCAAAACTGAGCAGGGAACTGGAAACTTACAGTGACATTGCTACACTGTGAAGTTTTAGGGTATTTGTGTTTCAAGTACCGTAGGTGCTCTTCTGTTACATTATCCTCCCAACCAAAAAAAAAAAAAAAAAAGAAAAAAAGTCCTACTGAAAGGTGTATTGGTTTTAAATGTAGGGAAATGGATTTTTACTTTCACTGAAGGTGGCAGAGATAACATTTGCTGTGCTTGAGCAGCCTGGAATAAGTGATGGAAGAGGCTTTTTTCACAACTCTGTGCTCCTGCAGTTCATATTACTTTCTTGTATTGCTACACAACGTGATTTTGTTTATTAAGAATCAAGTGTCATAGATGTTAAGTTCCTACTAATCGCAACCCACAGCTCGTCATGTATTTATGTTTGTGTCCTTTTTGGTTTTTTTTCACTCTTTCTAAGAACAAGCTTAATTATTCCTATAAGAAGATAAATATAAATAGCAGTCTGCAAATATAAAATACATACCTGTGGTAAACATTGTCATCCTGTTTTAATCCCTAGGACTATGAATTTTCACCAGCACAGTCTGTAGTGATTTTGCTGTGAATTAGGTCAGTATTAATCACTGGACTATTAGCAAAAATAGTGTTGGATTAAGCCCACTGAGCTCCACATAGTATGAATCTGTCGTAGAATTTAAGAAACCAAAGTTAGGATGATTTTGGCTGGGTGATAAGATATTTTAAGGGATGGTGGCATCGTGGTTCGGGATAGCGTATTTGTTAGATACAAATTGCAGCCTGCTGATGACTTTTTCAAGTCATCAATAAAATAGTACAGTTTCTCTCTGCTTCTCTGTCACACAAATGTAAGTTATCTTGGTCCTTATAAGCCACCTGGGAGAATTGCTTTTAGATGAAAGAATTAAAATATACCTCATTTGTTAAGGTTTGTAAGCCGCAGTGCTCTTGTTAGAAAACGTACTGCCGTGCGATGGTAGTTGTATAGCCCTGTGCAGAAAGAACTGTGTTTTCAAATCAGGCTGTAAACTTGCCCAGAGAGCAGGAGTGGTAACCATTTGTCATTCATTTGTCATGCCGTTGTCTTCCCCATCCTTTGAATTCATCCTAAATTCTTCTCGTTCATACATTGTAAGGGCACGTTAGGGAATTGCATGCACTAGCTTGGCCTAGTGGTGCAAATTATATGGTGCAGAATAACCATTTTCAAATATAAATTGTGACATCTGGAGCTCTTTTAATGAATGTAAGAATTATAATAGAAGAAAAAGAGAAAGATATAGGAAATAATGATAAAACTAGAGAAGCCTTCCACGTTCATGATTCTCCGAAAAATCCTGCGCAAATGATCCAGTGATTTTAGGAAGTATTTTGTTCCAAATAATTTGATTTACTTATGAATAAAAACATTTCTTAAGTTGAAAACTTCAGAAGCATTTTAATACCGTGTTCCCATATTGCAAGTATCCATTTTTGCTGAATGAAGTGTTGCTCTGCCTTTTTT